>VXBW01003967.1:189578-453422 GCA_013400375.1 Thinocorus orbignyianus
TGGGTGGGGGAGGGGAATAAAGCAGCTATAGCTTAAATGTCCGTTTTAAATGCCAGCCAACAAAAACCTGAATATATGTGGGTAATGGAGGGGAAATACAAGCACCAGAACAAAACTTAGGGATCTCATGCATGTACGTGCAGACTTCTACCTCAAAGAGGGAGAGAAAAAGTTTTTGCTTGTGAGACATGCAATTAGGTATACATGGGGTGTGTGTGTACATATATATATATATATATATATTCCCCATTTTGAAGGGGAGGGAGTCAGTCAGTGCCTCCATGTTTTGATTTTTGTAGGTCTCAGTTGTCCGCTTCCTTCCTGGGGAAGACTGACATCTAGAAATATGGGAGAGGGAGACTGTATACTGCAGAAATCTGCATTCTAATACGTTGGCTCTACCCTAAGGAAATGCCCTGCAGGTATAAAAGCACTGCATGCATACTTGGCCAATTCAAAATGAGTACTTCTCCGTCTAACAAGGTCTCCTTTCACATGAGTCCTACAGGTTTCTATAAATAACTGTATTTTTAATAGCCTAACCAAAACACTCAAAATTTTTTTTGGGGGGGAAATGTGGAATTAATTGCCTTCCTTCTCCCTATTTAGAGATTTCTGGGACTTTTTTTTTCCCCTGGATCTCTGTTAGAAGGACATGCTGTCATTCTTTACCCTGTAAGGGATTACTTACCCACCATTTTTGCATCAATTTGGCTATTAGAACTGTGTTAGTATATGACTCCAAAAATATATAAATTTTAATGACCTAAAACTTAAAAAAATAATAATCCACAAACATTTAAACTTTGAATAAAGTGCATCTGAAGCAGAATGCTTTGTTCCAATTTTCATTAGTCCTTTTTGTAGTTAAAAGTAATACTTTCTTTTAGTGATCTCTGAAATCTTGTATTAGAAAGTATTGAAGTAGAGTAATTCATCCACCCCTAGAATGAATATTCTTTTTAACTGCAATGAATCAGAAAGTTGTAAATTATTCTAGTCCAGTCAAGTCTATCTGTTTTAATGAGCAAGTATCAGAGAAACATTTTGTGATGCTGTGGTAGTCAGTGGTGGTTAAATTGCTGTGGCTGTAAATGTCCAAACATCTTGTGTGTGGATCAGCCCTTCAGAAAAGCGATATGGAGTGTAGTCCTGGCTCCTGGCACCTCTGGAATTTCTATGTATTCAATTATGCTCCTTGGTCACCTTTCTGAGCCTCCTGTCCTCATGGAATATGCTTTTAGAAGGCTAAGCTCTACACTCTCTGTACCCACAGGCTCTCCCTATTGCTAGGTGCTGGCAGACTTGCTCAGGTGTTTGGGAGCCAGACCTGGTTACCCCCATTTTGGCCTAAAGCTTCTCCCTCTTCAGATACCCCATGGACATCAGTAACAGGACTAGAGGAGTAAGGTGAAAATCAGTCAGATTTTGATTGCTTGCAGAAAATCTTGATGGTTCTCATAGCTGCACCTTTCATTTCAGAAATTAATTGTGTCACTTTGGGATTGGAGCAGTCTAATCCTAGCAAATTCCAAGTCTTCCCCCTTTCCATTGTGACTTTAAAGAAATTTGTGTCTATTGTTAATGGGTTTTTTGTGCTGTGCAAAAACACTTGAAATACTGCCTTCGGTGTGATGTGAAAGGTCCCACTCCTGACTACTTGCCTGAGCAGCTCTATGGGCTGTGAGCAGTGGCAGGAAGGCATTTGAGTGTGAAAGAAACGATACATTAGGTGCTGAAGGAGAGGTTAAAATGTCTGTTTGCCCCAAGTCAGATAATAGTGTATATGTTACAGATAAACGGATGCACAGCTGTCCTTAATCTTTCATCTTTCTGTTTATATACTGAAATAAATGTGTTTCCTCAAATGTAAATTTACTGTACTCATTTAAACAAACACTACGGGTGTATGGGAAACCTCAGCCTTTATCTAGTCCATAAAGGCAATAGAGATTTTATTTTCTCCTACTATAGAGGAGCTTCTGAAAGAATAATCTCTTAGCCCTCCTTTATTTTTTTTTGCACTGTCCCTTGAATAACCTCGTGGAAGGCTGAAACAAATGGAAATTCCTGTGTGAGCAAATAGCACTATGCAGCAAAATGGGGATTAAGCAGAATTCATGTCATTTCTACAGTAATAGATTGCCATTAAGGAATGTGAGTAACAAGACAAACTCTCTGCCTGCACTGAATAAAGGAAGTTGTGCCTGCCCTGACCCTCCCATGTTTTTTCACCAGGGGATTGAGACTTAATTTTCATATATGATGGAGGTTTCTGATGGCTGGAATTTCTGTAGGGCTGGAGCTGAGCACTCTGATCCACACTCCTGCGGGTATGCGCCTCCTGTGCTTGCAGACAAGGTTGTGTTGTGTTTCGTGTTGTTTTTTTACACTTGAATTCTGCTCACCTCCACATCTGGCTTGTCTGTGGTGAGCTGATAAGTTATCAGCATATCTAAATGAGGAGCACGTGAGTGATCTCGTCTTGCTCTATTCTTCCCCTCCTGTGATTTCTAAGTGTTAAAGCACTCATCTACTCTGACAGTTAATGTATGCAGCCTCTCAACAGCTAATATCCTGTCATAGGCAGTGCAAACCAGCTTAATCTGGTTCACTGCTTTAGCAAGTAGTCGAGAAAATATAGGTGAAATGAAGAACTCAGCTACTTGCTGGGAGACTAGTGCCTGCCCTGCTTCAGAACTGTACAGAAATATTACATGGATGATTATACCTGTAACAGAAATATCTCCACTCTGTTGCTCGTAACAGATCGTCTGTGCTGCTTTGTATCACTCTGCAGCTCTGAAGTCTATTACTTTGCAATGTGAACACTTATGTTTGTGGATTTAAAATGCAGATGCAAAAAATCTGCAATGAATTGTAACTTGGCAGAGATGGCCAAAAATGGGGAGAAAAAATAGATTTTTATGTCTGCAGAATACATCATCCTGGATTTTTGGAAGTCAATTCCATTTGGTTCGGTAATAAAATAGTAAATAAATTTAGTCTTTTGGGCTCCAAATATTTCTCTGCCCTGATTTGCTGGGGAAGGAGTTAATAAAAACAATTCAAAACCCAGGCTCTCCCAGGACTGAACAAAATCTTTTTGCACCTATGGAAAATCTGGCAGAATTAACCTCTGTCATTTTACTGCCATCTTCGCCTTTTCTTCTGAGTTCCCCTTAATGTTTTCACAACTTACGCTTCCACCTTCCCCTGAGCTTTAATAATACAAATAATAAGAGAGTGCAGGCTCAGCTGAACCTGTGTTTTAAAGTTCAGCATCCCTGCTTTGAACTTGTGTTATTTCCAGGGTTTTGATTTAGGATGCACCCTAAGTTGTGAGGTATCTCATAAGAGGAGTGGAAACTGTGACTGGTGCAGTGTATGTCTTGGGTCCTCTGGAAGAAGCAGTGAGGTTAGAATGGTGGTTTTGAGAATCTTTGTTAGAGCCAGCTCTTGCTGCGCCAGCCACTCGCTTTTTTGGGGCAAGATGAATGGTAGAAATCTCCAAAGCTACTGGGCAGCAAAGCAAGAATAAAACTTCTCACCTCTTCTAAGGAGGCCAGGTGGAATTTTAAACATTAGGAAATGGTGGCAAGGTGTCGTGGTTTGGCATCAGCGGCAACAAAGAGCCACATGGCAGCCCGCTCGCTCTGACTTCCCACGGCGGTGGGAGAGGATTGGAAGGAAAAAAAAAGGCAGACTCGTGGGTTGGGACAAAAGAAAACTGTTTAACAGAACAACAGGTATTACAGGGAAACAATAACAGATGTGGGGAATACAAACACGAGTACGATACCGACCGCAGCCCGCACCGTCCCGACCGCTGCTGATGTCGCGTGTGCTCCCCTGCCCGGCGGCTCCGATATATTTATCCCGACGCTGCCACCCCCCACCCCCATTTCCTGNGTGGTTTGGCATCAGCGGCAACAAAGAGCCACATGGCAGCCCGCTCGCTCTGACTTCCCACGGCGGTGGGAGAGGATTGGAAGGAAAAAAAAAGGCAGACTCGTGGGTTGGGACAAAAGAAAACTGTTTAACAGAACAACAGGTATTACAGGGAAACAATAACAGATGTGGGGAATACAAACACGAGTACGATACCGACCGCAGCCCGCACCGTCCCGACCGCTGCTGATGTCGCGTGTGCTCCCCTGCCCGGCGGCTCCGATATATTTATCCCGACGCTGCCACCCCCCACCCCCATTTCCTGTCGTTGTCCCTCCCCTACCCGGCCAGCTCCCTGCTGCCCCTGGGCCTGGTGCACATGGGATGGAATAGCTGTACCCTGACAGAGTCAGGGGAGAATTAACCCCGTCCCTACTGGAAACCAGGACACAAGGCCACAGGCTTAATGGCAGAGCTGAGTGAACAGCAACATTTCCTTTGGTGACACAGGGCCTTCCCTGGGGCTGCCATGGTGTGGAGGCGAAGGGAGGGCACCCTTACTGCTTATGATGGTGCAGTCCTCTCTGTCTATGTAGGTCCTGTCAGTGGCTTGTCAGCCTGACTGTAGAGAGGTGTGATAGCACAAGAAGACCTATACCATGTATGTTTGTGGCTGTATTAACAGCTGCATAGCTCTGGACCTTAGGTGACGTGTTTCGAAAATGTTGGGAATATGCAGTAATAATCATGGAGTGGTGTGTGTACATTTGTGTGCTGTTTTTGTAACAAGTTTGCTATCATCTGCATCACTATGGGGGCCCCGTATTGCTGTGGTACCTCACCCTACCTCCCCCTGGTAGAAAAGTCTTTAATCACTCCACCCTCTACTTCTCTGTGAAGAGAATAAATTGTGAATAGTGCTTTACAACAAAGCACAGAGCTCCTCCATCTCAGGTTGACATGTGTCCTTCTGAGGTGCAGAGGTTATGGTTATGGTCTGTGTTCTTCTTTTAACGATAAACAAAGGCATGGCTTATTGATCTGTCTCTGAATGCTGGCTTGCTGCTTTTTTTTTTTTTTTAAATATAAATAGAGGTGACATATGAATCATTGGCTTTTATGCAGTTCTAGCAAAGTTATGACTTGTTACAGAGGGAGCTGGCAGTGACCTCTCTGAAGAGACTTCCTACCACCTCTCATTAGAAGTGTTTTTTGTAATATCTAGAGAAGCTCAGCAACTCTGCTGTGTGCATCTCCAGCCTTTGAAAGTCAGCCTTAAGGCTGTGACAGCACTGTTTCTTTGTTGTCTTAAATTCTGTCGCATCTTAGCTCAGACATATGATGGTGACAATCTTGACTTCTTTTCTGTTGCTTCTTTTTGTACAATAAAAATGCTGGCATCAGAACTAGAAGTAGCTTCCATGGTAAAAGTTACAAGCCAGTTTTTGTGCCACTGCCAGAGCCTCGGAAGCTGCTTCTTGAGGAATGAATGCCTGGGGGGACTTGCAGGGCCAGGGAGTGGATGGGGACAGAGTTTTGCTGGACTTGCCCTCTGACTCTTCATAGATCACCCCTCGGCGAAGTAATTTCAGTTTGTGTGCCCTACAGACATGATCTTAGAGCTTTTGAATGTCAACTGTACTTGGTAGCCACCATCTGAAAAATGATACCTATTGCTGCAGAGTCTGCTTTCACTGAGTTGAGTCCTCTTGGCAGACTCACTCAGTACCCATGGAGACAAACCAGATGTTCTTTGCTGTCATAAAGAGCCACAGTTGGTCATCTTGCCCCAATGGTTACTTGGATTTTTATTTTATTTTTAAAATATTTTTTTCTCCTTATGATAACAGCTCGCTGCTGCTCCCAACAACTGTGTTTAGCCTTGTGGAGGCATGGTGAATATGCAACATGCTAGACCTTTGTTCGTAATCAACGTGTTTATACCCCAGTGCACTGAGCAGATGTGCAAGAAGGTAGAATAAAGATTGCATGAGTTTTCCTGCATCTCAGTTCCCCAGCTTGAGTATCATATTGCCTTGTAAATAACACTCTAGTAACATAATTTTTGGCTTTGAGTTTGCACACAGGGTTTGACTTCATGTACTTGTGCGTTCTATAAAAGTAAGGTTTTTACACTGATCTCCTTTCAGTGCTCACATTTTCTCATTAGTGTTTTGTGGAGGGAGTGTTCTTTCAAACTTCCATCTCATTGTTTATAAGGGAGCACTGTGGGAGGCCACTATCAGGTTTGCATAATCCACTCTGTGCTTAGCATTGTTTATTGGAGAACAGGTAGTGTATGCTGTCTCGTGCTTCTGAGGTAGCAAGTATGTGATCTTTATCAATTGAAGTAGGATTTGCTCATCCCTGGCATGTTCTCTACCTTTCATATAGATTTTATATTGTTGTGAGTTCATTGATTATACTGAAGTTCATACTGGTAAAAAAATCCACCAGCAAACCAACTGTCTGTCACTCTCCGGGATTCTGTCCTACAGAAGAGTGATTAGGCCTGTGATATTTTTGGATTTCTAGAAATAATGTAGAAATTATAAAAATGAAAAAGTATCAATAATGCATAAATTGGTGATAAGTAAAATAAAGTTATGAACAAGAAAATGAAGATTGAGCACTAGCACTGCTTTCAACAGGGAGATAATTTTAAAAAATAATGCCTGTAAGAACTTGCAACGACAAAGTGCAGTGGAAAGCTCCTGGAGAGCAGTGGTGCTCAGCCTTTGAAGTCCATGCCTTGCTTCAGCTGGCTGTAAATCCTCTGTGTGTGTGGCTGTGCTGTGAGTCACACAAGTGTACCAAAGGCCCTCGCACCTTTCTTGCATAAAGGCACACATCAGGGCTAGGGGAGATGACTGCTTTTCGAGCTGACAGTGAGGAACTCTTTGTTCTCAATACAAATGCTCAGAGTAGCTTGATATGTATTTCATCTCTTTGTGTTTAGTCACGATATACAGTTTTAAGAAGGCTGTATTACCAAAAAGATATCTTTGTACCAATGAGAAATGGGGATTATTATTTTTCTACCTGTGTAGTGCTGCTACTGACTGAGATTGTGGTAAATGGGAGCTGAACTGAGCTGTCAACCCCTATCAGGTATAATTCCTCATGTGATAACTAGCATGAAAGCTAAACAAGGTGTTACAGGTCGTTCTTTGGTCATTTTCTGATATCACACTTTTTCTCCACTTTGTTATTGTTGTTTTTATAGTGATAATAGAGATGGTGAGGAGAAAAAAAAAACAAACATGCTAAAATGGAGCTTTTGTTTCACTCTAACTAAAGCTTTTTTTACTTATTCAAATGCTCTTTTCAGTTTTCTGAGTTCCTTGTGCTTTGTTGGTTTGCTGATACAAGATAGATTGCATGGGGACGCAATGTGAAGTTGATCTGATTTTTTGTCAGCTTTTGTAGGGGTCCTGTGGGACAGTGTCATCAGAGAACAAACATTAGAAGTGAGTGGTTGCCACTGAAAAACTTGCCCCATTTAATCTGTATGTTTTTAACGATGAAACACAAATTGAAAATATGGCTTTGCTTATCCTTCCTAATTTATCTCAGTCACTAAACACAAACATCAGGTTACTCCTACAGGTCCTTTGGCAAAAACTTGGGGAATATTTGTAGGCAGGCAGCTACAACCTGTCTCCATGAAAGGATTTCTTTTGAAATTTTTATCTTGGGGCAGAGTAATTAAAGCAGACTGTTCAGAAGGAGGTGTAGCTATTTATGGATTCTTAGGCATTCACTTTGAGCAAGGACTAAGGAGGCAGACACATTCTTTCCTAACTGTTTGCTTGTTAACATCTGATGTAGATTGTTTTCTCCCAAAGATGAATTCTCAAGTTCTGTTGAAGGCACATGTTGCATGGGAACTTGTGCTGGACACTTCTTGTTTTCATGGGCTGCTTGAGGCATGAGAAGCAGTAGAAGCTTCTCAGTGACAGGTACTGTTTCTGTCAGCTTGTTCTGCTGTACTTGGCCACATATGCAAACTTCTGCAATGAGGTGAATACTGAGGACCTACTGGCCACCTGCTAGTGAGGTGCCCAAGGGCAGGTAATGAAAGAAGAATGTGGATGGAAATGAGCACTCTTCTCTGGAACAAAACGCTCTGGTTCTGTGTAGTTCCCTGTGGCAAAGAGTGTGAATGGAGGAGATTAACCAATGCATTTGTGGTTCCCATGGCTTTCTATCCCTCATCCTGAATACAGAGGTTGCAACTGGAAAGATAAGTGTGTACTTGAGAGAAGGAAGCTTGTAAAATCCCGTTGTTACAACATACTATTTGGGTTTTTACTGCTTTGTTCAGAATTTTTATTATATTCCTTAGAGGAGAAAGTGTCTGGGTTAGTCAGGTGGAGCTCCCTGGGAGGATTGTGCTTCCTCAGGGGAGCAAATGGACAAGTGCAATTTGTCAGAAGCTAGCAGGCAGGGGAGGGGGTGGAAAGACATACCTTCAGCCAGAAGACTGAAGATGGTTGTGAGGAACATGGACTGATCAGGCACGCATTAGGGATATTGCATGCATGTTTTGCTGCAACTCAGTCACTGAGTTAACTGAAAACAGACCTGGAAGTAGGAGTCTGCCTGGAAGGACACAGCAGGCAAGGGGAGATTCTGTAAAAGCCCTTAAAACCCTTCTGTTGTCTTTTGTCTAATGAAATGAGTTTAAAGGAATGCTTGTAATTCAGATGAAGAGTTGAGAATGTTGTTGTTGTTTGTTTTTTGTGTGGGTTTTTTTTTAATAAAAAAATATTAAAATTTAAATGCTATTGTCCTTGGATGTAGATACTACTTCTTGTTTAGTTGTCGGGTTTCACTGCAAGGCCAGATTCTTTAAAATATATTATAGGCTAGAGCTTTTAAAACTTCATTGTGTAGAAGTTGGACTTTTCCATGTCTTTTTTTTGTGTATATGTGCATATTCTCTAAAATGAAATTATACAAAGAGCTTAACTCCTCATTTTTGTCTCATCTGAATTAGTGGTATCCAGCTGGTGAAGAAAGACAGTGAAAAAGGGGAGAGAAGTTTGAGTTTGGGTCTCTTGTTTAGTTGGCTCTTCAGAGTTGGCCTCTCTGATCTGGGTACAGCTGAATTTCATAACACAAGCTGAATGCAAAGGCCAATGTTACGGTCCACAAATAAAATAAGAAGCAGACTGTGGAATTTGTTTGCAGGAATTTTAAAGAGTCAATGAATAAGACTTAATGGAAACAGTTTTTCCCCCTCCTTTCTATTTGCAAATGCTTTTGCTGAATTCCTGCAGAGTGCTTACATATGTCGTAGCTTGTGACCCTGTGATATAAAAGACTTTGATTCCCACTAGAGGAAGTGGTCTGGTTAGGAGTCAGACCAAGCGTAGACGAAAACACAGTAATTCCCAGAGAGTTTGACTCCAGCTGTTGCTTAGTTAAAAGCTACTTTTCTGGCGCTATGAATGTAACATAGCAAGACAAAGAACAAGAGAAATCCAAGACATTCAAATGTGACTTCATTACGCTTTCAGTAGGAAAAAAAAAAAAAGTATGTTATTTATTGAATGTGAAATTTTTGAACTTTTAGAATATATTTTTCATTGAGGTTTTTTTTTCTCTATAGGAGGCAAGCTTGTTTCCCAATTCAGCCTGACAAATTAAACGATGGAACTTGCTTTCCTGGTAAAACTAAACGTCCCCTGAAGTCTCTGGCAGTTGTTTTTGATAACTACAGAATTAATCTCCTAAAGAACATCCGTTGTTTTTTAAGATTTGAGTATTCATGGTGTTAGGCAAAGCAGCATTTGGGTCTTGTAGAAATGAGAACTTTATAAAAAGTCTTAGGGACTGATTTTTATTTGGGTTGGGGCAAGAAGTTTGGCAGCACAGAGGAGTATTCACTCTTGTCTTCTGTGTGATCCTTCTGCTCTCAGGGTGGAGCAGAGTCTCTCCTTTGTTCTGTGAAATTGCTGGATTTCTAAGCAAAAGAGGTGTCTCCTAGGTTTATCTGAAGTTCATCATGTCTGTCCTAAACATCCTTTCTTGAACTTTTAAACTATAAGAATAGAGATTAAGGCAAAACCGGAACAGATTTGAAGTGAAAGAAGCACTTTAGGCTCCTTCTTTTTTTGCTTAAGCAGATGTTGGACTAAGTCCATGTTTAGAGTCAGTACTCTAAACAGTCTCATTTGTGATAGTCCTGTATGTTGCTTGTGATATATTGGAGCAGTGAGGGAGCCCTTAGCCTGTGATGAAAATTGTTCTGTGTCTGCCTCTGCTCCTTGCTTCACAATAAGCCTTCTCCAAGTGATCTGATGGACTGTGAAGAGATTGAAGTTATAACTGAGGCCACTGCCTACCAGTTTTGTACTGATGTGACTCATCACATTTCCATGGTTTGCAGGAGAACTAGGTCACAGAAGCTATCAGGTACCTACCTGTTTGACCTCCCAAACTGTTGTCTGCCCTTCAGACACACTGACAGAGTGTCCTTACTTGATAGGTATGTTTTTGAGCAAAATTAAGTTTCAGAGGGCATCTTTATCACACTGAAACAGGATTAGGTACTTTAAAAAATTTGGGACAGAGTTGTAGATCAAACTTCGGAGAAACTCAGATGGTATGCAAGGGAAAGAAAAACATTTTTTTTTTCTTCTTATTCAGTTAGTTATTTTCCAAATGCTCAGTTCCTGTCAATTTGTCAGCCACCATGACATGAGGCACGAAGCACGTTGCTGCATTGCCACCTAATGGTGAGGTAGATAAGGAAGCAGTGCCATATCTCTAGAGGTGTTTTGGTAGTGGCAGCAAAGGAACTTGAACGGAAGTAACCAATTGAGCACCAGCCTCCTGTGACTGGGTCATAAATACTTAATTGGGAGCTTCTGATGGGATCGGACATGAACTACAAGAGAGATGAATGACTGGGAAGCACTTGTTGACCTTTCAAAAGCAATACTGTAGGGAATGAAATGGTCATCACTGATTGTTTACTTGAATGATTTAGTTTGAACTCTTTAGTCTTCGTAGTTTTGAGTTTTCTGCAGAACAGATGATTTTACAACAGCTGTCTTGAGGGATCAGTGTATCTTTTATGTATAAATGTAAGACCAGGGTACCCCCACCTTGATTTTTTTTCAATAAAAGTGCAGCAGCAGGAGTTTGAGATAATAGTTAAAAACTTTTTAATGCTTAATGTATTTCCATAAATGTATTTTTTCAAATTATAAACTGTCCATATATTTTAAATATGTTTAGCTGAAAGGGACATTTGCCTTATGTACTGTATTTCTGGATTTAAAGAGCTAGGATCAAATATTCAGTGTCTTCTACTGAATGTATATTCTGACATTTCAAAACATGTAAGTGCATGCTTCAAAGGTACAGGCAAATTATGTAAGTGAACAGAGACATTTTGGCTGATTTTATGATTGTTTAAGTATTTGTTGTGAGGGTATATACCTGTTGGATGCTTATGCTAATAACCATTTAGAAGTACTCAGAGGTTTAAGTAGTAGTAGTATTAGTGTTACCAACACCCAAAATTACAAATACTAACATTCAATCTCAGAAGCTGTATTCTTATAAAATTCTGAGGTTTCTTTTGTGCCTGTAGCTAATTATTTTTCAGTTAATGGGTGAAGCTACTGCTCCCAGGACTGAAAAAACTAGTTGGGGCCTGAGGCATGGCACTTTGGCTGTGTACTAGAGGAAACTTTCTCTTTCTTGTTGTGGACAAGACGGGTCCAAAAAGAGAGGCTGAGGGACAGCTGCTGTTCTTTCATATAATAGGTTTAAAGTTTCTATAAAAGAGATTTGTCAGTGTGCTCTCTGTGTCTCTTTCTTTTGGAGAATCTGAACTTGTTCACAACAGAAATTCACGTGGGAGAAACTCAAGTCTTCATCAGAGAGATCTCCCCTTGCTGTATAACCTCCAAGATGCCACAGCTTGCTGTGGCTTGGCACAGTGGTAATAAAGTATTTTGCTAACAAAATACAGTTTCTTCTGTCTTAAACACTCTTGCCATTATTTTAAGTATGGTATCATGACATATTTTTCTTTCTTAATTATGAACTCTACATAGTCCAGTTCAGAGGATTTAATTGTGATTTTGAGTGCAGATAAGAAGGTATTTCCTTCCACCTTCAATGGAATTCTACTATTTGAAGTGTAATATGGTGGGTTCTAGACTATCTTTTAATGTTTGTTATCAAGATACAATGTATGATAATTTCCTATATGGAAAATACTTATATGCAAATGTATGTTTGGAAAACCGAAACTTATTTTCTGATAGTGAAAGGCTGTGCACAACCTCAGATTTAAGAAGCTCTTTCTGTATTTGTGGGCTTGTGGTGGTTTTTGTTGGTTTGTTGGTTGGGTTTTTTTTGAGTCAAAGACTATATTTGGAGGTGATACTATACCCACTGTAAGGCGGATAAGTAAGTAACATCCGAGGATTTAATTCCAGAGCTCTGCATTGTTCAGACAGTTCATTTTTTCTTTTGTGTTATACATGGATCATGATTTATACATTAAAAAAAGTGTTTTCTTACAGTTGCTTATCAGACTTGGCAGATGCTACTGCATGGAAGAACATAGTTCTAGTATTTTGTCATACAGATATGCCACTGTATAGAATTGTATTTATTTTCTGTCTTCAGCACATTTATTATTGCTGGAAGATTGTTAACATAAGGTAAATACCACACTTACAGGAAGGCTAAAGGCAAAGTTAGATTTTATTAAAATAAGCCTATTTGGCTACCAGCTGTGCAGTAGAGGAGTTCCAATGCATAACCTGCAGGGCAGCCATTCTGCTCTAAAATAGACATTTTCTTAATAACATACATATTAAGAGGAATCTCGTTCCCAAATAAAAGGCTTATTTTATGCAAGCTGAAGGAGAAAAGCCTGAATGTTTTGGCAGGATCCAGACACAGGTTGAAAATTCCTATTTTAAAAAAAAAGAAAAAACAAGAAGTCTGGTTTTTGTGGGGGATTTAGAGTATTTGTAAAGCCGTAGAGGACATGGTTTGATTATTATGGTATTTTAAATATAAGGATGTATTTTTCTTAGAAGAAAAGGATCATACCAATAGACAAGATAAGGGTATGAGGTGGGTGGGTTGATTTTTTTTTTCCTTTTTTTTTTTTTTCCCCTGAGGATGAAGAAGCAAAGTGGAACTTATTTTTCTTCACCTCCCACTGTGCCCTACCTTTTTAACTAAGGAATCTCATAGAGGACACTGCTAAGGAACTGAAATAAGACAGCTTTGTTGCGCTGAGAGCTTTTTTGACAGCTCTGGTGCTGCTTTGAATATGGTTGGAGAATGACAATGTAGGAAAATCTTGATGAAGTGCCCATTCACTATCCCCAAAGTTGCTGGTACTGATGTTGAATGTTATTAATTTCAACTAGTGTTGGAAAGGGAGTATTCAGATGTTTTCCTTAGGCAGAATGTGTCCCTTTGCTGTAAATTAAGTATGTGAGCTACTCACAGGTGGCTGGTGGTCTGTGTGAGCTCATGATCAGTAAGAAGTTTTGAGGGTGAGGGGTTTGGAGCTAGGAAGGGTGGTAGTTTGGGAAATTGGTGCCTCGCCATTCACACTAACAGCAGCACAGTCTTTCTAACGCTGTGTAAGGTGAAAACTCTGTACAGGGAGGGACAACAGTTACTGTCACACATAAAAAATGATCCATGGAAATGTGCATACCTAAATCTACTTTAGGGAGCAGAGCCCATTATCATCTCTGAACGGCTAAAAGCCCTAAGCACTTGAGTGAAAAGAAGTGCTCACAGTTAGCTCTTGCACAAGGGTCTGTATCCTTTTTGAAAACTCTTATAAACATGGTCATGGTGCGCCACCCGTACTATTTCTACAGCCTGTAATTTAGCCTCATTGAGAGCTCCGTGGAAACTTGGGTGTGTAAAAGGATAGCTGATACATTTTTCAGTGGAAGACAAAAATTAATCAATGCTACTTCTGGTTCAGTAATTATGCCTGCAGAGTGTGCATATGTGTGTCAACGGAAGCCTGTACAATATTTGTAATTTATTTCCCCCCCCCCACCTCAATCTCTGTGAATCAAGAAAAGCTGTTCACAGCCTATAACAGACCCAGACCCTCTCCCAGGGCCATGCCTGAGCATGAAGAACCCAGTGCAGCTCCCTCCCTGGGAGGGATGAGTTGCCTTGGGAGTGGCTGCTGGAAAAGCTTGTTGCTCCAAAGGGTTGTGGGAAAATAAAGGGCCTGGTGGATGTGCCATCTTTGGGTAATGTAAATGCCTTGACCAGAGGCTCCCAGTGTATCAAAACAGAGGGTGTGTTTTGGGCACGGGCAGCCAATTCTGTCCCTGTAAGGAAATTGATGCCGCTTTATACAGGTGCAGAGCGTTTTCTTTGGGGTGATGGAGGTGTACAGTTTTAAAATGCCTACTGCTGCTGTCAGTGACAGCAGGAGAAGGGTTAACCAGAGGGATGAGGTGGAGACAATTATCTAAATTTGGGACTTTTTTGGAAAAAAAAAAACAACAAACAAACAGGAAGTGTGGGGTAAAAGCGAGTCTGAAACTAAAATAATTTTGCAGCTTTCTATCTTTATTTCTTAAATGGATAACAAAGGCTTGATATGCTGTTGTGTTATACATTAAATAAAAAAATAATCTTTAGAGGCTTTTGTGGAAATTGGCTTATTTTTTCCTTTTGCTTTATTACTTCTGTTTTACATGAGGTATGCATGGAAATATGCTCCATTTAATGAAACGTTGGTAATTTCCCACTGTGGAAAAGACTGGCTTATCTGAGACTGTCACACTTGCCTGATATTAATTGATTAAATATTCATTTGCTAATTTTGAATCCTGCGGTTTTGTGAGCACAGTGAAGAGCCTGCAGAGGTCACAGCCATTGCTGTGAGAGCAGAAACATCAAGTGGAGAGGGGCTGATGGCTGCTGGGAGGGGAAAAAACAGAAGTGTCTATCATGTGCATTTTTCCCTGCTATGTGCCTTTTGTGGTCCTCTGTGGTGTGTCCTGCACTCTGAGCTGGTGGTTCTGCCATGGTTCTTCTATCCAGCTACAGCTGCCCTGCTGTGTGACCTTCTTTTAGGTTGTGTTGCCGTGTCTTCCAAAAGGCTGGGTCCTGTTCTTGCCTGTTCCCACCTGCCTACTGGTTACAGGTGCAGGGCTCTTCTTTGCTGTCAGTGATGAGAGAGATCTTACCATCTCTCCTGTCATCAAGCATCTACCCACAAACTGTCCAGGGTCTGACTGTGTTTTTGACAAATTGCTAGTGTACACTGTGCTCTGGTACTAGTTAGTTCCTTGTACTGAACTGCACTGTACATCTTTAGGAATGAGACCGGTGTGAAAAACTGGTGTAGCTCTCCGAGAAAAGTGGGAAAATGCTTGCAATTAGACTTCAGCTACACAGGGAAAGGAGACAATAGCATTTTCTTCTCTTTATTCAGCCTGATTCCTTTTTAAACCATATTAAAATGCATCAGAAGTGCCAGCCATTATAAAACTCAGAGATACCAAGCAAATGAGGTAAGTAAAATTAGTGGCAATTGTGCTCAGGGTACGTTCTACTGAGAAATATTAGCAAGATGGCTCCCTGGAGACAGCCTGGCTTTTAGGGGAAGCATCAAGAGTGTTGTAGTGAGATGATGAGGTCTCATGACTTACCGTGAGACATCAGATTTTATTTTAAAACTTACGTTATCAGAATTTCAATTTTTGTGTTCCACTTCAGGTATTGTCTTAAAGCTGTACTCTTGTTGCTGATTTTTACCCAGCTCTGCTTGAAAAGTGAGTATGAATCTTAACAGGCATGTTATACCAAAGCATTGCTCTGCATTTGACATTTGAAGGGAACATTGTTCAAATGACGGAACAAAAACAAAAAGCTTTGTCCAAATAAGCCTCAGAAATTAATAAAGCAGGTCACAAAGTAAGCAATGCATTGAAACATGGGAACCTTGGTACATTTGGGAGTTCTGAAAGTGTAGTTAAAAATTGCAAACCAGGTTCAACATCTTTCTGCTGCTTCATTTTTATGAATATCTGTACCGCTTGGAGAAGCATTTGTGAATTTTTATTTTTGCATGTTAGGTATAATATACAAACAAGATCTTAAAAATCACATAAGAAATTATTTGTGCCTGCCAGTTTTTCATATTCTTGGAAGAAAACATGGGTTTTTATTTTTGAGACAGGTACCTATTAGTAGGAACTGATAACCATAGATCAGCCTGGGGAAGCTGGGTTCTCCTTTGGGTGTCTAAGCAGTGCTGGAGGGGACCCCGGGGAACTTAGGGTGATGTGGGGATTGGTGCTTGAGCGGTGAGCAGGAAAAGTTGCAGGGATGTTTCTCTGGGACCTGGCCACCAGCTTGCTAGCTACCCTGATCCTGACTTTGTGTGCCTGGGCTAGCGGGGTACAGGCTTTCCAGATGTTTGTGTAGGGGAGTGGGTTTTTGCTGAGGAAATGAGTTTAAATGTCTGAAACTAAAATTATGCATCTGTGTCTCTTTCTTCATCTCCTTTTGCATAGCTGTCAATTTCTCTGAAACTGGTAGAGTTGTAATGCTTTTGAAGAGTAAACAGAGCTCAAATGGGTCAGTGTGTTGGAAAGCTGCTGAGAAGACAGATAGCTGGACAAGCACTCGTATACAGAATGATTGCTCACCCAAGACTTATTTCTGTGGGGAAATTGGACAGAAAAATCCACTTGGGACAGATGCTTTCACAAAAAGGACGCTTATGTATGCTCATTGTGTATGCATGAAACTTCATTTAGCATTAACAAATATCGGAGCAGAGAATAGTTTCCTATAATGTTAGTTAGGGGACACAACTCTTGTCTCCAATATTTTTTATATAAAAGAAAACATTAGTGGCAATTTCTAGGTTATAGTAATGGGAAAAAAATGTCTGAAGAATACTATTGCATTCTTAATTAGGATTTTTACTCAGCAATGTATGACAGTTGTTTTAACCAGATATCAGGTCTAGTTTTCTCTTAAAAAGTAATAAGTTAAGTTGATCTGTTTATACAATAATTTCTTGTATGCAATGTTCACCTGTGGTGGACTGGTCAGATGTAAGACTGGCTCCGAGATTTATTTTTTTCTCTTAAACGTGAGGCTTTATTATCTAACCTGCTCTGTGCTGGCAGAGATTTTGTAAGTCTGTGGCTAAGGTCAAGAGAAACAACAGTGTGTGAGTGACTGTGTTTTCTGAGCTTGCAAGTGTATAGATACGGTTCTTCAATTGACTCATAACTGTTCGCAGTAGTTCGTTAAAGAATCCTCTATTTGAAGAGTACTGCCAAAATCTGACTATAATGTGATTTCCTCCTCCATCTTTCTTACAATGTGCAATTAAATAATGGTAAAGGACGTTTTACCTTGAAAGCGTGGAGGTGAGAAATTGCTGTCTTTGAATTACAGGAACTTCAGTACTGTTCACAAGTGACTTGTTACAGACCTATTTGTCCATGTTGGAACCAGAGAGTTTATCATAGTTACTAGCCTGGATGGCTGGTTTCAACAGACTAGCAACCATAAGCATTAGATAACCTCTATTAAATTGTAGATTATTGTATAACTCTAATGCTTCACTAATCAATCTCCTACTGATCCTGTCTACCAGGACTGATGCTGTCACAAGAAAATTGAAGGGGCTGCCATTACTTGTACAGTGGAAATAACCATCTCAAAGACATTTTTTCACCGCTTCTGAAATGCAGAGTGCTTTCATTGCTGTTCCTCTAGACTTTTTCAACACTTCAATAACTTCTGTGACCTGCCATGTAGTACAGTGAACATGGCCGATCATAGCCTTCATGCCATGCTACACTGTTATGTCTTCACTGCCTGTCTTGCTCCATTAGGTTATCTAGATTTATTAAACTGATTGGAAATTACGTAATTCAAAATTGACTATGTGACCCTTGCTAGAAGAAAAGGAGAAAGCCAAGTCTAAATAGATTTTTACCAAGTTCACATTTGCTTTGATGACTTTGCAGATTTTTTTTAATATTAATTATTTGCTAAATTTATAACATTCTTCCAGAAAATTCTGTAAATTTTCTCAATGTACCTAGTCCATTTTATACACATCTACTTATTGTAATAAGGGTATTCTTTACCCATGTGTCTGAATACATTGTCAGCAAAATGCCACTGGAGGGATGGGTGGATTTTCAAGACTGATGTGTTTGTCAGAAGAACCTTACTTGGAAGCAGTAGTTCTTGGTTCAAAAGGCTTAAGATGTCTTGTTGCTTTGATATAATTTTGTACAGGATGAACTTAGTACAAAAATGTTTAGTGCCAGTGAAAACTGAAGGTACCTGAATTTGCCTAATACTTATGGAGCCAAGTACTGTGTCCAGTTTTGGGCCCCCTACCACAAGAAAGACATTGAGGTGCTGGAGCGGGTCCAGAGAAGGGCAACAAAGCTGGTGAGGGGTCTGGAGCACAAGTCTTATGAGGAGAGGCTGAGGGAGCTGGGGTTGTTCAGTCTGAGGAAGAGGAGACTGAGGGGAGACCTTATTGCTCTCTACACCTACCTGAAAGGNTCTGTGATTTGCAGTACTCTTTTACCCCTGTGCATGCATAACTTCCTACATTAGTATTTTCATACACATCTTGCAAGTATTTAATACCATAGGATAAATAAACTTTGACAAACACAGTTGTTAATTTTGGTATAGCCAATTTAAGTGTCCTAAATTAACACAGTAATTTCTTGACAAGTAATGCTCAGTTATGTGCTCTTAGGCAAATAACGCTCCAGCCAGTTCTTCATTACTGATTGCAAAACACAATCAGGAAAGCTCTTCACCACGAGAGCTTTGCTGAAACAGGAGTTTATTTCAACTTAAGGGACAGAATTATCCAATCATTAAAAAAACCCCAACCCTTATACAGGTTATAAGCAAATGAGATTTTTTTTTTTATTTGTTCCTAATTAAAAACCATTTGAGAAATCTAGTAAGTTTCTTTGTGTTGCTGAGTGTGGCTTCTGCTATAATTGGAAAATGCACTTGTTTGCAGGGACAATTGCATTTTCTGGCTTTTAAACTTGCTCCTCCTTGCAAGTAGCAAATTGTTATTAACAAGTTTTGTGCATTAGATGTATCCAAAACGTTTGAATTGGAGCAGAAAGAAGGACTCTTTCCTTTGTTCATGATTTTCCAACCACATTTGTTTGGCTAAAATTGTGCTAATTCAATAGGGAGGTAGAAAAAAATAAATACACTCCATAGTCAACTACATGGTTTCCCATTCCTCTGCTTGAAAATGAAGCAACAGTCCTGAAGGAAGATAATTTTCTGAGAGCATTTGTTTGCAATTCCTACTTATACTGCAGAGACCCATAATCTTGTTGCCTAGTAAATATTGCTATTTTAGATTTTTCTGGTAGGGTGAACAGATTAAAGAGGAGAAGTCATACAGCCAAGCCAATAATGTTGCAATGTGCACGTTATGTATGTATCTAACTGAAATCATTATTCTATCACATCACTTTCAAATCAAGATGATTTTTTTTTTCTTGATTTCATTACAGGTATTCATTTATGAGGATTTTGTGAGAATGCTTGAGGTCTCTGGAATGAGCCTTTGTTTAACAGATCAGTCCATTTATTGTTTTAGTATAAACTGCAAAATGAAATTCTCGACCTCTTTCCCTTTTCTGATTTCCCTGTCAAATCAAAAAACATGAGTGTGTAGAACTATTTGTGATTGGAGCTAAACTAGTAAGGTTCTATCTTGAGGATACAGTAACATTTGTTTTTTCCTCCTGTGTTACTTTCTAAACAAATAAAATTAATTGTAAAGCTTCCGATCAACGTTAAATACAATGTTGAGTATATGTGTTTGTTTTTAGGTGTGGAGACCCATCTTTTTCATTTAATTGCCACATTTTAAAATGTGCAAATTCTTCTCTCTACTTTGATTCCATTTCTTCTCTACCAGTGCTGTTATGGGTGGTTTTGTATGCAGTTATGCAGCAATTTCATGTCCTGTGATCAACAACATCTACAAGATATTTAAGATTCAGTGTAACTTACTAGTTCAGCAAGTATACATTAATGAATTTTCAATCGTTATGTGGTAAGTATGTCTCCATTAGGTATTGATTTAACTGGAATTTATCCAACAGGTCATCCAGAGTAAAACCAATTTCTTGCAGTGATAGGAAATATGTTTTTTTGTTTCAAATATTAAATATCTAAAAGGCTTCTTATGTATTTAGCTAATAAGATCGTGTACGGATTTCTTCCAGTCAATGCAAGTGTAAGACATGCCGTTAGTAATTAGTGTGCACTGCCAGACTTTGATTATACCGGCTCTTTGACCTATTTTTAACAGAAACTAGGGCAGTCCTTTGGATTGCCTTTCCCTGTCCCTGGATACCCTGCTGTGTTATGCTCTTCATATTTGACATTATAACATTCAACTGCAGTGGCAAACTGCAGAATATTCCTTGGGGGTTTTCATCGAAACAGATGTAACAGATGTCTGCCCACCCTGAAGTGCAAAGTGGTTTCTGATAACAGTCATGCAGTAAATGATTTTTCTACATTGTTTATTAAAGATTGCTTTAGTCAAGTGCACCTTTTGGAACACACTGTGTGGACAATTCTTTTTGAAATAATTTTCAGGATGATCTGAAAGATTCTTCTCTTTCCCTGCCCACCATGTTCAGTTGCATCTCAGGCTGCAAGGGTGTGGCTGTTCATTTAATAGTCTGGTGGGTATCCAGGAGCTTAATAGTATTAGCTATTAAACAATCAGACACATGCATTCTGCTGTAGATACGTACTAGCTATTGGAAAAAAAAGGTCTAGAAGCAACAGGATGTTTAGTAATGTAGGGCTTTGTTTTAAGATGCTTTAAAGCAATTGCAGTACTACAGACTTCTAATAGTTTGGGACTAGACCAAAACCTTTTGCTTTGTTCTATTTAGAGCTGTTTCTTAATGTCTGTCTGTGCCTTTGGGGAACTGGGAGTGTGAGAGTGGCAGTTTCTGCACAAGCCAAAAGGGAGGATGAACTGAACCATGCTAAAAGAAAGAGGGGAAGTGGGAGGTCGGCTGTGGATGTGAGAGAGGGCAAAGGAAGAGGAGGAGGAAATGGTAACCAGAGAAGGTGGGAGCTTAGAACTCTGCTTAAGCAGGGATGCGGTGAACAGGTGCTTGAAGCTGGAGTGAATATTTGCCTTCAAGAGATATCTGGCCTGGATGCTGAAGTGAAGGATAAGTAGGATGTTGGAGGAAAGAAAGGCTTGGATCGCAGTTAATGAAGAGATGGTTTCACTGGGGAACTGAAGGAGAGGAGAAATTGTGACTGTCTTCAAGGGTGGTGGGCATGGGTGTCAGTACACATCCATCCCTCTGTGTGCAAGAAAGGGAAGGAAGCGTGGGATGCTATATGGAGTTGTGCACATGTGTTTTTTCTTTCAGGAATAGCACTGTGTAGAAACAATCACCTGTGTTTACCTCCACTTCTTTGCACTGTTCAGAAAAATGTGTAGTCAGTCAATACAGAGG
Organism: Thinocorus orbignyianus; assembly: GCA_013400375.1. NCBI lineage: Eukaryota > Metazoa > Chordata > Aves > Ciconiiformes > Thinocoridae > Thinocorus > Thinocorus orbignyianus. The sequence goes on from VXBW01003967.1 coordinate 211,028, forward strand.
CAGTTCTGGAATTGATTCTCTGGTAAGTTTTCCTCTCTGAAATCCTTGACCCTCAGCAGTTAGCCCTCTTTCCTGTTTCAGACTTTGGAAACTGAAACCCATGGATGCTATCCATCCCTACTTGTATGTGCTGCTCCTATTAGAAGCCATCAGCGACTCGGTGGGAATGCTGGACTAGATGATACTACCTCTATTCCTTGCTTTCATCCTCCCGTGTTCAGCCTCCTTAGAGTATTTTTGTGCTGGGAGTAAATGGGTCATTAAGTGCTAACAGATAGCTTGTGCACAGACTGGCTGAGGAGAAACCATGTTATTCATAAACTAGCAAAAAGACTTTGTTCCTAGTCTTGGTGCAAAATCTTGGTGTTTCTCTTCAGGAAAACAAGTTTTGAACCAAAATAGGCAGATGTCATTGTTTTCTACGTGAATAGGAGACTCTTCTGAGTGTGAAGATGTGAAGCTGTGAAGCAACATGGCTCTCCCTGAGAATTTGCTTTGCTCAGAGTTAATTGACTGTTTCGGAAAATCCCACTTGATTTTCTTACCTGAGTCAAGAAAGGTTTATTTCACTGTTACACTGAAAATGCCTACTTGTCTCTCTTGGGCTATGATAACACACTCATTATTGAAGTTGTGTCTGATAGCTACACAAAGACATTACTTGATGTATTATTTTTTTTTAAATCAACATATTTGATTTTTTTTGTTGTGTCACACTTTATTAAAGACACTGTCTTCTAGTTGGAAAATTAATTCCAACCATTGTGTACAGTGTTATCCTATCAAGCAGGATCAATTCATGCATATGAAATACTCTTACCATGTTATAATTTCTTGTATTTTGCCACTGCACTGGAATTACGATAGAAGTTGCTCTACTTTTCAATAAATATTTACAGCACCTAAAGAGGTAAATCACTGTATGGTAGACTAAGTAATATGGAGATGATTTATAAATCCCCTCAGAAGGTTGATGTTTGGTTGCATTTGCTTTGCTTGCCTAGATCTGTGCAGTTCATTGGAGTCCTCTTGGAGTAACTGAGGGATCCTATTCTGGTAACAGTTTTGCAGAACGACTGTTTTGAAGGCAGAAAGTGGTGGAGAGACCAGCTGGAATACTGCTGAGCACCAAGGAGGCAGAGCAGCAGTTTGAACTAAACCACACAATGCTCTAACGATGATTTTGCTGCTTCATAAGGTAGCACATTTTTAAAATGTTATAACTAATGAACAGAAAGCAAATAAAACTTCAGCTGAAACCCAAAATCTCTTGAAGACATCTTGTGAACTGAAAGGATCAGGAAGAGGTAACTTGTGGGTTCCTAGTCCAGCACTTACTCTGACCCTAAGAAATAGTGTTCTTCATGCAGCTTCAAAGCTACTGGCTTTGTTTCTGCTGCAACCATTGTGGAAATGTCATGTCCTCATGTAAGATCAATGAAATTATGCTGCATCTTATTGCTTCCTTCAGTGACTATCCTGCAATTTGTTGCAACCACGAACAGAGTGAAGATTAATGTTAGTGCTCCATTTATAACATACCTCCTGTCCTAGGCCACAGTGATTTTAAAAGCCCATTAAGCTACAGGCAGCTTAGAAAAAAGAGTAGAGAAAATGGAGGCAGAACTTATTTGTGAATTAATAAAATAAAATGCCTTGAAATTTATGCTTTGGACCTAAGCTGATTAGAAACAGTTGTTTGGTTTTATTTTGTTTTGTTACTACTTCACATATTACCCAGCATTCCCAGTATACTGCTGCACAGTCCTCTAGATTTTTGGTTATTGAAGTCACTGCAGTCTTCTGACAGGAATCACTAGAGTGTACACAATGTTCAAGTTCTTCTGCAAGAATCACATTATCCGATATTCTGTGTTTATAGATCTATTTCTGAGGGAGCTGTTGCAGGTGACAAGACTAGTTGTCTTGTGTTCACATGGAATAAATAAAATCAGGTTTTGGAGCAGATATTTTTGAGAACTGGGGAGCTATAAATAGGTTTTAGGTCCATTTAATTTAGATTTCTGCAGATTAAGTCCAAGGACCATAGACAACTTCTTAACGAAATAAATCTGGTTGCTTTTGAACTTCACTGGAAGCACATTCTTTCCTTGGGGCACAGTTTTAGTTAGGTCAGTATGAGAATAATGATCTTTAGTTGTAAAATATACAGGCTGTCGTTTCATTTAATATTGAGGTGATGACTACATGGTGGTATACTTGATCCAATCATGTCTCTAAGGCGGCAGCAGTCCCAGAATTTCGGAATGTGAAAAGTAGTAATGAAAGCAAGTAGAAAAAAAACCTCTCAAAGAGTTAGGTTATTATAGTTATAAATTATGTATAACTTCAGTTCACAAACAGCTGTACTGAAATCTCTGTAAGTAGCATTTATAAATTATAAGGAAATGGTACAGGTATTTGGGGTTTTTTTGTTGTTGTTCCATTTCATGCATGGATGGAGTTGCTCTGTATTGGAGAAATATTGATACTTATGGGTGATGTGGAAAAAAAAATTGCTCTCTGTGACTGAGGACTTAGAGACTTAGATCAGAAAAGAAATCTGTGTTAGTCAATTATGGAATTTCTTTAATTTCTCTTGTTTTGGTTTAGGCCCCTCTTCACATCTATATTTAACTATAGAGAAATTGGAATATACTTCCTTGCTCTGGAAAAAATCTTACATTATAAACAAATTTGCCATGTGCTTTTTGGCTGCAACACTCAGCCTATTTCCTGATCTAAACCACCAACGTAGTATACTAATCCTGGTCCTGCCTAATTATGCATTCTTAGCAGAATCTCAGATGCCAGTGGTGTGGATGGTGATATTTTCCTGTATATTTTGTATATATAATTTTGCTGTGAAACACTTTCTCCCCTGCCCCCTCCCTAAACTTGAACATTTTTGGGACTTAGTCTTTTGAATAAGAAAACTGTTTTTTCAAGAGTGTGCATTTGATCCCTTTACTCAGTTTACCATAATATTTTTCAAAAGAGCACCAAAGTTTTGACTGTGGCCTCTTTGGGGTGTGTTGATAGCCTGAGACATTTTGCCAAATGTGAGTAGCCCCTTAAATCCTTGTAATTCAAGAAGGGGAGGAACAGATGACTGATATATTTCTTTATTTATTTTTAGATATTACTATTTTTTAATATTACTTTTAATATTATTTTTTAAAATATTACTATTTTTGCTACCATTTTGGGAATAGAGCATGCTATTTTAATAAGGGAAAGAGAGAGATGCTCACAATGACAATGTAATTAAAAACAATAAATTGGTTAGCAAGCTTTTGGGACAGAAAAGAAATAATTCATTTATCTTTATTCGTTGCTGTATCTCCTGGTAGCTTCTTCAGAGCTAAAGTCAAGCAGTGTGCCTGAAGTACTTATGCTGAAGCCTTTCTTCTTTTGACTCTCCACTCAGGGTATCCAGTGGTAAAACATGCTGAAGTGTATAATTACTTCATGCTTTATTTCACTTTTTAAGTGTATCTTTTTTCAACATTGTTTTTCTTTTTAGTTTAATCACATAAACCAGCATGCCTTGAAAAAGCCATTAGCAGAAGGTAGTAAAAAAGCATTATTAGAGATGGTATTACCCACGGTGTGGCTACGTATTGTGGATTTTAAAATATTTCCCATGTAAGTACAGGGAATGCTGCAGAAACCACAGCAGCATTAATCTAGGCTGCATTAAAGGCTATTTTCATAGTAACTCTTAAAAGTATCTTGCAAACTAGCAAATACCAGAAACTAGCTTCTTGGCAAGTTGAGCACTAAGCCTTTTGGCTTTATGCTGTGGTTGCTAAAGAAAAGACTTGATCCTGCAAAACTTTTAACAGGTTAAAAAAGGGTACTTTTGTCTATGGATAGATTGCATGATTGAGAACTGCAAGGTAAATAATAGTCTGAGGGTTGGACTAGAAAGATTCAACAGAAGACATCAGTTTGGAATAGAGGTGGCTTGAAAGTGATTTTTCTTCAGCTGGCTGACAGAAAGTGAACCCGTCTAGAAGAGAATAGGTGTTCTCTGATGGTATCTTCCTTTTTGTACAGTGATGCTATGTGCTAACTTTCCTGTTACAGCTGTTCCTTCTCTTCAGCAAATAAAAAGCTGTGACAAGGCAGCTTTTCAGGCTATATAATGATTTTGGCTGCTCTGTTGCAAAGTAGGATGTAGAAAAGATGTGTCAGGTTAAGAAGGAAACACCTTCAAGTTCAGCACCTGTGTGTGTCTCCTGAATATTATGCTCTCACTTAATAAGGAAAGGTGCATGAAGCTACAGCCAGAGGCGAGGTTGTGAATGCTTTTGGCTGGCTACCTGTGGTACAGCTGGCTCTATGATAGTGGCATTTCCCAGTGTTGCTCAGCACTCTTTTTCATAAGACGCTCACTTTAGTTCATAACTTCCCTGAATTCCAGCTTTTCATGTGAACTCCTCCACATTTAAGGTTGCTTTCTTTCATTTACACTCATGTAGTAGTGCCCAAAAATGGTGGCTGTAAAAATAAAATCCTTTATCCTGTTAAAGCAATCATCTGCCAAATATTTTATTTACAAAATAAATTTTTATCATGCCAGCCACAGGATCTATTTTTGACAGTCCAGGATGTATTTCTTCCTACACAAACCTACTCGAATCTGGCCAAACCTTGAGTGCACTTAGAAATTTGAGCTTTGTTCAATGGAAATTTGATCTTCAATTCCTAACCTCAGTAGGAATGAGAAGTTTGCCTCCATAAGCTAGTTAACATTAAAATTTACAAATGCTGAGCTGGCTGGTAGATGTTAATTATTATTTCTTATAGTCACACTGGAGCTAGAACAGGAGGTTTTAACTAGATAACTAGATGGTGTACTGTTTCTTTACATTGCTTACATGATTTGTGTATGATGACATGGATAGCTGTCATACTTTTGAAAAAAATAATCAGTGACACCATTGCTGTATTTTTATGAGTGCCTTTGGAAAGATTTTGTACTAATTGTATTTCTACTGATAATCCCGGTATGCTTTTTATTTCAATACAAAAAACGTATTTCTCACTATTAATAAGAAAGTGGTAAGACTTGCTACTTTTAACACGTGGGAAATACTTTTTTTTNTCACTTGGGAGCATCCCCTGGAAGTATGCAGAATATGGTGAAAATAAGCAAATACAAATATATGCCAGGGTACCCCAACATTGACTTCATCAAAGCACAGACAGTATTTTCCTCCATGAGCTCAAGCTTTGGCCCATTTATTAAAGGTTCTTTGTGCTGCTCAGTATTATTATTTTCTGAGTCTTTTCCTTCATACATTCCTGTTATTAGCTGAGATATTTTACCATCTGGTTTTGGGTGCGGTAGGAAATTGATTACCGATTAAAATATTTCCAAGCTTATCTATAATTTAAATGTAAAAACATATCATTTTAAGTGTCATTGAATTTAAATGGAAATTGTGACCAGACTATTAATGTGCTGAGTTTGTGTGATGGCACATCTCCAAAGCATCATCTCAGTGCAAACTGCTACATCTGCATTTCATGACTTCAGGGGAATGCCAAGATATTTCCACGGGGTTCGACTGCAGAGCTCTATAACAAGGCAATGGATGCCTTCTGGTCAAACAAAATCATAGAAAATATTTGAGCTGCATGTGGTCTAGTCGTCTGTCTCCCTCACTGGTGTAGCAGAGGCTTATGCAGGGAAAGTTTTAATACAGTTTATGTCTTCGACTTTTAGCACAGTAACAGTCTGGTTTAGGCTCACAAGCACATAAGTAGGTAAGAGAATAAATGAGATAGGAGGTGGAAATGGTTATTAATAGTGAAATAGTAGAGTATTCTGTGAACACATCTGTGTATGGGATTCTGTAAATCCCAGAGCTATGTGGAGAATGGGTGCTCGAGTGCCTTGATCTTGGAATGGCTCAGAGGTATGCAAGAGCAGTTGGAAAGAAATCATGAATGATGGATAAAGTATTATTGTGAAGCGTTAGCAAGTTACTGTGTGATGGTGTTGCTTGTGATTTCTGTCATATGGCCAAATAGCCATTACTATACAAACAAGAAACAGTATGCTCTTCATGCGAGAGAACTCCATGGGACTGTAACTGTAGATGTATGAATTTGTATGCCTGCTATAGGGAACAGTCTTCTAAAATAGTTTCCCCTGGGAAAAGATCTGGATGTCATTGTTTGCTTTTGCTTTGTGTGGCTGCTAGTAGATAATAAGGAGTTTATTCATTAGTACTATTTCTGCTGGAGAAGAGCATTGGCTGAACTTCAGACTTGTGAGCTTGTATAGATGGGAGAATATGAGGCTAGTTAAGCCAAATGCAGCCCCATGGTCATTGTGGTCTTCTAACTCTGGTTCATACCATCTCTTTGCTGTTCATTTTTGATTTTTATCTTTAGTTGTTAATTTTTAATCTCAAAATGTCTTGACTGCTGTTACAAAAAATGGGGCATAACAGCCACAAGTACTTCTACTCTGCTTCCAGAGCAGAAACACCACCACACCTTCTGCCAAGAACCTCTCTCAGCATCCAGAAGCAGTGGCTAGTGGGTGGTCTTATGTTTCCACTTCAGCTGTGCAATGGATTGAAGCTTTCTGAGGCAAAGTGAAGCTGGTGACTTGAAACCTATGACAAATCAGTCAGAGGTCCAGAACAGTAGGCTCCTGTGTTGCTCCTGTACAGTTTTTGCAAATAAAACGATTATCATAACTATCTGGAGCATTAGGTTCTAAATCATGTTGACAAGACCAGTAATACACAATTTTCTCTTAAAATAAATTTGCAGTATGAGATATAAAACCCAGTATTTCCTAGTTCAATTCCTTTTAATTTTTAGGAAGGACTCTGAATGATATTTAAATACCAGATTTTCTCTAAACTGTGCCACTTGTTTTCCAAATTTCAAGGACCTACCAGGTCATCAAAATATTACATTGCATTTTTGTATTTCTTACCAAAAGACTGATGTCTGCTGAGATTCTTCCTCAGTGATGGGAAGTATCAAGCTATATTGGTAGGAAAGTTTCATATTATGAAATTGAAGGTGGATTTCTTATCTCTTTATAACGAGCATGTCCGTGATGCAAAAATGGCAAATAGCATAGAGATCCCAGATATGCAGAGGTGTGGAGCCTTTTCATATCTGAAATCTTTCCTTCTGGATGAACTGTGTGTTTTCCATATTGAATTGTTCTATCTGAAGTGTGTTTTGTACATTGTCTTGCATCTGAAGCAGGGAGAGGCAGTGAGGAGGCTGCAAAGGGACTAAAGTTATGGATTTGATTAGGTGTGTCAGGCAACCCAAACATGAGGTAAAATATGGAGGAGATAACCATCTTGGCTGAGGTTCAAATGGTGTCGGAATTAATTTTTTTGACAGGGCTCTTTTCCTTGCTGCAGAAAGGCCTGCATAGTCAGGGGACTGATTGGAAAGAATGTTTTTATTTCGCAAAGTCTGTGCGTAGTTCGTGGGGCTTTTTTAATTGATTGCAAAAGTTCTTCCATTTTTTTAGATGCTTTGTGGAAAGCAAAGCTTGTTAAGACCTGACTGTTGGGGAGACAGTTCCCCAGTTGTTACCATAAGGAAGCTGGACTTTTGCCTTGGTCCTTTTCTGTCTTAATACAGAGGGAGTAAAACATTTCTGGAGGCGGTTAGCATCTGCTACCCAGATTTAGTTTTTCGCATTGATTTCTAATAAGCTAGAAACATGATGAGAGCAGTAAGGAGCAGTGGGAGTGCCAAAACATCTGCATTACTTTCCAAGCAACCATAGAAATTAATTGACGTGGTTTTGTCATACTGTTGATCTGAAATGTATTTCCTCTCAGGTACTTTGTGGAAACTTCAGATAGACTTACAGGATGTTGTGAGAAGCCACCTCAGTTTCACTAGTTCAGTTAAGGGATGGATCCTGTGTTTTGATATTCCATTATCTGTCTATTACAATTACCTCGCATGTGCTGCAGTGATTAATGGACCTTGACACTATCAAGAATGAAAATTCAGCCTGGAAAAAACCCCAAACTTGTTTATGAAGCCGAGGTTTGCCCTTACAAGGGTTGCCCATAGCCATCAGACAGACCCACTGGAGGGTGTTTCCCAGTGCAGAGCTGTGCTATTACACCCCATTTCTGTTAAAATTATTTTCATTTCACCATACTCCAAGCACAAATCTCTGCATTCAGTCTTGCACAACTCTTGTTTCATACTATCTCATTGTAGCAGATGGTAGAGGTGTCATGGCACTGCTGGAAACTGCCATATATATTATACCTTCTCAGCACAGAGTAGCTCATGAGCTTCTGCTGGCAGAGGTCCCCAAGAGACTAGATGCCAGTTAGGATATCCAAAACACATTGTATCCTGGACATGTTCTTGCCTGGCTCTGCATACTCTTGCTTTTGACTGTAAGAAAAGGTTTTGTATAGATGGGAGAATGTGTTGGATAAATGTTTCAAGCTTTCTCCAAGTTGAATATATCCATAGCAAGCATGAAAGTGGGAAGAATGAGCACTGCTAGGCGACCTAGTCCAGTTCTGCCATTGTATTCTTACACAGTGATAGAACAGGAAGCCTTTGAGAAATTCCATAACTACTGTCTGTAAGAGGACAGGGTTACACAAGAGTTGCATTTCTGCAGTATAGTGCAAAGACACTTGAAAGTAGTATGAAATTTGGCTTGGCTATCAGCACAGGAGCAGCTCCGATAGCCCAAGCTGCCAGGGTCCTAAGGCGTAAACTGCATCGTTGAAGCCTAAGGAGGTTAGCTGCTGGCATGAGTGTGGCTGCGTTGTTTCCCTTTAAGGTTGGTAGATAAATAGAAACAGCACTCGAATTCTATAGTTACATCATTGCTAAATGTGTGAACATAATTGCATTATTCCGTATGATTGCAATTCTGTGGACAGGCATTTACATTAGAATAGGAATGAATCTGCTTTCAACAATAGAATGTATATGTGTGTTTTAAGCTTCTATATAAAGACAGTACTGTTAATATATTTACTAATCACTTTAAGATTTGTAAAACAAATGGATGGCAAATATTGAACTTAACTAGTGTTAATGTAGAGTAGGAGAGAGTTCAGGGGAAATTAAATCAGGCAACAAAGCTTAAGTTGCAGCTACCATGGAAGGGGATGGTAATAAAAGTTCAACTTTCTCCTTTAGTACCTCCACGTGCCAGTGAATGCTCTGGGCTGTGTAATAGGGGAGAAGCTGCGCTACTTTTCTGTGCCTAGCCCTACAGTCATTGTCTGTGTAGCCATACCTAGTTCAGCCAGCTTGACAGCAGATTAAAGTCAGTATAGACAAGTGTGAGGTATGTTGCATCAGAAGGAACAACTTCAAATTATTTGCACACGTTGCTGGATGTGAAATTGACTGCTCAGGAAAAAAAACACCAACCGACCATCTTGGCATCATTAGGGATACATCATTGAAAACATCTGTTCTTTACAAAGCTCTGGTCAAAAGAGGAAAAAAATTTCATCTCCAACATAAATGATCAGTGGAGTCCCTGAGGGATTGGAATAGATAGTGTTTGTAGGACCAAGTTTTCATCTGAGAATGCATATTTGGACATAGCTCGCTTACAATCAATGACATGAGCTTGCTGCTCAAAATCCAGTTACCTTTCCTGCACATTTTTGTGTCAGTGACAGAAGTAACTCATTGTGTTACATGACTGAAGGTCTGAAAGCTTCCATGCAGGAAAAGATGATGATGATGAAAACCCCGAATGACTTAGAAACAAACAGAAAACAACACCCTATCCTTGGCTTGATGACAGCAGCTCTTTTGTTCCTGAGACCAAGCAGTTTCTGTGAGGGAAACTGAGGTGCTGTAGGCGAGAGTAGAACCATCTAGAAAGTAGGAATAATAAAACATATTTTGCTTTTAATTAAGAGATGAAACAACAAAGTATATATAAATGAAGCAAAGAAGAAGAAATGAAGCAGTTTTTATTTCTTAATCTCTTACAGGTTTGCCTTTCCTGATGTTTTCTATTAAGCTGAAAGTACATGAAATATTTTTACATGTGCTGCTTTGGGATTAATTTCATTTCCTCACCATTTCAACAGACGAAAACCTAGTGGAAAATTATTTGGGCCCAAACCTTTCATTTAAGATCTTGATGCAGTATAAGGATTGTTAAATGTTACAGAGAAATAACATGAAATGAAAGAATTAATATACTTTCTGATTTTGACATTTTTCCTCTGGAAAAATTCCTGGCTGAGGCTGGTGCATGTCTCCAGTATTTCACTGTGTGCACAGTTCTGTAAGGAAAACACACTGCTGTGTGATGACAAGTTTGCTACCTCCATTAAGAAAAGGGATTTTTAGCTGTGGGCAATGAAAATCAATCAGACAAGATCACCTTTCTCCTTCAGTTGATTGCCAGTGGTGATGAAAATAGCTTAGGCACTAAAATCAGCTTCTGATGGTGAAAGGTTCCCAGTGGCAAGGCGACCTGAAACTATTGACACAAAGTCTTTGTTTCCTTGTTGATTCTAGCACATCCATGGCTATGAGTACAAAAACACCCAGGAGAAACTGTAGGGGTGTCATATGGATTCACTCTGGGGAGTTCAAGTGAGAGCAGGATTTTGCTGTTTGCTTAGCTTCTTCCTGTGGCCCCTCTTCTCTCTTGTATGGAGTTTACATGCCCTTGGAGATAACTTAGGCTTGAAGACTTCAGAAAAATTTCTCACAGATTTCATATGTAGTGCAGAGTATTTTTGAATGTGTGCTGGGACAATTTATTGGCTTCTGTGACCTTGGTAACTTCTGGTTTTTATTGTTGAAATGATATCCTTGTCCATAGTGAGAATTTGACTTTTAAAATGTTGGAGCAATTGTTTTTACAGAGCTCTAGTCAAGAAGAAAGAAAGAAGAAGAAATAAGAAAAGATGTTTGGGGATTATTGTTTCATTACACAGAAAGAAAAAGATGTTAATTAACCCTATAACCACTCCTGTTCTTTTCCCGTTAGCTGTATCGCTTGCCTTACAGCACTACACTCACAGTACTCCCACAGCCCATCAGAGGTGCCCACCGTGGGTAGTAGAGGACTCTGACCTTTCCAAGTTTCCCAGGCATTTCCCTAGAGTTAAAAATGTAGAGCTATGTTAAAATACTAGTGTTGCCCAGGGTAATTTCCCCTCTTCCCCTCTGTATCCTCGCTTGATTTTCACTTTGGTTTTCTAAAGGTCTGGAATGTTGTCTTTTATGTTTGGTTTGATTTTTTTCACTTGGGATTCTAGTAGGTTGCTCTTTGGAGAAAATTTGGTTTCTAATATCTCAGTTAAGATTGATTTGCAAAATTGTAGTAATTTTCCAAGGAACACTATTTCACACTCTGTGTGAAGAGTGGTAGGTATTGCCTGTGGAAAGTGTCCACACTTCAATAGAAATCTTGTGGGATTAATTCCCTTTCTCTATTAAATAAACCCAAACCCAACGCAGTCTGTGCATTACTGGTGGTCCATGGAGACCTGACTGCTTACATGATGCTGACTACTCCTCTGTGTATGCATTGCTAAAATATATGATGTTACTTGTATAATGTAGCATATTACTGTTCTGTGTAAGTAATTGCTGTGGTTACCTCATGAGCTTTAGGAAATCAACAGTGGGCGGAGAAGTGCTAGTGAAACACATTGTATAACAAGATGTGAATCATCCTATGAATAAGTTTGTGAGTCTTTTGCTTTAGAACGCAAAATTGATATCTGGGCCACCCACAGGTCATCCTTTCTATGCAGTGCAAAGTTGAAAAGATACAGTAATTGAAGGACTGCTTTCAGGAAAAGTTAGCAGTGAATCTTTTGCAAATGACTTCAGGAAAGCTCTCCTGCATTAGTGAATTATCTCAGAGAGCTGGCTGAGTATGAGTTTTCTAATTTCATCACTTAGCAATGACTGTGTTGAGCTTAAAGTAAGTTGGCGATACTGTCCAGTATTAGAATATCTCTTATGTTTGGCTAAAATATACTTTTAGTCTAAATGGGTACATTGTATGTCAAAGCAATAGAGAACATAGAAACATCTTCAGTAAAGGCATAAGATTGAATGTGTAGACTTAGTTACTTCTGAAGACTTTTGCAAAAATCTCATTTTGTTTTCAAGTTTTCATAAAGACTCATGTGATTAAGTCAGTCTGGTCCATGTAGGAGGGAGGTTTCTAGCATTTTTATCTTTATTATTATTATTATATATTTTTGGACAACATTCTGCAGTGTTATCTATTGCATCATCTAGCTGAATTGCTTGGTTTGACTTTTTCTCCTTTGGCTGCCCCAAGCTTAAGTTGATGGGAATGCTGTATTTGAGGTCATGCAGGGAATACTTTCCTTATGAAAGCACAGCTCCCAGATTGTAATGTGGTGCAGTTCAGGAATAAAAGTATGTCTGTTTCTGATATTGTGCTGCAGTTTGCTCAGTGAAAAAGTAGCTGTTGATTACTGTCCCCACAGGCCAGCATACCAGTAGAACTGCATAAATATATACCATGTGGTTGGTAGCTTTGAATAGCCAGACTAGGCCATATTCCTAGAAGAGCTTTCGCTATGTAACAAAATTATTCTGAACAGACACCACCCCATTTTCCTAATCTCTAAAATCATTGCTGATTAGCAAAACTAGCTGGTTTATTTTTTTTAAATGTAAAAAAAAAAATAAAATTGCTGGTTATTCTTTCTTATTTTTTAATATTTAGCCAATTCATAGCCTGCTTTTCATCTTAAAACTACACTATTAGAAGAGGCGAGAGTTTCATTATTTCATATTTCATTATTTGGGCTGTTCTGGTCAAGTTCACAGTATCATAGAATGGTTATAGTTGGAAGGGACCTTAAAGATCATCAAGTTCCAACCCCCCTGCCATGGGCAGGGACACATCCCACCAGACCAGGTTTCTCGAGGCCCCATCCAGCCTGGCCCTGAACATTTCCAGGGATGGGGCATCCACAACTTCTCTGGGCAACATGTTCCAGTGCCTCACCACCCTCACAGGAAAGATTTTCTTCCTAATATCCAATCTAAATCTCCCCTCTTCCGGTTTAAAACCATTACCCCTTGTTCTATTACTAGATTTCCTGAAAAAGAGTCCCTCTCCAGCTCTCAAAGTTCCTTCATAACATCCTCAAAGGCCAAATGGAGTAATGTGCATATGATAAGAATATGTTTTAATAGGTCAACAGATGATTTCCTTGCATGATAAATACCAGTTGTACAACTAACGTAGAGTGATTTAATATAATCAACTCTCTCTTTTGTCATTCCATGGCTTCTGCTACATTACCTCAACTGCCTGGTGCAGTTGCTATAATTTGTTTAGATACAAAGGTGCACTGTCAGCAACAAGAATGCGTAGGTTTTTCTGAATGTCTTGGGCAGCCTGTTTACATAACGTGAAATAAAAATGACCCTCCCCAGCCAGCATCTACAGGCAGACAGTTTCAGCATGGGCTGAATCAAATAGTGTGTCAGCAGATAAATTTCTTAGTTTTTGTTTTCTAAGAAAAGATTGCTGTAAGTGCAAGAACATCAGCACTGTATCTCAGTTTAATGTCAAAACGCAATATGATGCAGAGGGATATGTTATAAGTATGTCAGAACAATGCTGTCTAATGGTTCCTCTGATCACTGGATGATGTTAATACTCGATGGTTTAAGCTAAAGGGGAATGACAAATCTGCTTAAAAAACCCACCAAAATTAAAAAGGGCAAGGCATCCTACTGTTGCTGTGAGTTTAGTCTTGAAGAATATAAGCCATCCTAGACTGTGAGAGAAAAGTCTAGAGAAAGATATAGTGAGAGGAAGGAATCTAAAAGTTTCTTTAATAGCAGACAAAAAGAGCTATGAAAATTGCTAAGGATTCAGTTCTTGGTGTTAGCATTTAATGCTAGGAGCATTCATTTTGCCTTATGATTCTGAGTGCAGATGGAAAAAAAACCAAATTTCTTGTTTGAAATTGCTCTTGCTTTTTTTTTTCTGGTTTCCTGCTTCTGTACATTTATTTTTTTTCCCCTGTCTCCCTAGATTAACACTGTAGGATGCCCAAAATAACCATAACCATGTAGCTAGGTGAGCAGTCCCTACTGACTGCAGTGAGTTGGTTTTTACTTCTGACCTGGAATTAATTTGTGATTAAAAAACACAGAACGGAAGTGTTGCTTTCAGGTGAAGAGAAGATTTAAATGCTTAAATCCAATAATCTTATTATTTGAACAATCCCTTTTGGAAACAGGGTGTTTAACCACAAGATTATAGATGTAGTATGCAGCTAAAAAATATACCTTAAAACTTGTACTGCAACTCAACTGAGAAAGAGGCTACTTATACTACAAAAGAAACAATCTTAATTTATTTAATTTTAAAGAAGTCATTTCAATGGCATGACTAACCTGTATATGAGCAGGTATTATATATCATGTTATCAGAAAGACATACATTTGAATTTTGGGCTAGTTGTTGGCTGGATGGTTACATTCAGGTTTTCAAGCTTCCTTGTACGTTGATGTCTGGATATACAATATTACTGATCAGTGAAAAGGTGTACAAAGCAAAGCTGGAAATAGACCATCTTTGGCACTTAATTACGTGCTTTTAAAAACAAAAATAGTGATGATATCCACTTCGCTTTCATACAGGTGATTACGTTGTAGATGAACCAAATGTTAACCTGTAATTCTAAAGATCACTACAGCATGAAGCATGATATTGCCACTTAAAAAAATCTGGATGAATGTTCTGCAGAAAATTAAACTTTTTTTTCCTTTGGTTTATACATCTTGCTTTTAACTTACTTTTGTATAGTTAATAAATATATCCAATTCAGTTCTGTCATCACTATCTTGAAACCACCTTATTTTCATAGTGTATTTCTTTTAATTGGGGGCTAGATAGAAGATCAAATTAAGCTCTCACTGAAGCTTTTAAATTGGGTGCTGAACAATTATTTTTGAAGAGCCTGTACATTTATGACAGGGATTGTGGTCCTGGTTGATAAGAGAGAAAAAAATCAATTTAGACCTTTTCATATTTGAATTCATTAAATTGGTCTTACTCTATTAAAATAACAATTAATTTATGGCAGCCAATATCATGATTGCAGAAAAAATGTAAGGTAATAATGATGAAAGATTTATCAAGTTACATGGTTGGAGCTTATTACCTTGAGTGACAGTAATTTTGTATTCAGTTAAAAGATTGTCGTTAATAATAATAGAGTATCCAAGGATCAGGATTTGAACTGATAGATCCCTCTATTCTCTTTAGCTCTATATACTGTAAATAAGGATTTGATATTGATGTAATGATGAAAAAAATTTTAACTGAAGCTCATTTTTATTCTTTAAATGAAATTTGAATAGGTCTTTAAGTACGTTTTGTCTCCTCCTGGCACACTTTGTACTGGTACCTAAAAGCAAGCTTTAGTTAGAACTATTTATATGTAATTCTGTGGTTAATGCACAAAATATTCTTGAAAAGTGTATTACTGTCTGCAAGATGTATTTCTAGCTCTGTGGAAAGTGGAGCAATTAGTACCCAAGAGATTGTCTTTCAGTTTTTCAGAAAGCGTTTACTGTGTCAGGTTAAAGACTGTTGTTTACTACATGCTCTAACACAAAAGCTTTACTTGTTACACTGGTAGCCTATATATCATGAGGCACTTATGGCTTATTGATCCAAAATGCTAGGATTTAGGACTACAGTGTATTTTGAGTCCTTTTTGACTGGCTAGATTGACAAAAAACCAAACAAACTAACCAACAAACCAACCAACCAAACATAACATGCCGTAATTTCTCTGTAAGAACAGTCAGTTGAGGTACTGCAAATTCAAAATAAGTTTTCTAGGATTTTGGTGGTTGTTTTTATAGTTCTTGCTGAGACAGCTTTGAAGAAACCCAAGCATGAAATGTTTGGGGTTTTTTTTCTTTTGCAGGTGATGATAAACATCTCTAATATTTGGACTAACTTATTGGTTTCAGTAAGGGGAGAAAAAAGTTATGTCACAAATGTGAACCCAAGTAGCTTAATCCTGGATACCACTATCATTGTAGCTGTGACATAGCAACCTGCCTGATATTAGCACAACATCCATCACTGGTGATGGTAGTGGAGGGGTTGGGAGGGAACCAAACCCAAACTGGAAACATACTTTACTTTTGGTTGATTGGTTGTTTTTTTTTTTTTCTTTTTTTTTTTTTTTCCCTAATTTTGTTTAAATTTCAGTTTATATAAAACCATAGATGCTAGGGTTCTGATAACTTAATTTGGCCACAAGCACTAAAACAGGTATCCAGTTATGGAGTGTCCCGGCTGCAGGCACCAGGGACTCTGCTCTGGCTGTGAAGGGCTGGTGCCCATAGAGCCTGACAGTGAGGCAGCTGCCTCCTGCTCTTCTGCGCCATCACCTTGTATGACTTGTGTCATAGGTGAATGCCCATGGAAACTGGGTTCTTCAATGGTGCTGTCAAAGATGTCCAACGAGATGGGTATCAGTGGGATCTGTCTACTGGATAAGAGTGGAATTTTACTCATTTAGAGAAGACCAACAATAAATATCCAGTTTCAAGTGAACTAAAATTGAAAGAAAAACTGAAATTCCTGCTTCCCCTTCTGTTCTTTCAACATGGCAGAAAACACAGTGAGATTGTGCTACGAATTAGAATGACTGCTTTAATTTTTCAATGAACTGCAATTGTTTGCATGGGATCCTAGTATCAAAAATTAATCCTTTTAATATATTAGACCATCGACTGGAAAACTAGATCTGCATGGCTTAATCTGTCATGCCAGAGGTAACAGCAGCACATCAGCTGTAGCGTAACTGCTGCGTAAGTGTCCCAACCTTCAGGGTGAGTGGAATATTTGTTTCACTTGAAATCATCTGTGTTAATGTAATCAAAGGCTTCCAAATTCCCTTACTTGTTGCTGTAAAAGTAGGTGCTGTGTCTCCTGGGGCTAATATGAAATTGTTACATCCTGATTTATGGTAGTCTTGCTGTTTCAAGACCAACTAAATCTTTAGCTGCAGGAAAGGTGGACTATTTGATCTTAAAAAATCTTTGATTACAAATGAACTAGATAAGTAGCTTTAGCTTAGCACCATTCACGTTCCAGCACTGCCGTGACTCGAAGCTGAAAGATCCGATTTGGCTCAACAAGTCAGACTGCCATTTCAGGGCCCTGAGGTCCTTCTGGGGGTGTGATGGTGACAGTGTCTGGCTCAGCCACGATAAGGTCTGAGCTATTCTGCAGGCATATAGACCAAGGCCAACAACCTGTCAGAGGCCTCTGCCTGTTCCTTATGCTCTCTCTGGATATCGGGCAAAATCAAAGGCAATATAATTCTTATGTGTATGTCACTTAAAGGAAAGGGAAATGCAATATGCGCACTGAGAGGCTTTCAGCTGAAACAATCTCTTGATACTACTGATTGTAGTTCAAAGCATATGAAAAATCCTCTGTTAAAGTGATTGCTATTTCTACTTCCTTCTCTCCTCCCTCTTACTGATTTCTTTCAAAAACTAGGTAAGAAAAGCGAAAGCATGAGTTCTACTCTTTTTTTTTTTCTTTTCTGACAGTGGTTGAAATTGCAGCCCAACCTCATTCTCCCTTGCAGTCTAAATGTACCAGTTGCAGGTCAGCTGCCAAGAGCATGATTTCTCCTGACTGTGAATCTCAGCTGTGCGATGACTCCACTGGGCTGCCGAGCTGTCACAGGAAAGCAGTACTGCAGGAAGGAGGCCTACCTTATGGCTGGCTGAGGACAACCTTCAGGAAGGCTTTGAAAATTAGGGCTGAAACTTGCCTTGAAAGGAAATTTTTCAGCATGATGTACTCCTGATGATTCCCAGTGATTCTGTGGCAATAATATGGGCAGTACTACAAAAGTACTACAAGATTTTCCTAACTGAATGACATAGACAACCCCCTTTAAATTTGATAGGAAAATCAGATGGAGAGCACTGCACTGACACAAGTTTATTTAAAATCAAGAAGCTGTTTATTGCTTCAAAACTGAGCAAGACGAAGAGCAGGGGTAAGAATTATTTCAAAGAGAAAAGAAGAAAAAAAAAAAAAAGGAAAAAAAATCTCCAAAACAGGAAGAGATAGAAAGGTGGTGACTGATTTTACAAACTCTGTCTCTAGTTTGGGGTTTCTGACTTGAAACCTCTTTCAAGATGTTAAGTACTCCCAAACTGCGGAGTCGGTAGAAAGGAACAGAATTTTTTTCAAAAGTTCTATTTCTCGTTTAACTAGATCCCCAGATAATGTTTGTGATTACGGCGGGATGCCTCATTATAACTGGTTTTGAGCTCTTTGTTCATTAGTGATTTACAACAGTTTAATGTGGTTCTTCACATACTGGGGTTCTAGAAGCCTGTATGTTTTGTATGTTTTGTCCTTCTGTATGGGCAAGTAGAAAATCCCAAGAAGGTGAAAGTCAGCATTTCACGTAAATAGCCTTGGAAACAACTCGTTGTGAAAACAACTGTTCTCCCGTTATGTGACTCTCCAAAAATCTTAACCAGCTCTGGCTGATGCAAACACAGAGCAGACAGTCGCAGTAATTATGCTAACCAGTGATAAAAGCTCCCATTTATATGGCCCATCCACATCCTTGATGCAATCACTTCCAATCGCAAAATGCATCTAGCAGCTGGAAACTCAGAGCATTATTAGATTGCATTGACTCTGCTCCCCACAGCTGAGGGAATGCTCTTTCCCTGCAATACATTTTCCTAACAATTTCAGGACCATTGAGATACACCCTTGAGTCAATTAAAATTATCTCCACTAAACTAGACTGCAGCTTTTAAAGTGCTGTCTAATAGCTCATGCGAGCAGCGCCCATCTAGATTGCAGTTATGTACGATGGCTTTATAAAACATAATTTATATTCTCAGCATGTCACTTCAGAATGGAATTATTATTCATTTACTGTGATTTCATTTTACTAACAAAGCAGTGCATAAAGCCATTTTTAGTACAATAAAGACTATTGTATTCAAGTTGCAAGAAAGAATGAACAAATGTAAAACATGGTATTTTTTCATCTGACTAAGTATAGCTGCTTTAGGTATATGGAAAGCTGCGCTTGGATAACAAGGGGCAGGTGACTATGTAAACTCAAAATGCTTATGTGCTGCTTGCTATTTCTGCAGGTGCTCCTTTCCTTTTTCTGGTTCACTTCATCGTTTTTTTTGCTTATCTTTGGGTTCACTTGTAAGCTGTCGTTAAGCTATTGCCAGACACAAGAATGGTTACAAAAGTGGTTTTTGGCTATAGGGTCTGAGCAAGGGTGGTAGTAAGTTTTTAAGTGACAAAAGTGATGGCAAACAGGCCAGTTCAACAGGGAATGAAGAATTTTCTCAATGTATGCATCAAAAGTAGAGATATTTAAATTCAAACTTAGATGTAAGCCTTAGTTCAGTGGTTTTCTTGTTCAGAAAGTGACAACAAGTAATGCTGTGTTTAACTTGACTTTCAGAAACCATACACTTGTGCTATACAGGGTTGGAAGAAGACAACCTATTTTCACATGGTTGCATTGTGGCGGTTTGTCATTATAAATGTCTCAAAGGATTATGAAGTGGAAATTGATGTTCTGAGCTTTCATTTTATTCTAAGGATGCTGGTAGTTTAATTTAGTAGCAGTGGGTTTTGATACGAGCAATTCTCAGAAATAATATCTTGCTTGGAGATAATTGTGTTCTTAGAGGTAGTTGGAAGGATTAGATATCTCTTCCAAAAGGGGTGTTATGTGTACAGTCTAGAGGGCCATTCACTTGCTGTTGCCCTTTGATTAGGGGTCTGCACTGGGACTATAGGTTTGTAGTATAGCAGTGTAATGTCAGCTGTGCACTGAGTGCCGGACTGCTGTAAGCATCAGAGTTTCCATAAAGTTTTGGGCATTATCGTGTATATAATGAACTGTTTCTTTAGCAAATTATTCATTAGACATCTGTGAACTCTGGCACAACATCATGCTGGGGTTTGATGATTCTGGACTTGGTCGCCTGTTCCTTAATGCAGTCTTAAGAGCTCCCCAGAAAAACTCCATTACGGAAGTGGGAAGGAAATTCCCACATCCATGATTAGGCAATAAAAAATCTGCTGGATTCAGAATGAGATCACTTCTTCATGTTTCATCCTTTAGACAACTTCTGGTGTGAGCCAAACCTGATATTGGCTTAATGTATGTCAGTGAAAGACTTAGGAGGAGTATCACAGTGGGCCTTGGAGTGCAATATTTCGCATTAGCTTTTCAGTCCTAGAGGCCACATGTCTTGGCAGAAGCTGAGCCCTGATGCTACCTGAAATTCTGGCCTCTTTTGCTTTATATCTTCAAGTAGTTAGAAATCTCCTTTCTTCTTCATTTTTTTGTAAGCGTTAAAAAAAACAATCAAAGTTTTTCAAATTTTAAACAAAGTCCTAGTTTGACAGGGCTCAGTTTCAGCGTTAAAGATGATAGCTGTGAGCGTGAAATGAAATCATAACAAATAATTTAAACAAGAAATAACTACTAAAATGTAACCTTTTTGCTGATTTTTTTTTCTTTTTTCTTTTCTTTTTTCTTCCCCCCCTCCCCCAGCCCCAAACCCCTCTCCCTGACTTCTTGGGTTTTTCCATACATCAGGGTATTCATGGATTTCACTGTATGAAAGGATGTGGAAGCAAAAATGTAATTTAAAACTATAGGAGTTGGATTATGCCAAAAAAAGTCTCAGGCAAAGCTAAACTGACATGATTTATCTAGACACCGAGCTTTGTTAAAGTAATAAGTCAGTCTTTGATTAATATTGGCAGTTGTGGAGAGAATATGTCATTCACTTTAGCTCAGTTAAATAGCATATACTCTGTTAAGAAACCAGTTTGAGCCTGTAAAATTAGGGAAAACCCCTTTTCCAATTCCAAAGTGAAAGTCTGGTTCAGTTGATCTAAATGCATTTTTCAAGTTCACTAACTACAGCCATACTTGTTTTGCTCTTTTATGTGACAACTCATTATTTAAAATAATGTGCATTGAAAAAGCTTTTTAACAAAGCAAGACATTTTAAAAGCATTTTTTTTCTGTATGTGAATTGAGTTTCAATTGCTCAACACGGTCAGGTAGAAGACTCGAGTGCAAAGTCAGTCTTGTAAATAATGCATTCCACCATTTGACAGATTGTGCAAAATTAAAACCTTCTAAATACCAAGAAAAAATTGCTAAAAATAAGGAAAAGTAATGCAAAATGAGAAATGTTCCAACTCAATTTCAATCCACTACTTAGGGAAATCATGGCACGTGTTGTGCAAGAAAACAAAACATCCTTCAAATGAAATATGTAGTACATTGACAATAGCCATTAAGTAAGTTACTATTAAAAATAACGGTTCCCACTTACAACATTAGGTAGTAGATCTTCAAATGAACAGCTGTGATGATAAAGCATTTCTAGCTTGTACTTTATGTCAGACTTACTTGACTAACCGATTTGGCCAAGACTGATTTTTGTTCTCTGTCAATGGAGTGGTGAGTTAGGGATAGATGTGCGTGTTAGTGATGTACAGTGGATGTCTACTTGGGGAATGAAGAAATAAATAGCAAAGTAGCAAACAATATCTGTTTCTTGGTGAATGGAGATGAATGCAAAAACTTTGGGAGGGGTATTTTGGAAAGAGTCTCTCTACAAGAAGCTTTTAGTTAGCTAAAGATTTTTATTCTGAAGCTTGAAATTGTGAGAAGTAAGAAAATAGCTTATCAAGGCTGGGGGAAGGATTTAGTGTCTATTAATGCAGTGACCTCTATAAAGTTCAGAAACCTTTCAATATCCTGTTCAGGAGAATGAATGAAAAAGAAAAACCGAAAAAGGAAATTGAGGAAAGATGTGATTAGCAGTGGCTTTATGGGAGTGGTTGCCTGTATTTGGATTAGCTCTGTCAGGCAGGGGAGAGGCTTTTACCCACATACGGCTGAAGCATTATCTTGATGTGGGCTGTAAGAGAATGTGTTGCATGAGAAAATACTAAATTAATTTTAAAAAATACAAGGGGGGAAAAGGGTACAGGCTAGCCAGGTCTTTCATTAAAATGGAGTGTTGGAACTGACATCCTGTGAGAAACAGAAGACAAGACCTGAAATAATTCACAAGTTGAGGGGGAAGCATTACTCTGGAAAAGAGGAACAAAATACCTCTTTAGAACAGAATAAAACAAGCTTATCAATCATTCAATTTGAATTCTTGTTTGAGAGCAGATTACAATATTCAGTGGCTTGGGGAAGCTTTAGTGAAAGTAGATCAACATCTACAAGCATGGAAACTTGTGAACTTGCAGAAACACTCCCCCCCATACTAATACAGAAAACATTCCTCTTTACCATTGTGTGTTACAAAAATGATGAGAGAAACAGGTTAAAGTATTTGGGAAACACCCATGAGACAGCATATAGCAAACTTGGACCCAAAGTGGTTTGTATTACAGTTTGGAGTAAAAGCACTGTTTGGCACTGAAGAACAGGAGATTAAAATAAAGAAGCATATGTTAAAAAAGGGCTTCATTTCATTCAATGTTGGGCTTCTGTGCAACCATTTTATTTCTTGAAAATCCTGAGACTTTGCCAACCGTAGAACATACTGCCTTCTGCTTGTCCTGACAATGCCCAGAGTGTCTTAAACAAGCAGCTCACAGAAATGTTAACCCATAACCCCGTTTTGTCAGTCAGCAGACACAAATGGGACTTGGTGTAAGAGCTGGCAGACCTCTTGAGTTGGACTGAATTTGGGTGGTTGGTGATGACCGTGGCAGCAAGGAAAGTGTGTTTCTCCAGCTGGAGACAATGGGCATTAATAGACATTAAACCATAAATAAGTGGAAAAGACAAAAGAAGGATGGCTAGAGATTGGGTAACTGCTTTGAACCTGATCAGGGCCATTACTTCTTTGTCAGATTGAGCCAATTTGGATCACCACCTCTAAGTTTTAATTAAAACTGGCGCTGCAGCCATTAATGTATATTCCAATAACTTTAAATAATGCAGATGATTTTTATTCAGTTGTCCTCTTCTGGCCTTGCCCCACAGAGATCACTGTTAATTAGATACTACATTATTTCTAGCAATGTCTTTATTGCTGTTAATGTTGCTGTCTATATTATCTGGATGGCTCCAAAGTGAGAACATGCTGAGAATTTAATAAGATGACTGGTAGTTGAGAACCAGATATTAATGTGTTGTAAAACATCTAATATGACACACTTAGTAACTGGCCATGTCGCTCGTAAAGGGGATGATGCAATTCACAGTCAAAGCAAAGAGTTAACTAATTCAACTCCTCAGAATGCTCATTTTTCTTTAGGAGCCTTAAAATAAAACAAGGAGAAAAATTGTTGTACACAAATTTCAAAATGTCTCTTACACACATTTGCCTTGCATCATTTGGGATGTGGATAAAGCATTATTGAAAAACTATTGTGATTAATTTGGTTTTGATGTTGCTGAATTGCAAAAAGATGTGATAGCTTGGGGAGGAATAATCTACTGGCTCTGTCTGCTGCTGAGGAAGTTGTTTCCCAGATCCAGGTTGGCTGGATGCTTGCCAGACAGGTCCCTGACTTGCCTCCTTTGAGACCAGAGGAATAGCTCAAGGTAACCCATCAGGCTCCACTGGGTAAAAGTGTGTATATTCATGTTAACTTTTTCTTTTTTTACTCTTCTACATGAGGGTGAGCCAGCAATTAAAACTTGGAAGAAAAGATTTGGTAAATCATGGAACTCCTGTCATTTTCAAAGTGGAAATGTATTTCAATCAGTGTAGTTCCTCTTGTTTTCACAGCAAAATTTTTATTCACGCTTTAATTTTTTGGTTTTGAATGAAATGGTTCTTTGGAATTGCTCAGAAAGAAAAGGGAACTTTTTCATTAAGATTAATTGTAAATAAGAGTTTAAAACAGGGGTTAAACCTTGTTCAGATATGTATTTGATGCCTGCATATGATGGCTGCTATTTTTGCAAGTCTCCTTGGAAGCGGGGACTTGAATGAATCCTTCTGGCTGTCCTTGTGCGTGACTCCAGCTCTTTCTGGGCTGTGGGTGGCCTCATTGTAGATAAAGTCAGACGTTAAGAAGCTGGTTTCAGAGAAGCGGTGCCAGTCTTTCCACTGATAAAGCTTTCCTTTGAAGCTCTTGAGCTGTATTTTGTCTCCCTGTGTATTTTTGAAGAGCATTGTGTGTGTTTAACAGCATAAATAAATAAATAAATTCCTGTACATTTTTCTCTGATGAAAGCTTGCTATAAATTTATATGCAAATTAAGCCCAGCTCCCAGCGAGTTGGTAATGTAGTCTTCAGGGTTGTTGGGGCTGAGCACTGCAGATCCTACCCTTAGGAATTCTTTCCTGATACCCAGACCAAGCATTTTTCCCCTTCATTTAATCTCTTTACTATTAGTTATAGCAATTATCAGCCACTGAGATTGCTGTATCTTTTAATGATATTTTAGTCCTGGAATTACGATGGGAGATAAGTTTTTACCCCTAGTTTTGTAGTATTGTGTTGAACTTAAGTACTTAAGTAATTAGAGTTCTTGAGTAATAGTAATAGAGGTAGATGTATTCCTTCAAGTCCTGCAGATGTGCAGGGGGAACCACAGTGTATTTTTGTAGAACCTGCTCATTTATGGTGATTCTCTACATGCTGTAGATACTGGAGAGTATTGTGAACCAATTTTCTACTTTTTTTCTTAGCAAACAAAGTCCTTTCAGTTTATGCACTGTACACTTCAGTGATGCGCTGCATACGGGAATTAAATTACAAATGTTTTCAACATTGCTTCTGAGTTTAAAGTCTGGAAAAGAAAAAAAATTCTCCTTTGGGTTACTGTTTTTGATTATATCTTTCTACTTACATCTACTGAGATTACATCACATATTCCACAGACATGACCAAAGCGTATGGCTCAAGATTTATGAGATAAACATTAAAGTGCAAACGCATAACTGCAGTGTAATGTAATGTCAGTTAGGAAAATTGGGTTGAGACTTCCAGTCTAACCACAAGTAGATCCAAAGCAGAGGGGAAAAAATGCAATTTTTCCTTCATCTGCTATATATTAAGGATTGCATTTCACAGATGACTCTGTGGGCATTGTACTGATCTTTGCCAGCATGTGCACATAGAATGATCTTTGTTGGAATCCCCCAAACAGTAGGAGTAACTGCAGAGAATTGCTGTGGGTTTAAATAAAGAAATAAATAAAAAGTCAATGGTTGTACTTTCCTTATTATGTGTGGTGGATTCCATAATGCTGAATGGTCACACTTTCGCTGCCCAGCTGTTGAGCTGTAGATATAACGTTTTTCTTGCTCTGGTGATGTTGAGTGAGACACGTTTAGTCTTAGTTTGATTATGATTGTGTCAATTGAGCTGTCAAAAGTACGAGCTATGACTTAATACAAAGAAAGAAAGGAAAGGAAAGGAATGGAAGGCATGCCTCCAAACTTCTCAAGAGTCTGGACAGGACAGGGTACCATCCATCAGCTCATCAGTAGCATCACACCTTGTCAGAGACTGTGCTCTGGCCCCTGCAGAGCAGGTAAGGGATCTCTGCATTGCAGAGAAAAAAGATGTTGCCAATCGGTAGCTTTTTTGTGACGGAGATTTCCAGTTCCTATCATTTCTGGTTGTGGCGTAGGGGCAATTTGCCTTGTGTTCCAGTAAATTACTGCACCTGCCGGAATACTGCCTCTGCAGCTCCTGCCGAGCCATTTCAAGCACTCATAATGCTGTCATTTGTACCAGAAAGGTGGCAGAATGGTGCTTTTTAGCTTGCAAACCTGCTGGAATGTACCACTGTATTTCAGACACTGAGGGCAAACTGCCTAGGTAGTTAAGTCATAAAATATTGCAAACAAGAAAAAATATTCAGAACTGAGTATTGCCAGAAAGAAATACAACAGGCTTAAGCATCTACTTCCTCTCTGACATTCATAATTAAATTAATATTAAAGGTAATGAGACACAGTTTAATGATTTTGACCTCTTTTTTTAAAAAGCATCTGAGTTCTAAAGTTAAGTATCTAAACCTATATTTAGACATTTCAGTGAAAGTGGCCTGATTTTCAAACGTGCTGAGCAATTACAGGGAATGTAGAAGTGCAATTGCTTTTGTCCTGGATTCCTAAGTTTAAAAATTAACACAAGAAATTGTTTTTGGAGGGGATCAGATTATGAGCTATTTTAAAAGACTGAAATCATGTGGCATTGCATGCTAATGGCAATTTACTCTTTTTCAGTAGAAAAAGGGAGATGGCTGTAAATGTTCAAATTAAAACTTGTAAATGTCTCTAAGTATTAAAAGGAAAAGAAAGGAAGAAAACACAGTTGAAATAAATCATTTTATGCCGCCTTGGAATATGTGCAGCCAAGCCAACATAAAATGCATTTTAAAAAAGCAAACCAAACAAACCGAAAATAAACTCATTAGTCCAGGTCCAACTTGAAATATTTTGTTTTATTAGTAGTTTTAAAATGTGGAAATTAAAGCATAGGTGGAAACACTGACACTATTTTAAATTTACTGTCATAAGGGCACTACTTAAACAATACAGTTAATGCAGAAACCCAGCAAATCCCTTCAGCTTCAGGGGAGTCTTCCTTATTTGGTAAATTCTCAATTTGTATAAGATGTTTTAAATGACTACTTCTCTTTCCGCTTGAAAAATTACTGCTGGGCATTTAGTTTTCATAATGTTGACTTTTGCATTCTTCAGTGCTCTCTGCATACATGTGATTTATTTGTGATTTACCACAAATTGGGGAAAAAATTCTTATAAAATGACAAATACTTTATGCCTCACAGTACGTTAGTGTCTTGGATTTTTGCTTTTATCCTCTTGTTTTGTTTGCTTTCACTTTTCTGAGTGAATATTAAAACTCCATAGTGTTATGTTTTTCAGATATGCTAAGGATTTTTTTCTTTGTTTCTGTTTTTCGCTTTGTCATAATAACATTAAGTGACCATAAATAGAAAAGAAACAAATCCCTAAAAGAACATCCTGTGGGAGAACCTCCCCAGATATTTTGGAGCCCAAATTATGGACAGGATATTTATTTGGAGATCACGTTTGTAAGAAATGTGGTCTTGTTGGACATAGGATTGGGATGGGTGAAGCTTCTGAGTGCTGTAAACAAGTGAAGTTCATCGTTGTGTATGCAGCTGGGGCTGTGGGAAGTTGTGGAGAGCAGGAATATTTAACTCATGTTATGGTGGACAACCCATCAATGCAATTTGGATGAGTGTTCCATACCCAGTTTGAGCTATGGTCCTGTATGTGTGTATGCATGTGACTTATTCTCATATTTAATGCTATATTTTCATTTATATTTATAACATGTGTCTGTGTTTACAGGATCAAGGTGGTAAGTACCTTGAAATTCAGGAGAAATACTAAACTAGTAAAGTTGATCACTACAGACTTTCACTGCAACTGTGAAATATAAGTGATTGAATGAGTGACTTGGAAGCTTTTAGTTTTCCAAGTCTCAAGAGTACGGTTTACAGGAGTGGTGGAGCATTGATGGCTGACAAGATTGGAATATGGTGCACCACTAGGGGCAGCTTTGTACAAGGCTCATTTAGGAAACAGCCTATCAGCAGTCCCTTCTCTTTCATTCCAAATGGTTGATAACTAACGTCTGTTGGTAGACAAACAGGTCCCGGACTTTGTAGGGCCTTGTCACTTCTGCCTCTCAAACATGAGGACAATGGCGAGATAGGGCTTGGTATCTGTTTCTTGGTATGCTTTTCAACAGTTGAGGGAGTCTTTGTAGCAAGGCTACCACTCCTAACAAGTGCAAGAGACAACCTGGCCAAAGGGGGAGTCAGGAGAGCCATGCTGAATTGGTGGTACCCTGTTGCTGCTCTTCTCTTACCAATTGTTTCAAAATCTGGGAGTAAGATGCAGCTTAAAACCGAGTAAAAACACTGAACTGCCTTTTGTTTGGGAGGGTAGGTAACACAACATACCACTCTACGGGCTTGAGGAAGAGGAGTAATGAGTGATTCGTGTTGTTTCTGATTGTATTCACTGGACAACAGTGAGTCATAAAAGGTTCAGCTGAGGTCGATACCCACTGAGAGGTGTGGAGAAACAATATTTACATTTAGTAATTAACTTTGGGGAAGATATGTATTTTATTAAAATGTTAGACTAAAGTTGACACTTATTCTAAAACAAAAAGAGCTGAGTCCAGCATGAATGAGGTTGCACAACTGCTGACTTGTATGAACTCCCTGGCACCTTGGGAAGGGAAGTAGCAGCCTTTTGCAGCATAAAGATTGTTGCTCAGCAGTTTGGTACGGTTAGTGGAGTGTACTGAACGTGCAGTGCTATAGCTTAATGTAAGGGGAGATATATATATTTTTTTTTCAGGTGTCTTGGAGCTTGGTCAGACCAGGAAGAGTTTTGAAGAAATCAATAATCACAGCTGGTGGTGATTTTTGGCTGACATCCATTCTAAACTTAAACCGAAGTAGGAGGAAAAAGTTGTTACATTGCTTGAAGACTTACAAGCAAAGACCAGTTTGTTTAAAAGAAAAAAAAATTATTTAGAAACAAGGAAAAAAAAAGTGAAAGCAAGAAGAATATTTGTGCTCTGTAGCCTGAATTGTAGTCTTCAGCAAAGAATGAGTAACATTATGGCATAAAACCTGATTAAGCTGGAGCAATATCACTTCCAGGCAAGCTTTTATGGGGCCAGATCTTGATCCATTTATTTCCTATACTCAAAAGTTACTGCAATGATATCGTTGAGCACCATATATGCTGTTGGTGTTCTGTAAATGGGAATAATTGTTGTTTTAGCCAGAAGCCTGGTCTGCTTCCAGCTTTTGGTGCACTGGAGAGATAGTAGGATTTAAAAAAGCTTTCAGACCCTGGGAAGTTGAAAGAGCACTTTCTAGAGACTGTCTTGTATGCATTATCATGTTTCTGGGCCAAAGAAAGGATTTAGATTCTTTCTTTCAGGGCATCTGCAGGAGGACAAATATTCCTCAATTTAGTTTGCTCTAAGACAGATTATCTGTGAACCTTTTGAGATGCTGTTGGAAAGTAGACATTTTGAACTCCAATAAGCTATAGTGATAGCACTTTTAAGACAAATCCGTAAGCCTCATGACTGAAAACGTAGCACCTCTTTAATATGTAACAAACCCACCTTTTTTCCCCCCTATGTTTCTCTGACATATTTCAATTTACTGTTTATGTTAATAGTCAATTTATAATAAATTTATATAAATAAAAAGAAATATTCAATAATAATATGTTTAATATTATATGTATTTATAATTTATTTTTAAGTGGCTTTATGCTAAACAAGAAGCAAGATAGGACTACTATAATTGTTTTGGAGTGCACAAGAAAGAAATCCAAGAAGGTAATAAATTAACCCACTTTCTTATGTTCGTCTCCTTTCAGAGCTTGACCAACCAGCAATGAATACATGGTTTCTGCAGGCAGTAAAAGTAATTATGACAACCATATAAGGAAAAGCTTCTATTTTTGTTGTCCATCGTCAAAGTGCTTTGATGGTGCTTTGTCCATCACTTTAAGTGACAAAACTCAGTCAGCAGTTAGAAACAATAGGCACTATTGAACTGGAGGTGAAAAGATTCCCAAGTGAACAGTGAGATGGTAGGTCCTGTGCATTATAGAAAGTGCTTTGGCTTTGCTCCCCTTGAAGTCTTTTGTTACTGGTGATTCTTGGCTGCTTGCTATATGGTAGCTTTCTAGTTGTCCTTTATAAATCTGAGTCTTGGATTTGGTCCTTTCATGTCTATAGAGGTTTATTTCTTCATTATTAAAAATACACCATTGTTATTGGGCCAAGGAACTTCATCATAACCAGCCACAAGAATTTCTTGCACATATAAATTGTTTATGAAGAGTGTATACGCAAAGAAAAGACTGCTACCTTTTCTTTTTTTTTTTCTAACTAGTAAAATTGCTTTTAATCCTTTTTCTGTGTTTCTCTTTCTTTTGTCTTCAAAAGCATGAGAAATTATACATCTGACCAGGAATGAACAGCAGAAGTTAAAGTACACCCACTGTTACCTTAAGCTTGTCAACAGATGCAGTTATGCCAGTGTCTCCTCATGAATTACGTCTGTTCAGTTTTGAAAGATATTTGTACGGATGAAACGAGTCTGACCAAATTGCTGAAATGTAACAAGGGGCATTAACTTCGACAAACTTCTTTGTTCAAGAGCTGTTTCTTCTTTCATCTTTCAGTTGTTTTTTTTCCTTTCTTCTGTAAAGGGCACAAGGAAGGTAACCTGTGTTTGGTTCCAGCGTGGTCACTGCTAGGCAACGCGTAACTGATGAACTAGAGTGATACAGGCCATGTGAGTGTGCTCGCCTTTGTCTCAGAGGGAGAAGGATGATGTAATGTACTGAAGTGCTATTGATGTTTCACATATTAGTTTGATTTCCGGCAAGCAACATATAGGATATGCATAACAGCTTACTCTGTTTAATTTATGCTTCCCACTACATTACATTGATGCCTCAAATCCAGTCGTGTGTGTTTCAAACTGGTACATTAAGAAAAAAATCTGGGTTGTGAATTCGATTATAACAGTTAACAGCATTAGCCTGGGGCTTGTAATAGTTCATATGTGTGAGATTAGATCTGATTTTGTTGGTCTTTCCTGTACTTTTGCATACTGTGTGATCATTTTAGTGTGCGTATATGTTTGGGTGGTTAAGGGCGCATAGCTACAATATTGCAAACACACATGAGATTCCCTTTACTTTCACGATTTGTCTTACTGGAATCATGTAAGGAAATTTAAATGTATGCTTAAGTGTTTGCTGCATTAAGTTAGGATTTACCCAACTTCATGTGCTTTAGCGTGCTATTTTTAAATAAAACCACACTTTTTTTTTTTTGTCCTTTTCTAAAAGTGCACCAACGGAACTATTATGGTACAGCTCGCTATAATGAAGTTGTCTGGATTTCATATAAGCTAAACAAAAAAAATGATGAATTAGACTTAAAAAATGCTGTCATGATTTTTATTTTGTTTTACAGGTTTTATTTGGAAAAAAGGTGAAAAGAGTTTTCCAATGCAAATGCTAATTTAAGCAGGACACAGGTTGGTTTTGTGGTTTGGTATTTTTTTAAATTTAGATTTTAATTTGACTATCTAAGGAGCTTAATTGTTTCAAGAAAGAAAAAAAAAAAGTAGTAGATATAAGAAATGTTTATAAACTGCTTGCCCAGTTAAAATTGTTTTTATAAAAAATGGCCAATTAAAGAGCTTTCCAAGTAGGGTTTTATATTCTTGCAACTAACGATTGTAATTTGTGTGCCACTTTTCTAGAGAAGCCAAGCTGAAATGCTTTGCTAATGTGACTGCTCTGCTTCAGTAGTTTGAATGAGCCAATCTGGAAATGTCAAGCACTGCTCTAGGTACTCAATACTATTGTTGCTAACCCTCTTATAAAAAGTTTGAGTGGTGCTTGGTGATACTGCAGTTACTGCTGTACTGCTGTCATGACTGAGGTTGGGCTGGCTTTGGTGAGCTTACTGTTGCTTCTGTGGTTGCATGGGTGGGAAATCTTGGAAGAAGGCTGCTGGTTTTCCTAGGGTTAAAGTAACTGGGAGAAAATTCTGTAGGAAGTGAGAGCAAAGATGAAGGTTAGATCTCATTGTCCTCCCACACAATGTCATGATTTTCCAGAAACCTTTATCCATCTTGAAGAATAACTAACAAGCAAGTAATTACATTCATTCAAGTTTGCTAGCATATTTACCCAAAGGCAAAGTGTAATGATTTCCTAAATGATTTCTTTCATAAAATGTCTAAATGAGTAAAGTAATTTTACACAGGATTTCATTCTCTTTCTCAGAGTACAACTTGTGAATGAGGAAGGAGAAGGTAAAAGTTTCAAGCTGTTAAGAAGAAATGCATTCAGTCTGCTTCTGGGTCTGCTCCTATTCAGCCAGACAGTTCTTACTGGCTGGAATTTTTTGCTAGTCTCAAGTTAGTAATGTGTCTGTGAGCATCTGAGAGTAGCACAGCCCTCTGGAGAAGGTGAAGTGTGGTGTTAGATGACTTAACGTAGCTGGAATAAGCAAACTGGCTTTCTGAAACCTCTCAGTGGGACTCAGCAGAAGATGCAGTTTTTGGCAGTAGCAGCAGTATGATGATCCCTCCTTAATTTGTCAATTGCTATA
Organism: Thinocorus orbignyianus; assembly: GCA_013400375.1. Classification (NCBI taxonomy): domain Eukaryota; kingdom Metazoa; phylum Chordata; class Aves; order Ciconiiformes; family Thinocoridae; genus Thinocorus; species Thinocorus orbignyianus. The sequence goes on from VXBW01003967.1 coordinate 243,285, forward strand.
CCAGATGTCTGCCCCTTGTAGAGCAACCCAGCATGGGAAGTCTTACATATGTTGTTGTAGGTTGACCTTGACTGGATGCCAGGTGCCCACCAAGCCACTCTATCAGTCCCCTCCTCAGTAGGATGGGGAGGATCAATAAGGTGGAAAAAAATCTTTATGGGTTGAGATAAGGGCAGTGTAATAAAGCAAAAGGGAAGACCATGCATGGAAGCAAAGGAAGAGAAAAGATTTTATTCTGTCCTTCTCATTAGCAGGTGATGTCCAACTACTTCCCAGGAAGCAGGGCTTCAGTACGCATAATGGTTGTGCTGGAAGACAAACATCATAAATACATGAATTGTCACCTAGTCACTGAAATGCAAGGATGAATCTTTGGAGAAAAAAAAAAAAAGAGGGAAAAAGGTAACGTGTCTAGTAAAACTGAATTCAGATTAAGAAAAACATTGAAGCTTGTGGCAGTCACCAACTCTTATTCCTAATCAGTTTCTTGCTGTCCAGTGTCTTCCCTTCTGTAATTTCGTATATTGGCTCTCCACTTAACATATAATCTTTGAAGGTCAACCTGCCCTCAACACAAAATATTCAAGGAAAAGCCATGAATCTGTCAATAAACCTTACACCCAAGGAGTGTAATTCCCTCTTTGACAGTCTTTCTGACATCTCATGGTGCAGGTGTCCATTGCTTTAGGAGCCTGCCCTTCAACTCTAGCTGCGTGGGGATAGTGTGGCACTGTGGCAGTTGCCAGCACACAGCCGTGCAGCACAGTCCTAAAATGAAGGAGAGTGGCATGTGTTGCAGGTGTCCCAGCAGAATATCATTAGGCTGGGGTGAAAATGAGTTATGCTTCTGTAGATCTGTGTACACATTTTATGATTTAATAGCAGGAAGATGAGAAATGCTCTGGTAAGAATGAGGCAAGTGAGAGCAAAATTGTGGTCCGTACAGTTGTATGTGTGCATTTTCTGCCCCGTTATGACAAAGACTTATAAACACCTCTGAGACATCGCTGTCTTAATACCTGTAAATGCCTAACTATTGTCAAAACATAATTGTTCAATTTCTGGGAAATACATTAGGCTTTGATCCCTGCAAGTCATAATCAATAAATTTGTCAGGAGAGAAATCTTCAGACTTTTTTATTACTGTGAGATGCAAAGGTAAGAGGTTTTTCAGAAGCTAGCATGGAGTAACAACTTATGTTTTAAAAGCAATAGTTTAGTAGTAAGGGGTATAAATAGACAGTCAATCAGCTGTAGCAAAGAGATAAGATTCATAACAAAATTGAACTTTATAATTTAGATTTTGGGTCACTGGATTACAAGACATTCTTCTAGGAAAACTATTTCTGTGTACACATGTAATTTGAATCACTTACCATCTCTTTTGTTCGCTCGAGGGGTTTTTCTCTACTGTGCAGTAGTATTATCTAATGCAAGAAGCTACTTTTACCTGTGCTTTTTTTTTTTTTTTTTTTTTTTTTAACTTTAGACATACCTTTATGGTCATTTAATAGACTTTAGCAAGCAATTGATGACTTCTAAAACATTGAGGTTCCAGGTTTGTGCCATTAACTTAAATTTATTTACAGTCATTTTCAGTCTTTGTTTTTTCTTTGTCTTGTAGGCTGCCTCTGCCACTGCTGATTTCTCATCAATGTTCAGCCAGAAGCTGGTATTTGCAGATGAACTTCAGCACGATATGACAAGAAATTATTGATTCCTGTAAAATTGTGCTGAAATATTGATATCTGTGTAGATGAGTTATGTTTTCAGACCACAGCAGCCAACGTGCAGTCCAAGGTTTGTGTCTTTGAAAGATACTGATTATCCTGAAAATGTCGTGGTAACATAATATATATATATATATATATAGTGAAAATTAGCAATTTCAGTAAATAAGGAAATCTACCTTTTTGGAGTTTTGGTTTTGTGGGGTTTTTTGGGAGGGGAGAGGGGGTCATGAGTGAAGTTCTCTTTAAATTTATGAATGACCTTCTTTGGCGGCAGCTTCTTGCTCATGAGGACTTGAATGGCTTGCCAGAAGGAGCAGCTAAGACCAGTATCATTCAGTGATTCAAGAGCAGATTATGAATAGTAGTTATGAAAGAGTTCTGCACCCTTTCAGAGAAGCAGAATAAAATAATCTAAGATATTTTACTGGACCTCTCTAATTTTGCTCTTGTGATTGTGTGTTATGGAATGGACAATTCAAAGTAGGAGCAAGTGAGGTGTGTTTTTTACAAATATTTCTCTTCAGAACCATATACACTGATTAAATCCCTACCAAAGGCACCACTTTCATTACTTCTGTGATGGAGTCATATTACTGTAAAAGCAACTTAAAAACTTTGCCAAGCAGTCCATGATAGAAAAACTTAACTGAAGCTTCCAGAAAAGGTCTAGGGAGTCTCCTTCAATGGTGTTGTTTGGTATGTTGTTATTCAGATGAAGTCTCAAATATTATCCCTTAATACCTTTCTCTGGTAGAGCTTTGTTACTGATTCATAAGCTATCATATCCCCCGCTGAGAGGCTGATTCTGTATCAGTTACACGGAATAATCTTTATTCTTGTGACTAGTAAATGCTGTTTAAGTTGTAAATTGAGGTGCAATTCTGCAACTTATTTCTGCAGTGCCTAGTTCTTTTTGTTTTGGGATTTCACATCTAAGCTCTAACTTAAGAGGTAAATTCTCAGGGGATCATACCATTGTGAATACTTCAGCATGAGGTGTATAATTCAACATCTTAGCTAATATTTACTTTTGAAACTTTGTGTTTTTATGGTTTACTGTAAATACAGTTATTCCTGCTGGTTGTTGCTTCCCAGGCCACCTATAGGACAGTGACTCATTGAATCTTTATGGCAGTATTAAGAGAAATACATTCCTTGCTTTATTATGACTAACCTTCAAGAAAATCATGCCAAAGTTTTAAAAATTTTAGCCATCTTAGGAAGTATACATATATTTAAAGGTAAATGTGATCTCAGTAGTGGTAGTACATATGGAATTGTAGAATATCGACGTAATTGGATCATCCTTTTGGAGACAATGCAACTTACTGGTTTGGTGGGGTTGGTACAGAGCTCTGAGTGGAGTGTCTTTAGGACTGAAGTGCAAAAGATAGCACCAGGATACATTATGAAATCCAGAGATGGGATGAGCACAGGCTTTACATTTTCTGCAAATCTAATATTTCTTTCTGGGAAGTTATTAGGAAAAGTTTGCTTCAAATAAAGAGTGGCTTGAGCTGCAAGAGCACAGGGTTTCCTGCTTTTAGTAAGGCGAAAGTATGAGTCATTCTAAGCATTTTCCTCAGTCTCTAGAGCTGAAGACTTAAGGGGGAAGGTAGAAACCCAGGACCTAACAATAAATGCTTCTGAAAATGCCTTGAGGAATAGCTCAGTCTCTGTGTCTTTTGTTGGATAGCACATATGCATTGTGATGGTATGCTGCTTTAACAGCTGGCAAAATGAGTCGGTCACAGGTAAATTTTGGAATGTGCCTTATATCCCACTGACTTAAATCTTAATCAGGGTGCTATTCCCTCTCTTGGCAAGCACAATGATGCTTAACCCTACAGGATCCAGTGGGCTGCTACCACCTGCAGGCATGTCAGGTGAGGGACATGGGAGCAAGAGCCATGAGCAAGGTGGGACACAGGGATATTTCTGACTTTGCAAGTATCTTAGCAGAGAGATTTCTGTCCTGTAATAGAGATAAATCTGTTAAGTGGAGACAACTAAGCTCGTTTGGTTTTTATAGTTTTTCCTCCTAGACCATGGCTCTTTCTGAAGTCTGTTCAAGTGGGACTTCTGTGACCAGGCTCCCTGACTTATGTATAGATGAGACGCTCACTCTTGCAAAGAGAGGAGGAGCTTCCTGTAACAGGCAGCAGCTCAGGTGTCTTGATACTGACAGTAGGGCCAAGGCATCTTCCTGGAGGTGAAGTGGTTTGGAGTCTGCAGTATGGGTCTTTGGCCAGTAGCAATTTCCTCCAGTAAACAGGGGGCACTGAAAGGTTGTTATTTGAAGGATATCCTGATTACAGTAAAACCTTGAAGTCACTCAAGAGGCATAACTCATTTTCAGTTCATCATTTAAAGGCCTAAGGATTTATTTTTTTTTTATTAACCAAGAAATTCTTTCTAATCCCTTCTTCCAATTTAAACTTTCTGGTGTTCATCTGTAGATGAATCAGCTCCAACCTTATCTCAATCTGGGAGAAAACCTGTAACAGACACATCACACAGTAGCAGATGATTTTTGCTAAGCTACCTGGTACACTTCACTCTCTTTTTATCACGGTCATGTCCTAAAATGGCACTTTGACTTTTAGTAGCCGAGAGAAAAAAACATTACTCCAAATGGGAGCTAAACACTAAAGAAAAGATATTGCAGGCAGATAAATCCCCTCCAGAAATTCTGCTTGACAAATGTCATTTATAAGATACATTAACAACAATGAAACACTCCCATTTCTCCCTCAAAAAAAGCCCCCAACCACCTAGTGAAATTAAGAGTACTTTCCATAATTTCAGAGAGCAAGCCCTGATTTTATTTATTATTTTATCCTCCTGGGTAGATGATGACACTTCTAGAAGCAGTTGCTCTGAATAAAACCTTGCCTTTCTAGGTATGGTAAAGGATTTAATTCCTCAGTCCTGCACTAGAAGCTTGCATTTATATGGACTTACAGTCTAGCTATTTCCCAGAGTCAGTGCTAACCAAACATTTAAAAATAAATTGAACTGCCATTATACTGTGCTGCTCCAGAGATGCTGCCATTTCCCTTGAAACGTATTACACTATTAATTTTTAAATAGCTAAATATCATCCATAAGAAAAACCCATATTAATTGTCAGAGTATTATAATTAGGTCTGCTAAATTTTCACATCAGTGTGACAGAACAGATATGTAACCTAAGTGCAGTAAATTAAAGTTTTCATTTCATTTTGGAACGTTTTTAACACATTAGTATTTTCTCTTAATTTCAAATTGCTTGAAAATGGTGCCATGAAGTTTCATTCTTGTGATTTACTTTAAGAAATTAAAATATGAGTCAGCCTCTTTTCAAAATAATCATATTCCTGTGAAGTGATCCCAGTTTGATATAAAAGAAATAAATACTTTACATCAGTCTTTTTGTTTGAGCTTAAAACGTATCTTGTACTTGTCCTACACAGCCTGTGAAAAAACACCAATTAAATGTGCTACTCTGGAGGGCTCATGAATTTATTTCTAGTGTTTTCTAAACACTCTACCAAAAAAGCAATACACTACAGCCAACAAGGCAGGATTTGTTGTGCTGTATCAATGCTACTTCATGACTGATAGAAGAAATACTGAGATTTCTGAAGGGATCTCTAGAGAAAAGAATTATTTATTTTTTTCCCAAATCACGCCTCGCTTATACAGATTCCCTGAACAGGCAAAAGAAGTAGAAAGCTCTTTTAAACAAACCTTTGGCATCTCTTTTGGACATTCCAAAACCCAAATGAGATGCTGAGGACCAAGCAAGGCCATACAAATAGCTGTTGACGTCTGATTTTGCTGTCAGATCTGCTAAGCAGGCAGCTGGTGGCACCTCTGCCTCCCTACTTCCCACGTGTTCTCCACTGGGTGAGAACAGAAGGAAGAGATGGCAGCAGCTGCCAGTGGTGATGGTGTGGCAAAAACATGCCGTGCCTTCCTTTGTTTCAAGAAGTTGGTATTTTTAAGCTGAAATTAGAGCTGCCCCTTACAGGTTCGCAGATAGGTAAGCTGTATTTTTACATCTCCCTCAGCGTGGTGGTTTATTCGGCAGCAGCTCATCATAGGTCTGCTACGGAATCTTGGTTTTAGGACAAATACCTTTAAAGGACCAAGCCATTTTGCTGGCAGGGATGCTATACTGGAGAACTGGGCGTGTGGTGTGCGTGTCGCATAACTCTCTTCAAAGCAGCAGGAGTGCATTTCTGTAGGGGCAGCTGCTTCCAATGAGCACTGCACCCTTTGGGGACTTTAAAAAATACATTCCTTCGTGATTCTGTTGTGAGCTGTGACTTGATCCTTTCCCAGTGTACCTGTCCTTTACAAAGTGTGAATTAGCGTTACCTCTTATGTGGTCTTTTAGTCTCATTACATATCACAGATAAGAAGACAAGTATGGTTGTACACAGATTTATAAGATAAAGGGGCAAGCAGATAATAAACATGAATATGCAATTCTGCTAAAATAAGCTTTCTTCTGATCAGATTTTCCTTTATGTGCTGTATGGTTACTTGGCTAGTTTCTGTTCTCAGTAATGCTAGGTTAAAAACCTCACACCTTCAGTGAGAAAAAAAAATAAAATTCTTTGTAGCCAGCAATTTTGTGCTTAATTCTTAAATGACAATGTTTGTGTTAGTATGCAAGTACTATCTCTGTAGGAATAAACAGTATGATTGTGGCAGTAGTATGGTGTCATCTGCCATTGGTTCCTGATAAGGAACTTTTTATGCAAGTTTCACATATCAGCTTTAAGTAGATTCTGGGTTAGGAAAATAAACAAATGTCTTAAATTTTCATTTAGAGTTGATCTCTTTTATCCCCAATATGATGAAAATTTCAAGCAAGATTCCAATTTGTGGTTTTGTCTTAAACGATTTCGGTTACATCTTCTGAAGTCCTGATTTAACACAGACCTTGCCAAAGAGATCAAGGGAATGTGTATATACATAGTTTACCATAGTGAACATGCTCTGCAAGGTATATATTTTGTTTTAATTTTAATTAACCACATCTCAGTTGCAAATATTTGCAATGAAAATCTAATAAAGCTTGCTTGGGTTTGGTTTTCATTACCATTGCAAAACTAGGAACAAATGAATAAACATGCATGAAAGGATCATGAACTATATTGAGTATACAAGAGATTACTTCCAAGGCTTCCAACTCACTTAGATTTGTGAGCTGGCCTGGTTATGGTTTTGCAAAAGCTAGAACTTGAGGCAGATTTAGAAAGAGACGATCCTATGAGTTTCTACAGTCAAATGGTTATAACACCAGCAGGGAATATTTCTTAATATTACAAGACTTCCCACAGACTACTTGTACAATTTTGTGTCACGAATCAGATCTAAACATACAGGGAATTCGGGATGGAAGCAAGAGGCGGAAGATGGGCATCTGAAAGGCTTTAGACTTGGTCTTTGTGACTCAGACAACTACCTCAAGTCCTGCTGAAAAGTAGTGGTTAAAGGATTATAAAACTGTAAGAATCGTAGTGTCCTGTAAAGCTCAGGCTTTACTTAAGTCAACTTGAAAATCCTTTTGATTTAATAGGACCAGGTTTATATAGGTTTTTGTTTTTGTTTTTGTTTTTGTTTTTTTTTTTTTTGAATTGTGGAATGACTGCTGTGTTACTTGGGGCATCTATCACATTTTTCTCTATTTTTCTATTTTTATTTGAACATGTAACTGTGTTTACCGTACATCTAGAAATGAACTATTACAAACAATTCTTATGTGAAGAAAGATTAAATGGCTAAATAAATAAATACTTTCATTTAAGGCAATCATCAGGTGAATTTTGCTATATTTGTCTTTAATAAGAATTTTTTCAAAGATTTTGTTAGGATAATTGTAGTCAATCTACTTTAGTGCATCTGTTCCCAGATTAACTTTCCTAAATTTGTGATACAACACATGGAGTTTACAACAGACAAATCTACATGGCTCCTTCTGTCCTTCTGCACCATCATTGAGTCATTGAGGATTACTGAGACCATTTGTAAGGGAAATGCATTGAGATACCAAAGAATACACTATGGAAATTAAGAAGCTACTTGAAATCCGAGGCAAGAGCGTATTTCTTTATAGTAGGTCTGTTTAACTTTGTATTGAGAAGTCAAATGAGAATTTTTACAGCTGGCTTTGAAGCTCTAAGCTTCTGTCTTTCATACTGTTTAAAGCTTCTTGGCTGTGACTGAAAACTCACTGTACTGGATTTAGTCTTGCTGACTTCTGCAGCTGTGGCTTAACACGTTCAAGATGAAAATTTCATTACAGAGCCTTTAAAATAGTGAAGTCTTAGCAGGGATGCTAATAACAATAGAAAAAGAAAATGGGAGTACATGTAGTAACAGATAAAGTACAGCCACTGTGAACTGGATTGGTTGAAAAGAAGAATAGTGGTGAGATTTTAAAAACAGTTTGAATATACACACGTTTGCCTTTCAAGTGACTTGAAGTGGTTGTGCCTGTTTTCCCTCTATAAACATTTATGATTTGAACTAGCGTTTATGTTAATGGAAAGCAAATTCTGAAATCAAATGTGCAATTACCTACCAGAGCTGAATTTCAAATACCAAGTGTCCTAATGGTAGGAAAAAAGCATTGCCAAATGTCAAAAAACTTTTTCAGGTGCTGATAAAATTATATTCCAGCCCTTAGATCCAAATATTTTGCTCCTTTCAGCCCAGTTCTCAGGAACTCGGAAACACAGAGAATATACTACGGAGAAGTTTCCATTTTATTCTGACCTCCCTGTATCCCATTTATTTGTTAGCCTAACATCTTATATAGCAGAAAACAAGGAGCTCTTCACTTTTCCATGACATTCAGGTGAAGGTCAAATAAAGTGATATTAATTTATGGGGATCTATGATTTTGCTTCACTCCATGAAGCTTGAGCTTACATTGCAGAGGTACTGAGCTTTTTCCAGAGCTTGATCTGAAGCCTGTCACGGTTGATGAAAGACTCTCCTTAACTTTTTGGGCATTGGATTAATACTTTGAGCTTTTTCTGTTTCCTCGTGATCCATTTTCTTTACCTAATTGTTGGGTGAGTTCACAATGAGCTGCAGTATCTTATTTGAGGAACATGCTAAATAAATTAAAATAACATTCCTGCACTTTTCTAAGTTTTTCCAGATATATTAATCTCAGAGATACAATGAGGCATAATGAAATTGTTATTGAAAACCTCTATTTAAATGTGAGTGTGAATGTATTATAGTGGCTTTAAAGGGTATGTGAAATATCTGGTAGATGGTCAGAACGTATTTCTTTGACCCCAGAATACTCGGTTAAGTTGTTTTACTCTAATCTTATACAGGGGTTAAATGTAGCGTGCACCATGCTAAAATAACGAGGCATGCATATTTGGAAACACACTTGCACTGCCCTTAGCATTAGCTAAAATGCAGATACTGTAGCTTAATAATCATGAAGATTTCACACTGCTGAGCAATCATCACTACCAAATTCTCCCGCACACATGTCTGTAGCTGTGGATAGCCTGCCCAACACTGTATTTGCTGGGTAAAAACTCTGTAGGTAAAACACCACAAAACACATGTATTTGTGTCATCCATCTTCTGTACTTTTTTAAAGGCTCTCTGCACCTTGGTATGGGCAAATCTTTTGAGTACCTGTCAGGGCATCCCTGCTTCTGCCATCAGTACCCTTTGTGAGGGGTGCAGTTTTCTTCAAGGGCCTCAGTGGAATAATTCCGCTGCTTTGTGCTCACTTGGATATTTACCTACTCACTTAGCACTTAGCTTGAATTTTTGTAAATAAAAGAGAATTAAAAGATTATAATGTAGCAGTGACTTCATTTGAAATAAGGCTAAATGTAAAGCATAGATCATATGTCTAAGATAAGCAAATATGTGAAAAAAATAAACACACCTCGCCCCAACACTCTAATACAGCCTGGGGAGAGGGTACTGAATCCTCTGCTCCCTGAAGATAGCAGGGCTGACACTGGAACAGATGTTTTCTTCAACCATTCCTGTGTATAGGATGGACACTGAGGGGACCTCAGAGCTGTTGACACTTTTTTAAAATATATATAATTTTTCCTTTTTTCTTTTTTTTNCCAATGATTTGAAAGTTGTTAGGATGCACTGTACGTATCACACACCTCTCAGCTGGGAGGATGTGTTGTTCTTTTTATAACCACAGACTGCTGCAATAGTAAATTTAATCTTGTTGCAGCTGGATCTTCAAAGGCAAATAGCTTTAAAGAACCTTTGCTGCTTCACTGAGGTATTTGCAAAAAGATTTCTCAAACAACTTTAAGGGAGAACTAAGGAGAAGTGTAAACAGTGACCCAATCATATTTATTTACATTATAATGCTTCTAACGTGATTTGGTGGTGCGATATTTAATAAGCAGCAGCACTTTGAATTTCCTGGCCTGGGCCTGTTGGGACTGTGTATATTGGCCCATTATGCTGTGTAATGAAATGAAGTGTAACTGGAGCCGATGCATCAGCTCAGAGATCGCTCACTCCTACTGGGGCTGGGGGAGGAGGGCAATGAATCATGATGCTTAGCAGCTTTCATATCAAGAATGTGTTACAGACATTACCCAATGCTCATCAAAAACATGCAGTTTTATAAAAAAACGTGGTTTAAGAAAGCTGATCCACTTGTAAAACAGGCAGCAGTGCAAATCAGAGTAATGGAGCCTCGTGAAGGTTTTAGTGAGATTGTTCTTGTTACTGTTGAGATAAAGTAATTCTGGAATGATAGTGTAAATGTAAGGCTGCTAATTATTTGCCTGAGTTGGCTCTGTCTCACGATGATAGGATAGAATGTTTTCAGAATTGTCCAATTTTATCACTTCTCTCCTAGAGGCACAAAGCATTATTTAATATAGCAGCTTGAGCTATGTCCTTCCTCTTACCTCCTTTTCATGTTTTCAGATAAAAGGAATGTAGTTGTCAAATGATGTCTGTAGGAGCTGAAAGACGACAATTAACATCCGGATCTGGTGAAGTGCTCAGCACCTTCTTTTGTTTATTGTGTCAGCAAGTTTGCGGACATCTGGCATCTTTTTTCGACTTGAACTTGGAACCTTGAACAATTGGGTTCTGCTAGAGTAATAGTCTTTTGAACTGAATTTGAAATAAAGAGTCCAGTAAGGAATAATGAGATTAATTCTCTGGGCTGTCCTCTTATCTCTTGCTTGAATTTTGTTTGATTTATGAGGACTGGTCATCTGTTAACATAGTAAATCAACACTGAATCTTTAAATTGTTTCATCTGTCAGATGACTACATTTTAGCATATCTGTGTTATATTCCTTTACCAGTAATATGTTAATGAATCAAGCTGCACGGTGCTCCCCTTGAGCTGAGTAAATATTTTTCATGCCTGGAGAGGCTGGAGTCTGGGGGAAACCATTGTCTTCCTAGCGTTACATAGCAAACTAGTAGCATGATAAGATACAAGCTTTTTGCACATCTTTGACTGTTAAAATTTCTGTGCTAAAGCATTTGTGGAAAATATTGTTGTTTTCTATGCAAAGCATTATAAATGATATTTTTGCTACAAGATTAGCCAGAGTAGCCTTGTGATTTATGCATTACATCTGTGAGCCAAGTTCCGGGAAGACTGAGGTTAAAAATAGGGCAGCAATAATGAAAAATTTGAAGTAATATGGCCATGGAAAACGTTATATAAAAATTCAATAAAAGATGATAAAATTAATTTAGAAGATGATCAGATTTGATTTAATAACCAGGAAAAAAGGGAACTTCTGAAAGACAAGAATCTCTCCCTTCTGCTTGGTTATCTTTTCTCTTATGTTTTATTTCATGTTGAAAGACATCTTGTGCTGTACAGTGAGTTTGCACTAACTCTGATGGATTTCACTTTGTGGTTAGAGTTGGGGTTACCAGCCATCGCTCTGCTTGGGCTCATTCTTGCTGTTGGATGGCACAGCAATCGCATTTGGAAAGTAGCCATGTTGAACCAAAGCATCCTGACGATGTGCTGATAGAAACGCACCAGCTCTCTTTTTACCTTTTATTAGCATATTTCCTTGTGTTTTGTACATTATACAGTACTTTGTTATTTGCTTTGGGGAAAAAGCCCTAAGGCAGAGAATAGGAGAGATGCTGCGTGGCTGAGGATTCTCTGTTTCATAAAATTTATGTTGTTTTGAAGCATTAGCTTGCATTATATGTGCAGATAAGCATTTCAGTTATTTGTGGAGAGCAATATTGTTGTCTCAGTTGTGAGAAACAGAAAGCAGTTGTGATGAGGCTCTGCAGGTAGAACTTCATGCAAAGGTAATTCCCTCTGGTGCAGGGCAACAAGGTGAACTCTTTGGGTTTTGTTATTTTTGTTTTGAAACTCAGCTGCCTGGCATAAAAGGAGCAGGAAAAGACTATGTTAAGTAAACAAACAAGAGTTTGTCTATAAGCAGTCGATGAAGGTATTTGGCAAACGTATGGAAGGGTTGCTTGTTTTAATTCTAGGCGGAATTGTTCACGCTGGACAAGATATCTTGATGGGACACTTATTTTAAAAAAAAAAATAATAATCCAGGCATGTGATGAGACTATATTAACTTAGATCCTACCCTTTTCTGAGAATTTATGGGACCGCAGGGAATTCAGGCCTGCTGTACATCACTGTGTCCTATGGACTAGAATGCAGAACTGCCTACTGATTTCTTCTGGTAGATCTGGGATCAGTGTAATTGGAAACTTCTTTCAGGAGCTTCTATTATCGATTCCTTTGTGTTATATTACTAGTGGGGGTGCTGATGTTAGTTTTAAGATACCATATTTACTGGAATTTGTCACAGATTTCTCCAATGCTTTTGCTTAGCATGGCAAAGCCAGTAATATAACTGCTGCCTGCTGCTTATGAATTATCACCTAGTGCATTCATTAATAGGGCTGTAATTTGAACAAATATTGCTGATTTAATTGTCTGTTCTGAAGTAAACAATTCAGGATGAATTTTCATAGAATCGTAGAATGGTTTGAGTTGAAAGGAACCTTAAAGATCATCTAGTTCCCATCTCCCTGCCATGGGCAGGGACACCTTCCATTAGACAGAGTACCTCAAAGTCCCATCCAACCTGGCCTCGAAAGTCACTTTTCAGTAACTTTACCATCCCTGAATTCTTTCTTTATTCTTTCAACTATTGCAGGGTTCCTGTCCTGTGGCAATCAACTCCAATAACATTCCTTAATTTATTTTTGTTTAGGATAGATTCCTATATAGATTTTTCTGCTGCAGATCATTGCTTTTGTGAATCAGGTAGGCATTAAAGAAAATATTTTTAGGCTGGCAGAAGTATTTCTGAAACTGGAGAATATAACCATTCTCCTTTGTTTAAGGTTAACTTAAAAAAAAAAGCAACACACCCCATAACCCTGTGTGCTTGGTTATGAATGCTAATGATTAAGTATTAGAGTTCAGCTGTATGATAGAAGGAGTTATTCTGGCAAGTAGTAAACAGAGGAGTTGAGGCATAGGTGGCTGGATTTTTTTATTTCTGAGAAGGGATCATAGATGTAGCCCATCAAGTGCTAGTAGAAAGTCTATAAGGGAATTTTGTAGCTGGGGGAGTAAGCACTTGTGCTTGGCAAAGTGATGGCCTAGACTGTGACCAAAGAGTATTTCTCCTATTGTTTCATTCCTTTTGTGCTCAAGGAGTAGAAGGATTTCTGGGACTTCAGTAATCCTGTGCCAGTTTTTCTGAATATTGCACTGTTGTTCTAGTGCCTATTCAATAAAGCCTGATTCTTCCCCAAAGTGATGGATTACTACACACGTGCTGTTGATTTCTGGATATAGAACAGTCCTTGGCAGAAGCATTCAATATATTGCATATGTGCCCTATGAGGGTATAGCATGTCTGCAGTCAGTCTAGGGTTTTTGCCAGGAAAAGGCTACCTCATGTCTGGAAACCCCAGACAAATTCCTTAGAATTCATCCAGATGAGATTAGAAAGGGGAAAAAATAATATTGTAAACACTTAAAAAATTACACTGCAGGGGACCTAAAGATATTACCTGTTATACTTCCCTGATGGAAAATGATGTCAGGTACACCTATGAGGTTCCTGATTAATGCTTCTGTAACCGCTTCCAAAGAACCTCCATGAAAAGGCTCTCCAGATAGAGCTTCCCTGGGCAATTAATTTCCATGTTTAACTGTCCTTAATTTAGAAAGCTTTTTTCCTAAAGTCTAAGTCTAACCAATTCTTTTAACCTGTTTTCATAGATCACATTTTCCAGTGCTTGATTATTCTAATAACTTTTTCTCTCCTTGGTCCAGATCTATCTGTCTTGAAGGCAGGCACACAAATAGATGACAAAAAAAAGAAAAGGTGGGGGGGAAGACACAGACCTAAACCTCTGCTTCAAGTATTTTGAAGCCTGTTTATGTCTTAAGTGTCTTGTTTGCCTCCTTACAGAATAACATTGTTGATTCATGTTCGTCTTGGGATCCCCTATAAGCTTTTTGAATTTTAATCATGTCTTCCAAAGTAGTTGCAAACTGTCCTTCCTCTGTTACTTGCATTTAATAGCACACTCTCGTCCACCAGCAAGTCATCAGTGATGATTTTTGAGGGCAATGGCATCTAAAGAGTCTTTCATTCAACCCTGTTTGATACATCTTACCACTTGGGTGACATGTGGGTCACTAATCTGCAGTCATAATTTTGCTTCTGTCCTGTCGTAGTTTGACATAGACCAAACCTCCCCTGTTGGCATATGAGGACATCGTGGCAGCATTGAATGCCTTAAGTCAAGCTTTTTATTTTGTTACAGAAAGAAATTAGACTGGTTTGATATAATTTGTTTTTGACAAATCCATGTTGGCTGAACATAATCTTCTTGCTATATGCTAGGTGGTTACAAGTGATTTGTTTGCTCCAGAATTTTTCCAGGAAAGTGCAGTTAAGATGCCTAACCTGTAATTTTTGTGCTCCTCAATTTATCCTTTTTGATAATAGGCATAAACACTATCGTTTTCTGCTTTTCAATGGCCTTGCCTGTCCCCCACAGATACTCAGAGATAACTGCTAACCATTGCTTCACTAGCTGCTTAGGTAAAAAGGGATGTGCAATATCCCTAGGATTACACCAGAAAAATATCTCATTCTATAATCAAATTATCTTCTTAATGGAAAAAAAAAATTGACCCTGCTAAACCCTGACAACTGGCCCTGTGTAAGTCCAGGCATCTTGCAATTTTTCTTTTAGTGAACCCAAAGTGGTATGTGATAGCGTAAGAAGTTGGAGAAAGAGCACTGTCTGCCCAATGAATAAACTGCCTTCTTTCTTTGTCTCCTGTAGACCATTTCATTGCCTTTAATAGCTTGCCTTGTATTTCAGCAGTTGCCATGGCAGCTACTAATTTATTATTGAGCTAAGTAATAATTGCTTTATAATTATAAATCCAAAGCAACATGCAGGCACATCTATATGAAAACTTGTGCACTAATTCCTTTCATATTGATTGTCCTCCCTACTTGATCTTTTTGGATTTGTGAATTATGTTTTATCTCACCTCTTAACATTGAATAAAATTAAACAAAAGCTTTTTGTGTTGTAACCTCTTTCTGAATTCAGCCATTGGAAAGCCTGTTTGACCAGCACAGCACTAGGTGTACACCTCTTTGAGTGCCTTGATAGAAATGCAGCAGAAAAGGAACTTGCTCTGAGCATGCCCTTGGATTTAAATTCTCAATTTTTTTCTGTGTTTTCTTAAACAATTTCATTTATAAATATGTGATAATACTAATAAATGTGCTTTTATTTCAATATATGTTATCAATGGAAAAGATGCACTTGGGGAATCATTTTCATTTCAAAGATTTAAACAAAAATTTCAAATGGTAACTATCCTTTCCCAGATACTGACAGAAAGTGGGTACTGATTTAGTTGCTGATGTATTTTTATATTGCCTGTCTGCCTGTACAATCTGCTGCTGCTTGTTTCTAGTCTAGATTTGAGATCTTTAGCAGCTGTGATTTTGTTCTGGATTCATGCATTTCTTAGCTCATGGTTAGGGACCACCGGTTTGGGAGATAACACAAATAATAATAATAACCATGAAAGGAGTAGGAAATTGGTGTGGCCGAAAATTGAAATATACATTATATGCAAATGATAGAAATAGTCTTTTCTAACAGAGTAATATTTTCAGATAAGCTAAGCTGTTGGTAAATGTATGTTTTGCTGCTCGGGAGTTGCATTTCTCATGCCAAAACTGAGAACCATCTTTATTTGGTAACACTCCTAAGGAGCCTGTGTGAAGCTTAGCAATAATGCAATAAATCAAACAGTCTTGTTACATCATGTAGCCCTCACAAGTTAGATGACTATTTGCAAAATCCCTGTCTTTTAAAAATAAAAACAAAAAGAAAAACTAGATTTTTGTTCTGTTTTCAGAGTCAAATTGTCTGCCTGTTTATGAGCCACAACTCCTGCCATCCTATTAGACCATTAGGCTGAAAACTGGAGTGTTTCTAGGTAAATGGGCACAACATACTAATTTTTATGACTGATGCATCTGCCTTGGGAATATGGTACAGACTAGTGCCAAGACAGTTTAACCTAATGTGTCAAATCTGTTGGAATTGTTCTCGTAAAGATGTTGAGATGCTGCAGACACATTTCTTCCTTATGCTCACTTATTTGAAGATTAATCTTGATTTAGGAGACATTGTACTTCACTGCTTGGCAGGGTGTCAGTTCTGTGAAGGCGCTGTAAGATTAGGCTAAAGTATTTACTGAAGGAGGAAGCAGAAGCAGTTTAGTCAACAGTTCAGTAGTTATAAATCTGGAAGTACTGTCATAACAGAAGTGAAACCAGTGAATATCGGCTTTACCTTTCTCTAAGTTGATTTATTTTTTTTCATACCTGCATGGAAAGAAAGGATTCTGGTCTGCATTTCTGGTTAAAGATCTTCACAGTAGTTTCTCCTGAAGGCATTTTCGATTATTCTACAGCTAAATAACATTAAATCTTTCCAAGTAATTTTCAGTTCTGCTTAATAGAGAGTTTAAGCAAACATATGAGTTGATGATAGTATGTAGAGAAACCTTTTCAAAGAGGAGGTTTGGAATTTCAAAATATACATTGAAGTTGTATTACTTGCTGTGTATTTGCTCTACAAGACAAACTCTTTTCAGATGCATTTTCATCTTTTGAATTTCTTTTCTCATGGATAACCAAAGTGCAGCATCCTTGAGAGTTTCAGGCAGTAACGTGCTTTTGAATCAAATTTATAAGCAGGCCCAGATATTGAATTTATTGCTAGGCAGTGAGCATGTTGTTAAGCAGCAAGAACACAATTCCACGGTTAATGTTTATCCTATGCTTGACAGAAAGCTTTGCAAACCTCATTTTTCTGCTCTTAAGAAGTTGTATTATTTTCTTTAGTTTTATTGAAAATATCTAAGCTACCTTAAAGTCAAATTATATACGGAGGGTACTACCAAGTCTGCTCTCTCTTGCAGGCTCTGCCTAAAGCTGGCACTTTTGCACAGTTCAGTATATGCATGGTTCATGTCTGGAAGCAGAAAAATTGTGTTACTGTGAGACTCTGCCTCGTCGTGAGACTTGGCTCAACTTTAGCTCTGTGCTAATTCCAGGTTCAGCCCCAGGCAGGCAATGGCTGGCCTGGGGAGCTCCATGCAGTGTTCCTTTGTGAATGCAGGTATGGCTAGGGGCCCAAGCCATAGCATAGTCAGTGAACATGACTTCTATGACACTATGCCGGCTTTTTAAAATAGCTTCTAGTATCTTGTTGTTTGTAAAAAAAAACCCATATCATTAAAAAAGTCACCATGCCTTACGTTTGAGTGTTCCCATTTAACCCAGAAAGCAAGTTTCTGTGCTGTTTGGTTGACCTACTTTATCTGTCAGTTTACAGTGTACCTATACTTTTTCACTAGGAGAAAGGACTAGTTTAAGGGCCTTTCAGGTTTTTAAGGTTGACACCAGAGATCTGGCAGAATGCTATGGATTTCAGCTGAAGTTGCAGCCGATGCTGATCTGTTCTACCACATTGGTAACTTTCTCCCTAGTGTACAAGTGTATTTGTTGTAAGTATGATGTTCCTAGGTGTATAGAAAACTTACTGAAACTATTTCTCTTTTAGACATTGTTCTATACCTGTGTAGTAGCTCATGTCTCTGACCTGTTGTTCTCTGCTTGTGGCAGCTGAGCTATAACATCAAACTGAGTTTTAAACATCATTTGTATAGCTGATTGTTTAGAATTGCTCAGACTTACTATCAAACTAAGTATTTATCTAACAGACTAGAAAGCAAATTGTCCTGGTTTGGGGTAAAATGAACCAATTTTCTGTTTTACAATTTCACTTTCTTAGCTGGGCCTCTTCTAACCAACTAAACTCTGAAATTAACAGCACACTGCTCGGAGAAACTGTTTCGTCTCACAGTGATAAGACCCAATTATATCAAGGAATGGTATGCAGACAGGCCCTTGTTTATCCTCATTGCTGGAACAACCAAGGTCAGGCAATTTTGTTATTCTGCCCATTGGAGGGTCGGAAGCGGAAGCATCGAAGGGTCCCACCTGCAAGGAGGAGCGGACAGGACAATTGACCCAAAAACTGACCAACAGGGGTATTCCATCCCATCCGCATCATGCTCAGTATAAAAGCTGAGGGATCAAAGGGTCAAGCTCTCTTTTCCCCTTCTTCCTTCAATGGCCGACGTCCAAGGAGGACCCTGCCTGTTCGTCTGCCTTCGATCCCGATCTGAGCATTCCTGACTCCAGATCTGGAATTCAGCTCCTGTCGATCACCGACTCCAGCCTGGGACTGTTGCCTGCTGGTGACGTGGTTGTCATCCTGGGAACTTAATACGGTTTTGTATATACTGTATACTTTTATTTTATTTTTCTTTCTTTTTTTAATTTCCTTTTATTGTTCATTATATTATTATTCTTTATGTTTTATTAAAGTAGTTTAGTTTTTCTAAACTCCTGAATCTCTTTAATTTCTCCCTCTCCTCTCCTTTTTCCTTTTTAAAAAGGGGAAGGGGGGGGGAGGGCTATCTGTCCTTCGGTTCTGATTTGCTCAGAACCACGACACAAATACATCTAGGCCATAACCATTGACCAAACTTATCAAGCCCTGGGCTATTTACTGCCAATGCATGTGGTTGTGTCTTTTGGACATCAAAGAATTCAGCTCTAGTAGTGTGAAAGTGGCTAAGACCCAGAGAGAAGTCATGATCACTCATTTTGAGAGCTTCTCTGTGTGGTTGCGTGCAGCTGCAATGAGTTTGTTCTACCCACTGCTAACACTGATGCAGAGCCTACAGAGCTCTGTTGAGCAAGACCGACCTTGGGGGTGACCTGGTGAGCTAAAAACACAGGCAAAGTCAAGCAGGACTCCAAGCTCTGAACATGGATTTTCTGCTACCCTGTTAGTAAATATATTTTAAGGCTTCTTTGTGTTTGTTATAGTGTGTTCCAGAGCTGTACCCTGACTCTTTGCCTTGTTACAAGTGACTAAAGAGGACTGTCGTACA
This sequence comes from Thinocorus orbignyianus, assembly GCA_013400375.1. Classification (NCBI taxonomy): domain Eukaryota; kingdom Metazoa; phylum Chordata; class Aves; order Ciconiiformes; family Thinocoridae; genus Thinocorus; species Thinocorus orbignyianus. Next base: position 262,581 of record VXBW01003967.1, read on the forward strand.
GGGTCACCACTACCTTTGTGGCTGTAGCTGTGTTTGTACTGTTTCTGTGTGCAACAAACAGAGAGATGGCATCCCTGCTACATCCATTAAACTACACAGATATCTTATGTCTTTTCCATGAGCTATGCACATTTTTGATCACTAGTACTTCCTTTCTTACAGTGATTTCTTCTCTATTGACTATAAAAGATAGTTTACTCATGTTACCTTATAGTTTTGCTGTTGATGTGCTTGATTTGTTTGATTAGAAGAATGTTCTTGTAAAAGTAACAAAAAAAGTGTTCAAGATAGCACAAATGGTGTGTAAGCTTATTCTATGAAGTTTGCTTAACAGATAAATTTATTATCTTGCAATTAATGTGGTTTGTGCATTTAAATGGCTTCCTAGCAAGTTCAACAACTCCATTCAACATACTTCTTTTTACTTGGCACCAGGTTTCACTTTATCTAAGAAGCTTCTCGGAGGAGTTTCCCTCCTGGTTCTCTTGGCTTTTTGATATATAGACAAGATACCATAACATGCTCTTTCACATTTTTTATGGAAAATGATAAGCTATCTTGAAAACACATTTTTAATTGTGTATTTTTGCAACTTATTCACAGAATATAAGTGACATAGGAGCATTTAGACAGAACAGCAATACAAATATGAACATTAGTGAGCACAGTGCAAATTTAAAATGTTTCTCTTTTTCAATTTCAGAGTATAATCCTATTCTATGAGTTTATTCCTAATTGGTAGTACTGATTAGCTTTCTTTTATTGTTATTATTTTCATAAGAGGAGAAGCACGTGGAATAGGAGAAATTAGTAGTTTGGGATGATGGGAAGGAGTGCTATTGAAATGTGAAACTGTTCTTGGAATGGAGGCAGGCTCATTCTGCCATAATTACCCCATTGACCCACAAATGAACTTTACTTTTCAAAGAAACGATTTTGGAATGTTTCCTGGGAAACATTGTGGTGTTGATGTGTGAGCATATAGTGCAAGATGCTAAAGATATATCAAAACTTGTGGCTAAGTATTAGCATAGTGATTAATGCAGCTGCCTTTACGGTTACTTTGTAATGCATCATGGCTTCTGTAGGAGTGCTTTGTGTCCTTCTGAACCACTCTCATCTATGGAGTTGTGTGATGCTCAAAGATATCATTATTTCTGGATTTTTGAAATATAGCCTTTAGTGAACAAGAGAACCTGATGCCGGATAGCACTTTGTTTAATGGGAGTCAACATCTTATAAATGAGACCAGAAGTCTTTTCAAGAAAGAACAGTGAGGTGGTGGTGTGGGCTTTGTTTTGTTTGTTTTATTTATTGTGTAGCTGAAGAATTCTTTGTCCCATTCCTTTTAAAGCCCCGAACCCAATTGCCTTTGCTGTTGCTTGATCCAGAAGCGAGCAAAGATAACATTCTCCTCCACTAGTCAGCCTCTGAGCCTGACTCTTTCCTTACATCTGTGTGAGCCACTATGAACTAGGACACCATACCTTGATCACTTAATGGTTTTCTAGTCTGCAGATCTCTTGTAAGGAAGGTCTAAATATGCTGGAGTATGATTTTTTTATTATTATTATCTAGTTTTTTCCATGAAATTCTTAATTCTGAAGAGCTGACTTGCTGTGGCTATTCAGATTTCCATTTATAAGTTGAGCAATTAAATCTTTCAAAACGTATCCCTGGCAAAAGAATAACCCTTGAAATTCACAGATGTTTGATTGATAAATTTAATTATATTGTAATATAATCTAAAACGATCTAACACAGTGGTAGTTAATTAAATGGATGAAATTCTTAATATACTAATAGCCTAATTCAGGAATTAATTGCTAAACCTTTGTGTTTAACAATTCAGATATTTTTCCTTGTTTGACATGGTTTTAATAAGATATTCTTAATGTTTGTGGTGCCATTATTTTGTCAAACTAAATTGTAGAATTTATTGTAAACATGAATATTGTTCTATGTGGAAGATGACAAAAGGAAAAAGTGTTTCTGAATTACTGAAGGTTCATAATTTCTGAGCTTTCATTTTTGTTAATTATATTTTCCTCAGAGCTTAAAAAATAATATGTTTCTACAAACAAATACTCTGCTGCTTCAGAAAATGCAGCTCTCAGGTAACTTTCATTTCAATTCCTTGCCTGCATAATTAAAACACAAACTCAAACCTTTTTTCTCAACACTTCCACCGTCTATTTCTCATTATGCTTCTTGATGAGATTTTTAGGCTTCACAGAACACCGTCTAGGCAGCTAATCCGATGCAGTGCTAAGATCACAGCACTTCTTGTGTAATTCTTATTAGGTTAATCAAGAAACTTACTGAAGCAGGAGGTTTTTTAAGGCCTGCCAAATTTGAAACCATAGATCAAAGTTCATAGCCCTCTGACCCTTTTGCCCCAACTTGCCTCAGCAAAGTCTACATGAATGGATTGTGAATATGTGAGTATTGTGAATATGGCAATGTCCGAGAGCCTGTACATTTGCAATTGTTTAGGCTTAGGAGAGGCATTGTGTTGTGACTGATGAAATGCATTTTCTTCTTTTTCTGAAGTGTAAAGGTTTTCACCTCCATTGCCTATACAAGTGCTCCGGTGAGCACAATAGCAGTTAGGTGATCCTTGTTCCTGTCAGACTGAGCATCCATTTTTATGACAGAGTGTAATTAAATGGCTCAGAAGCCAACATTAGGAAAACAGCCCCGAAGAACAGGGAAAAAGCTTAATTTCCATATGGTCAGCCAAGCAAGAACAACACTAGCATTGTGATCTGGAGTAGACAGTTAAAGCACAACTAAAGAGTCGTCTATTCATTACCTTGTCTCTTTAATGCCACTGCACTTCTTTTGATTACCCTTCTTCGTGGTCAAAACCTCTTCCTAAACCAAACGCTTTTTGCATGGCATGACTTCTTTGGTGTTATTAATGTAATAGTAAGGGTTATTTTGAATAATAACACTGAATTTAAGAATGGAAATAAAATAATTTAATTAAATGAAGTTTGACCCAGAAAGGCTGCAGAAATTTTAATAAGGTTGCCTTAATAACAATCTGAATTACTACTTTTTAAGGGAAAATTATTAAAGTGAAATCACAGTAGGTTTGGAACTTTCAAGGAACAGGGTAGAAATGCTAATTGTACTTCTGAAGAGGACCTGAAGATCTTTGGGTAGATTAGATTGTGATGGTTTCATGGGTTGTTTTTTTTTAAAACTTGGATTAATTTCCCTAAATAGTAACCAGTGACTCTCTGGATTTAGTAACTAGCCAGCCAGAACAGTGAAAAGGTTTTTTTTGCAGTTTTGTACTCTCTAAATTGCCCACAACAGCTATTTAAGTACTCAAATATAAAAAACTGAGTATTTGTTTTAGATGTGCATGTCATTGTTACAGCCACTGTGATGCTAGATTGGTCACAAGATAACACTACTGCTAGTGCCAGTGGGAATTTCGTTGTTTTGAACCTGAGTGGTGGGTTTATGAGATGAGTTACCGGTGTCTGTGGTCTTGCATTGTCAAAAGAACATGTTTAGAAGTTTCTAATCTGTATGATCCAGAAATGAAGGAGTAGTGTGTGTGTATGAGCAACATAGGCTTGGTGGGTTGGGTTTGGTTTTAAAAAAAAAAAAAAAAAATCTCATTGAACCTGAAGCACATGGTTAGAAACAACATAACACTTATTTTAAGAGCAGTTAACTTGAAAGTCAATGTTTGTATAATGGTAAAATGATCAGATATTTCTGAGAACACCCTTACAACCTTTACTTAGTAGAGCATATGAATGTAGTACCAGCAATTACAGGAGTTTATTAAAATAAAGCAAGAGATGTTCAGATCACCAATTTACTAATTAGATGTCGATTGATTGAAGCAGGATGTTCATCTGCAAAGCAAACAAAGCAGTTTGGGCAATTATGTTTTTCTCCCTTGTTGCATGAAAACATTGAAAACGTGAAAGGCAGTTTTTTACTTAGTAAGAGCATTCAGTTCTTCTCTAATCTTCAAATCTATAGAAAATCACTGTATTACCTGCAGAAAGTTCTCAAGATAAATACCCAATGGTATATTTTGGAAGAATTGGATTGCAGTCTACTGCCTTTTAAACAAAAAGTGAAAGGCAGAAGCAATAAAAAGTATCTTTGAGAGGGTCTAAATTTCTTCTGTCCAGCTCTATCTTTACTACAGCTTAATTTTAAAATGCATCTTTTTGCCTGCCACAGCCAAATTGGTTTCCTCTCTATGTATAAAATAGAAGTGTCAGTTTTGTTTGCTCCTTAGATAGTGAACATTAAGAAGCATTATTCTTAGATGAGGCAAAGTTTATTCTGGTGAATTGCATTAATGAGAGAGCAGTGGGACAGTTCCCACACAAGTGCATGCTGTGTCAGCTTGGGAAGGAGTGTATGTGCAGAAAAGAATATTGTCATCAATCTCTGCAAAATAATGCAGAGCATTGCATTATTTATGGCTTGAAAAACTGACAGAGACAGTTAAATCTTTGTGTCAGTCAAGTTCTGATTTAAAGCTCCGTCTGTCAGTATTCAAGGACTCAATTATGTTATGACCTTTCATCTTTTTCCTCTTTGCAGCACACATTAGTGCCCAGGCTCCACTCAATTTTTTATTTTTTTTAATTTTTTTTTTTGTGTCTTTCCTTGTGCTCTTTTCTTGAAATAAAAACAGGGAGGGGAAAATCTTTTTTCCAACAACTTAATTTTTTTATTTTTATTACATCATTATAATTTTCACAGTTGTAATTCCATGGGTTTTCTTCCTGGCATATTCTTACTCGCCTAGCCAGTGGAGACAATTGGGATTTACCAATTTACTTCTGGAAACTAAATGGCCTAATGTTACTCCCTGTTTACCTACCCTTTCAGCTGGTGGGGATATATGCTCTGCCTTCTGCCTGCTTAGTGCCCTGTAGATAAATTTGTACAGAATTTCTTTAGCTGTCAGAGTGATGGATGGGTGGTACAGTGGAGCCTGCTCGGCCAGAGCAACTGGCTGCCTTTGCCATCCATCACTCTTCTTGCTGTCAGCCCCCTGATCAGGACTTCAGAGCAGGTTCAGACTTTGTCTAGGTTACAGTGCTGCAGAAAAACAATTAGTTTGTCAAGGATATACATATTTTAGCATGAGGATATCTGACATCTGAAATGCTGTTGTTTTGTTCTGTATTGGATAAATCAGATTTTTACTTTGTTTTGAAGTAGGTGCTCTTTGTTTAGTGGAGAATGAGTGTGTCACACGGATTCTTGTGGTTATGATTGTGAATGGTAGGAAAGAAAAGTGTGTGGCAAGTTAGAAAACTGAAAATGGAAAGAAGAATTTGATACCTGAGCACTGGAGGCAAATATATGTTTTAAAAGGGATGTTAAAAACAGGTCTGGACTTTTAAAGGATTTAGGGGATTTTCCTACTAGTAATTTTTAGTAACTCTGGTTGTCTTTGGGCTTTAGATCATTCTCTGGCTTGATTTGTTGGCTCTTTTGGCTCACCAGCTATTGAAATATTTCTTCTTGCTTGTGTTATATTTCACTAAAACGTGTACTTCTCTGTATGACATTACATTTCATGCGTTCAGCTGGTAACTTCAGTTTCTGATCTTAAACACCAGCCAGGATTTTAAATTCAGAACAGTCCTTAACTCTTGCTTAGGAACTTAATTTCTTTTCTTCCTATTTGGGGAGAAGTGAGAGATGCCTAGGCAGACAAGTCATTTAGCTGGCAGTGAAACAGGGTTAGCCATTTGAAAGCTGATTGTCCTCCAGTGGTTATTACTGTTCTGTGAGGGACTTTTCCATAGTTCATCAGTAAGAACTTGCAGATCTGCACAGCTTCTGCTGGGGACAGTCCAGCAAGAGTGCTACCAGTTACTGAACATGTGGCTTCACTTTGGAGGCAGTTGTCTGTTGTGTCTCCTGCCAGAGAATACCTGTAGCATGGGGTCATGCTGAGAAGGAGAAACTCTTGTGATATGAAGAAGGCTACGGCAGTATTACAAACCTGCTTTGTGCATTAATCACTTCAACAATAGTTGGTAACTATAGTAGAGCCCAGATCTGGGGTTGTCAAAGTAGTTACATGGACTTGATACTACCATCGACTATCCTGTGGCGTGAGGGAACATCAGATCACATGTGCTTCATAACACTCGTATGACACGCTGATGGGTAGGGTTGCTCTGACAGCTCTATGCACCTTGCTGGTCCTGACACAGCACTAGTGGCCTGAAAGAGTGAGCATGTCTTTTTTCTTCTGTCTCCACAATTATCTTTCAGAAATAGGTATGATAGCACTGACTCTCAATAATCTGAACAATCTACTTGTGCTTGCACATATAAACCAATTGCCTATGAATTATGCTGTGGTACTGGAGTATCAACAATATTTTCAAAAAGCAAAATTTTGGTGGCGTTTAGCATTTCAATGCCTGAAGAAGGTGTTGCAGTATCTTGCAAATTAAATGGCCTTGCAAGTAACTATAATGTTCTGTGCTTACTTTAAATCATAGCCTTCCTTTTTTTTTCAGCTTCTGCTGCATGCTAAAACTCTGCAGAGACAAAATAACCATGCCCTGGATATACTGAGCAGAGACCGGAGATAACTCATTTCCTTGTTCACCAGTATCTGCATTATCTGTTACCAGCCACTCTGTGTCAGTCTGAGCAACTGTGGTTACAGGACTGCTACATATTTATGTTTGAGTGAGGAGGATTTCTGCTTGGAGCTGTTACCAATGGATCAGCAGGGAAAATAAATCTTTGCTAAATTTGAGTTTTTCACATTTTCAAGTGATCAATTACATTTATCGAGTTTCTGGATAAGTGCAGATTATCTTCGGCTCGGTAAAATTGTAATGCTTCTCCTCCATATGTAGGGAAGAAGCAATTTCTGTGTGGATGCTGTGCAGACAGCTTTCTTGATGGCTGTGAGAAAGATGGCGAAGTTCAGGCTATGTCGATATATTCGGAAAGAATCAAACTCTCTCCATACATCTGTATTTTAATAACACTTTTTTTTTTTTTTTCAGTGTTTTTTTACACAGTGGAACAAATCAGAAATAGTCACTACAGCTGAAGGCAACAGAGGTTCTTGCTCGAGGAACAGTGTGTGTTTCCTAAACCTCTTCCAAACCCTTCTTTAAACAAGTCTTTGTTACTTTATCGTGTTCAAACCTGTTCTACTGCTCTGTTTGATTTGTTACTGTGCTGTCTCACATGATGCATTTAAATTACAAGGTCTTTGTGACATGAACTTTTGGCATAGATCTAGAAGTACAATATACAAGTATAGTATGCACGTTATTTATTTTAAGGGAAGAAGAAATTTGGCAGCTGGCTAGGAAAAGATGGAATTTCTGATTATTAGGACAACAGTAAGGGCAAGTTTTCATTACTAAGCAAGCATAAAGACGTTTCTGTCAACATGCCCTGTAACAAGATAATTCGTCATGCTAATTTGGTGCTAGGAGAGAGTGCCTAGCACCTAGCTGGAAGTTTGGGAAGAAATTTAACCTGTTCCTGGTTTATTGAGAGAGAAAATTAGACTACAATTCTGAAATAAATTAATAACTAATAACATCTGGTAGTCTGGGATAGTTAATTGCTTCTTTTTTCTGTTAGTTAAGAGAAGTTTATGGAAGCAATAGGCTGACTGAATGACTCTGAACACTGTCCAAGTGGAGTGGTTTTGTTCTAACTTCTGTTCCTTTCAATAAGAGTGGAGAACCTGTGCTCTGGCAGATGTATAGAGAGTGTAAGAGTACTGTATCTGTTATAGGAGCTTCAAGCCAAGCACCAGGTTGAGAGGTCACAACATACACAGTAAATATTTAAACACACTTTAGAACAAGTGCCTTTTACTTTAAAGCCTTCTAACATCTTATACAATATTTGGACAGGATAACGATTCTTGTGTGCTTTACTCATCTTGAAAAATATTAAGTGAAAGTTCAGCTGACTTCTATTTTATCCTGCTATGTGTCTGCTTATTTGCTTCACAGGTGGCTGCTAAATCAGCTTTATGGGGAAACTAGGTCTAACGTTTCTGAATTTCTGCAGGATCATCAACTGAGGCATTATAGTAACATAGTGTGATGTGTGCTTACATGATCATTGAAGGAATTTTCCATCTAGTTTTGGTGGTCACATAGCCACGTTAGAATAAATGAAGTAACTGAGATCTAATACTGATCAAAAAAGTAGAATAGATGTAGATGACAAACAGTTGATGAAGGAAAAAACTTGTAAGAGTAGATTTAGGGGATGAGTATCTATCATAGCAAGTGCAAAGTATGTGTTACCTACTATCTAGAGGCTTGACTAGTTATCTGTTACAAGACCCTGAAACTGCAGTTACAAGCATCAGGTGTTTGGTATGTGGAACTGAATTTTCCTCCTTAAAATCACCCTAGTTTTTTAAAGCTAGAAGAGACCACTGCTGTCTTGTTCACTCCTTCATTTTATCAAAGAATACTCATATGCTCAACCTAATGTTTAACTTTTAACTTAATTTTCAATATCAGTTGTTCTTTACCAGTCGTTGCCCAAGCCTGATAGTTCCCAGTGCATTGTCATTAGAGGTGAGATATAAAAGTAGTGCAACTGATGTGTCCTATGTATACTGGCTGATAGAGACTCTCTTAGTTGCTCAAAAGCTTTTCTCTCCCCAGTCATGGTATGAACATGATTTTCTATAATGCTGAATATTAAAACAACTGTTTTAAGCTTCATGTTTTAGTTATAAAAGCAAAGGGACAAAGTCACGGTGGGGGCCAGCTGGCAGACTTGCATAGCAACGCGCAAACCTTTCCCCCTTAGACGTACCAGAATTTAAATTTGCACTTAAATCACAAGTCAGTATGAATTTAAGCCTATCCAGGAATTCATTTATGCAAATTGCAAAACCACCCCACAAACTGATACAGTACTTTTCACTTGGCAGTCATTTCTCCAGAGATATCCAGGACAGAAATAGCAAGCATACTACAGGCCAGATATATGCTGGCAAAGCTGCAGATGGTAGAAAACTTGTTCAGCACCTGCCTGTTTGTGCTGTGCCTGGCTGCCATTGCCAGCATTAGACTATCACATTTATAATGGCTGAAATTGTCCACGTTATTTAGGAATAATAGTGTTTCTTGTTTTATTGTTTAACCTGAGCTAACATTTTTAGTGCAATTAAAAATGAGCAAGAAGACAAAAAAGCACAGCAGATCTGGGCAGAATCACTGTTGTCATTTCTTGGGATGCAAACTTGGAATTGGCTGCGCCTAGGAGAGCACTTGTTCCTCTTTCCCACTGTGCAAAACTCTGTTAAGGTTCACAGGTCTCTGTGGGTGAGGAGACCTCAAAATGTAACAACTCATATTTTCCTCAGTATTAAAAAACTGGAATAATTGATAATCAGCCTCTCTGCTTCCGCTTGCCCAAGTTAATGTCTGATGGTAATCCTAATGACTTTCAGGTGAACTGTGTGATGTCAGGAATAAATGTGGATGGTTACTTAAAAATAAAAATTGGAAAGTAGTTCAGACCTCTTGGCAAATGTACCCTTGCAAAATCTGACCAAATGACTTGATGTTTTGATCTTAGTTTTGACTCCAAGTGGACAATTTTTAAACAGTTTTAGCGTAGCGTTTTTTTTTTTTAAAAAGTGAAATATGATTCATTTTAGAAAGGAAGAATTTATTTATTTTTAAGTGGCCTCCTTTGAAACTTTCTTGAAACATACAATTATCATTTAAACTGACTAAGGACCTGGGAAAAAAATCATATACACAAACTATAGCAGCTAATATCCTGATAATCCCTCTTTTTCTTCCTGTGTACATCAAAATTGCATTGTGCTCAGTCCAACACTCTCTCGTAATGAAAAAAACCTGCAATTTTAGTGTGCTATATCTAACTCTATGCTGTTCCCTGGAAGTGAACCGTGTATTACCTCTGTAGAAAGCAAGGTCTTTTTGGATCAGTTTGATCTAATTGTGCTAATCTGTGTTAGTCCGTCTGCTCTAATTAGACCAAGGTTTTAGTGTCAGTGGTAAGTAGAGTTAGTTCTCTTTATCTTACTTGGGAATTACTATAGTGGTAGCCTGTTCCAGCAAGACTAGAAGATTTTAGCTATAATTACCTCATGAAAGGCTGTCATTTATAAAGAGATATTGTCATGCAGCTGGGGAGTATTCCCCCCAGCTGGATACTCACCAGGCTGCTCTGGTTACCTCCTGTCATACAGCCTCTGGGTGTTTTCTATTCCTGTTGTTGAAAAGGAGGGAGGACAGGCACTTTGCTTTCTTTGTTAAGCTCACTGGTCACAGGATGTCTATTCATTTTCATAAAAATAGGACCTTGCTGCCCAGCTACCATAATCGTCTTGAGCCAGTGCTGATCTCCATCCCCTACCTCTGCTACCTCAGACTGGAAAATGGTGCAGTTTGTGAGTGAGCTCTTGGAGTTTAAAATTCAACCTCCCTGGGTTGTCAGCATTACAAAAAGACAATTTCTTTCTATGTTAGCTACACAAGAAGTATAAGTTTTAAGACAAAGTAATAGATATGTGTGCATATATATTGATTTTTTTTTTTATTATTTTTTTTTAATTTGACCACAGTGGAGGGTGCTTGGGCCTTGCTGTCAGGGTCACCTATAGTACCCAGGGGTCCGTCCTCTGCCTGTGTTTCTCTTTATGAATTCTGAACTGCCTTCTGATATACAGCTATTTTTCTCAGTTTTGCCTCTAGTTTCTCCTCATTTCCTTCAGCAGCTGTTTGGGAGCCTGCCTTTATAATTTTTAGCTTGGTTCATTAAGTGAACTTCTGCACCAGCAAAAGTTAATGAAAGCTCGTCAATGACTTCACAGGGTGTGGATTGAGTCCTTGCTGTATAGAGCTGTGTAGTGTTTTCTAGGAATGTCTTTTCAGTAATGAATTATGAATCTTGTAGGTTTTGTTCATGTTACCTGTGTCAATATATTAGATTAATGATTTGTTTGCTTTATCCTCAGGTTTATGTTATTATTTTCTGTAAGAGAGGCTGTTTCAATATAAGTATATGGTGGGAACATTGTAGTAGGTAACTGACTTTTTCTAGCTGAAATATTTTTTCAAAAGCAGTAATGATGTCTTACAGGCCCTATACTTAGCTGTACTGTGATACGATACAGATTTTTATAGTAAGTCTTCAAAGAATCTCCATTCTTGATTCATGTAGATAGATCTCTCACTGAAACATTCTTCTGTCATATGAAAGCAGATGAATAGTTCTTGGTTTGCTTTCTTGGTTATAAAGGGAAACGAATTCTCTTAATAGTAAATGGCTGCAAGAAGTGTATTTATGCCATGATTTGAGAAAGTATGTGGAAAATATGCCAGGGCTGGAATTGCAGCCTCCTTTTGTATCCTGCAGCATATACGGGTTAAGGGATTCACGTGTAGGACTCTTGTACATGAGTGGTGAATACAAATGGGGAAATAGATAAACGGGAAGACAGAGATGACTCTTGAGGGTCTTTTGGAGATGTCTGCCTCAGCTGGTTCTCCCAGTTCTGGCATAAGCTGTATTTTTTCTTCTTCCTTGATGTCTCCAATCAGACAGTAAGATGTCATTTTGGGTCCTGAATTAAAATTTAGGAATCTCTTCTGGTTGATAAGTCCACTTTCCCTTTCTGTCTCAGGGCGGAATTATGCAACTCTTTCCTTCCTGGTTCGCGACTCAGAATGTATCAAATGCACACTGTTATAGATGTGTTTTTTTTCTCAAGGGGCATCTGTGCTGATGCAAATGACACAAAACTGACAGATGTACCATGTAGCTGTTTAGGGTCCTCTGATCTTGTGTGTCACTATAAGCTATGTTGAGGCGCTTTTTCCAGAAGTTACTAAGATAACATTGAGAAATCAAGCTTTTCCCATGACTTTCAGATCCAGATGTTCCCTATTCCAGTATTTAGACTGTATTTTAAGAGATTCTTTCTCTCTAAAGTATAAAAGGGACTCTAACTGCATGAATTATTATAGTACTGCTCAATATCTTCCTTTATTTTACTGAGTCAGGGATCCACCTTTGGCTGGCTGGTATAGTGGATCCCAAATGGGAGGTTGCCGTCATGGTAATGTTTGCTGTTCCTCTGCTCAGGTAAGGAGAGCTGGTCGCTCTTAATGGATGGCTACTGTGGGTCTGGCAGCTATTTTTCTTCTGTAAGCAAAGCTCTTGCTATGGGATCCTTTGTTTTCCATGTAGAACTTGCAAGGTTTCTTAAAATTAAACCCACAAAGTCTACCATCGATACACATCCAAATAACACATTTGATTCAGACAACTTTACTATATAATGGTGGGAAATGTGAAGCAAAAGTTGTGAAGTGTGCAAGGGTGTGCAACTTAGTATGTAACAACCTTTCATTTTAGAGAGAAATTTAGGAAGGAGTAGGACAAATATAAGGAAGTTTCAAGCCATGGGAATCTAACCTTTTTGACTACTGGAATACTATATGGGAAGATAGAGTGATTTGAAATAGGAGTAGGAAACTCAAGTGCTGCAAACACAGGGGATCGAGTAAGGAAGAAATGTTGGTAGCATAAAGTCACCAGCTCTTGAGATACCAGGCAACATCTTGGGGAATTATCTAGGAATCATTGAGAAGTGGGGGAACTAGGAAAAATAATGTATACTAGTAAACTTAACTCATCAGTGTGTGAGAAGCTATCTGTCTATATAAAGCCATAGTTAAAAAGTTTTACCTCCATACTGAGCGTACATGTGCAGCTGCATACTAAGAAGTTGCTGTGATTGCTGAGCTCCTTTGAGGACTAGGCCTCTGGAATACAGAAATGATGGTTATTTTTGCTGGTTTCAAGAGTGCACTAAGGCTGTTTCCAGTGCTGGAACTAAGCATTGCAAAGCATGTTAGAGAGAATTAAAATATGTATGAATAAAAGTGTATGTATGTGCAAAGAATAGATTTCATTATTATTTACACTGCTTGAAGATTTTTAGAACCCTAAAATTTACAATGTATATGGTGTGGTCCATAAGCCACTTGGATCTGCAGTGAGAGCAGGAGTATTCACTGAGGCTCTGATTCAGCTCCACATAAAAGGTAACTGGTTCCAGCTACCTTCAAATCCTGAACTAGTTGTGTCCAAATGGAACCTGTGGAAAAAAACACAATAGCCACCAGCAAAAACGACATGCATCAGATGTAGAGAGAGCAGAGATGAGCATTAAGGATGATAAAATACAACATAAACTGTGAAAGAAAACAGAAAGATTCTGGTTTGTTCAGTCTAGAGGTTAAGTGAAGAAGGCTGAGAAGATTTAGGCAAAAGGCTGCTGTTTGGAGGAAGAGCATAATCTGTTTTTTCATGTTTGCTGGGGACAGGACAAGGACTGATGAGCTTAAATTAAAGCAAAGGAGATTAGAAGGTAGATACTAGGGGAAATTTTGCAATTTTAAGGATAATTAGTCACTGGAATAGGTTGCTTAGGGCTGCTGTGGAATCACTTCAGCTTTGTGAGAAGAGGCTTGACAAACATCTGGCAGGAGCGCCATAGGCAGTGATGCTGCTGCCTGGGAGTAGTAAGGTGAACTCAGGGACTGTTTGAGCACCTTCCTGTCCTAATTTCTTTGATATGCAGTTTGTATTTTCACTCTCCCTGCTGCTTTCTGGAGCCTCGTTCACCCAAAAAATCTCAGTTAAAACATTTATTTGTTGCCTTTTTCAGTCAACCAGCAGGAAAACGAATATAATATGTTTTTTGGGACAAAAGGTAAGTTAGCCTGAAACAGCTTTAACTATGGAGACCAGCTTTAGGGCTACCACAAATTTTACAACATCTGTTTCGCTGTGGCGTAGCAGGAAGCAGCTTCTATTACACTTTATCAGCAAAAATTCAGATCCCAAAGTGACAAGGCAAGCTTAAAAGAAAAAACAGCTGTTGACTGGACTCTAGAGAATATGCTGTGGGCCTCAGCAAAATAAAATTTGATGGGATGGGAAAGCAAGGCATCTCTTCATTCAGCTTTGAGAAAAATTTACATGGTCACAGATTAACAAATGGATTTATTCACCAGTTTACAAAACCTGTTATTCACAGCGCTGCACTGCATGTTACTGTCAGCTGTCTCGGTGACCCTAATGCAGGCAGTGCATTCCCCAAGGCACTAACTGGTTTTAATATAACAGTGTGTGTCATCTGGACTGGTGAAGCAGTGTAGTAATACCCGTTGCATAGTTCATTTCTGTTGGATAAAAGAAATGGTGTGAACTGTGTTCAGTTCTGTAATTAAACACGTTTTGTTAGAGCACTAAGGGCTACAAAAAGGGAAAAGAGAGAGAAGATTGAGGTGTGGGCCAGGACAACATACTCTCCACATTGCTAGTGCTCAAATATTGTTCTGTAATACTAATTAAATTTTGTGTGTTTGCTATATCCTTTTGAAAAGGATTTCTGTTTGGGGTTTTTTTTGGCTTGCCTTCAGATCAAGAAGGACACGGTTAAGGGGGCTAATGCCTTTGGAGAAAAGACACAATAAACCATCTTTCTCATAGGTTTTTTTTGTGTGTGTCAGATCTTGAGCTAGAAATTGACTTTGAAATGGGATGTAACCAAGACTTGTTGCTCTAAATAACATGATGTTAATGCATTCTAGTTTCTTCTTTCCCTCTTCAAGAAACACTAAGAAAAAATAACAATGTGTGATCATTGTTCAAAAACAAGGAATGCTGGAATTCTTACTACTAGAAAGACATTTATTGTCAGTATTGTCTAGAGGGATATTAGAAAGAAGACTGCATCAGAACATCCATTTCACTTCTCTGAGTTCCTCATTTCATCTGCGGTTCAAACATTTTAAAAAGCATAGATATTCAATTACAAAAGAACGCAATCAAACAAGCAAAGATCAAAAGAACCCAAAGAACACTCCAAAACCAAAAAATGTTATATGTCTTCAAACTTGGATTGCAAAAATGCATAAAATATCCCAAACTTAGTGAGGTGTCTGTGTGTGTAGCTGTTAATGGGCTAAGTGAGCTAAAAAGTAAACAGGATGTGCCTCATTTCCCCTGATGAGCTTTTCCGTACAGGATCCTGGAATTTGCCTTCAGGTGAAACGTCAGGGATAGCACTTTCCCTTGGGAGAGCCAATTCTAATTTAGAGGTATACAGTCAAAATCATCTGTTCTTTGTTCTGCCTTTATTGAGAAAATCCTGAATACCAATTTTAGCACTGTACCAATGCTGAGAATATTGCCAGTTGCACATTATCTGCATGTATTTGAGCTCCTCAGTGTCACAATATGATGCAGGAACAAGTATAAAAACGGTGTCTACAAAGTGTGCTAAGTAGAGTGAGCTGATTGTCATTACATTGGATTTACTTTCAATTTAGACAGGGCACAAATAATGAAAACTTGTTAATTAAATAGTATGTGGGTTGATTTATTTAAGCCCATGAGGTAAATGGCACACTTAAAACAGTGAAAGCTATTCTAATGTAACACTATGAGGGTATGAAAAATCTATCCAAATAATACAGACAGAACTTAGTTTTTACAAGAGAAGAAACATCTGTAAGTGAGAGTTGTAACAGCTTAATCTGAATTTTATGCTGAATATCTTCGATCTCAGTATTTGATGTTGCATAGCATGGTCCAGAGCTGTGAGAAACCTTTATACAATTTTGTATGTTGGTAAAGGGACTTAAGACCACGCAAAGATGCAAAACTTGGATTTCCTATATATGTTTGCGCACCTGGATTCCAAAATCATTCAACAGATGCTTTTTAAGCACATTAGACAAAAAAAAAAGGAAAGAAAAAAAAAAAAAGGATTAAATTTGGATATACATTTGTGTTCGAATGTTTAGTTTCCTTTAATGCATTTTGGTTGAGCTGAGCTTTTGTGGTAAAGGATAGGCTTAGTACCCATAGTCGTATGTTTATGTGGAATGAGTCTGATCTACTCAGAGCTTGTGTCTTGGGATAAGCCTGTGTGATACTGTACAGTGACTGTGGTTATATATAAGCCTACCTTCCTTTTCAAAAATAGTGTAAGAGTTGGACCAAGTGCATGGAATTGGCATTAAAGTGAGATTTACTGACTCATGGGTTACCTTTTGCCCTGTCTTCAGTGGTATGCTTGAGGCAATGATTCACTCACTAGTAATGTTACTTTTCAGAGACCTGACCAGCTCATCCTGCAGTTGGTACCTGCATGGTTTTGCATTCCTTCAGCTTTTTATGCAAGTTGCAGCTCAAGTAAATCCCCAGATTCTAATGTATAAAATATTCAGACACATCAAATTTCAGCCTTTTTTTTTTTTTAAATCAGTAGCCAATTTTTGCATAACCAGTACAAGAAGTGTGTAGTCTGATGTGTTGTTTTGCTTTCATAAGAAGAATGCATCTGGTCAGTTTTTATTTGAGGCTTATATTGTTCTAATGAACGTTTTACTTACATGCTCTGAAGTATTTAATAGATGTGATTATCAGTGCGATCATGAAAACAAAACGAGATTCTCAATGTCTAGCAGTATTTGGTTGTCCAACTTTTGAGCTAAATTAAAAGGTTGTTATTTCAAAGTCAACTGAGTTCTGTTTCTGAAAATGGGATTTCTGTGGATCATCAGATGTTCATTGTTAGTATTAAACATTCACTATTAAGAAATAACACATTGTTGAATTCAAATGTGAAAATAGGGAGACTACTTGTTATTGTAATTACTGCATAAATCATGTTCTTAGTCTTAAGAAATTCTCCTTGAGAAATCCTCCTGTAATCACAACTGATGAGTCATGTTGGGTGATGTTATATTTCTGTCTTTAGCAATAGTGGCCATAAGATCGCGCATAAAACTGCAGGTCATTATCTTGAAATGTAAAATATGTCAAGCCTTCACCAAGCCTGCAGTCTTCCAGATGTTCAATATCCTTGTTGTTATTTTATTTAGCGATCTAGACAGCTTTGTTTCATGGGTCGTAGTGGGATATGATGCAAAAAGTGTGGTATCTGAGCTCTCCAGCAACCATTGTGCAAGTTGCAGAGATTCTTTAAAATGCCCTCAGAAATGCCAATACTAGCAGCTGACACAGAGTGAGATGTTAATTTGGTGAGACTGCCTCTTTTTGGATAGATTAAGATGACTTCTGGCCATGGCTGGGCTTCAGGCTTTGTTTTCTTTTATTTTTCTATTGTTAGACATATAGTAATGCTAATGAGGAATTAAAAAGTCCCTTGGAGTATTATTAGCTAATGTGATGTTGGCAGAGTAAGAAATCACAACTGTTCTGCTGGCGAAGAACATTTTTTCTGCTTCCTTTTATTTTCTTATTAAGTTTCACTTTGAGAAACAAACTGAGGTAACTCTGTAGGAATCAAACAAAAACACTCTTACAGGAGGGACATGAATGCTCTGGTTTAGGCATATGTCATCCACACATACTAGTGGAGAGTTTCATAGCTGACCTTGTTACACTTATTTGTTTTCCAACAAATTTCCGTTTTTAAGCATAGCAAACAATTCCTTTTTCTTTTTTCCATATCTAAAGTACTATTTCTGTACTTTACTGTAATTCACCATTCCTATATATTTGGTGTGAACGCGTGAGGCCGATTTTTGTTGTTGTTGTTTTGTTTGTTTAGTATCATTTTGATGATGCATAGATGTTGTTATAAGTGCAGTTATGAGGGTCAACTAAGCTTCGTGGTGGATTGCTGTATTGATTCGACAGACTATTCACTCTGCAAAACTGAAAACATTTGTAAGCATGGTGTAGTACCATGAGGATGACTAGTAAACACTTTGATCAGGTATCTTTATACTTGTTATAAGTTGTTCATAGGCCTGTAAGCTACAATATGGGTGCTTTTCTCCCCCCAGCACTCTTCCCCCCACCCCCCCAAAAAAACCCAACCCACCAATAACAACCAAAAAAAACACCACAAGCAACAGAAACCCACAGTGACTGGTGAGATTAAGGAACTCTGTGGGTTTGATGTGTGGTTTTTTTGTTTTGTGAGGGTTTTTTGGTTTTTGTTTTCCTCCTGGCTATAAGGGTGACATTTATGGATTATGGCTAATACAGTTATATGTAGAGGAATGAATAGTGATTGCCAGTTGGCTAAAATCAGGGTTTGTTCAAGCTTGATTTCAAGAGGTCGACAAGCATGTATTGTCATCATCATGTCTGAGATAAAGAGGATTCAATTTGAATTCAAATGAATTAAGGAGGTTTAGTTTTGCTTATGTTAGTGAGGAAAGAACCTGACAGAGGCTTCTTTCTGTTCTGTATTAGAAACAAAAAACTCAAGGTGAGATTGGGTGTTGGTAAATAGAAGGCCCTGGGCTGAATTTATTTGAAGTGTAGGGACTAATCTGGATTTTGTGCAAATAAAAAAAAAACTTCCAGAAATCCTGAATGTTGGCTCTTACTGAAATTACTCTATTACTGTAGCTGGCCCCTAAGACTGAAGTCTGGGGATCCAGAGATCTGCTCCTCATGTCACTAGTGTTTGGGCTACAGCTTCAGTTCTCTCTAGTGCAGTGAAAGTAGCTCAATTTGTTTGGGTGATGCAGAAATAACAACAGCAAACCCCCTTAAATAATTGTTTAGATAATATCGCTCATTTAAGATTGTATTCACTGCTACTAATTAAATTGTAGGTCTAACAAGCTAAGAGGTAAATTTTGGCACCATACTAAACCACAACAATTATTAATGTAATTAAACATAGTTATCTGTGTAGATTAGCAGAATGGTGCATTTAGTATAGTGTAAGCATGTAGCTTAAGCTGTGTTGTGTAATGGTGTATAACATAAGAAAAACTCATCACTTTTTCCCTTGAGCAAAACATCGGTAAGAAGACAGGATGCCTCAAAGGTACACTTTGTGGCATTAGAACAGAAATTGCTGATTGATAACAGAGGAAATTTAATACTCTTATTCTGACTTACTATCTTTGTAGTTAAGCCAAGCTCTTAGAAAAAGTTAATTATATTTTCAATAAAAATATTTAGGTGACAGCTGTAAGCCTTCATCATTTCTACACGTATGTTACAGAACTCTTTTGTTGATTCAGTATGTGGAAAGGAAGAAGTTAAGATGAACAAGTAAGAACAGATCTGACATTCTAAAGTTGCTATTAGCAAAATCACTGGAATGACAAGAGTGGTTGTTTGGTCTCAGTGTGTCCCCCTCACCAAGTTTAACTGAATATGGTGTGAATTATTGGTGAATTGTTGTGCCTTAGTATTTCTCAACAGGTCGCACATGCCCCATAGCCTGTGTGGGTAGGTAGCAGCTCAGACACGCTGAAAGGAAATTAAAACCTTTTTGTTTAGCTATTAATAAAATCTAGTTATTCATCAATTTAGGCTGTGCTACTCTAGTTAACAGTTCTGTGTAAGAATAGTTAGGGTTTTTCTTCACTCTCCAAAGGTGATGGATTGATGACAATTTTCCATTCCCAGTACTGAAGTCCTTAATAACCTGCTGCTATGTGTGGCCAGCACGTTGCAACAATCCCTATTGAAAGAGCTAGCTGAAGTGAATTAAATATTGTCAGCATCCTGGAGGCGTTTTATTGATCCTGGAATCAGACTTTATCTTTACCACTTCTCAGGTGGCTTCTTAGCTGCTGTGTGTTGGGGCTTGCTGTGCTACCGATGAGGTTGGCTTCTGCTGGAAACAGCTGGTGAGGATTACTTTACTTCAGGCTGTCACGCTGGCTTTTACAACTGATTTTTGGCAGGGAGAAGGATTGAGCTACGTTCTGCAGCCGGGGAAGATGCTGACATGGCTAATTCCCATCCTTTTGTGGCTTTACAAACTCGTTGCCAAATGGCTGCAGTTCTGAAGAGCTGCACTGTATACAGAGGAAATGGTTCTCTTCAAGCCTATGGGTTGCTGGGGATTTTAAAGAGGTTTTCCAGGGATCGTAGACTTTTACTGAGCAGTGTTTGAAGACAGGTTCTGTTTTGGACTTATGGTTTAATGTATGTATTTTCATGAGATGTGTTAGCAGCAGATGTTCCTTTGGGAAAATAAACCTGTCCCTTGACAACTTTTTTCCTCCACTTTTTTCTTTAGCTCATGTGTTTGTAATTAAGACCTACTCTACCCCACCAAGAATACTGTTTGGCAGTGCTCTTGTACTGTGTCCTTTATTCCCAGTGAAGTTATAATACACTGTAAACAATTTCAAGCAAGCTGAAGAGCAGGACAATGCCATCCAGATGTGCTGTAGAATGAAAAATCCTGAAGCAGGAACTGGGGGACTTCCTATGGAAGTGACAGTCCATTCTCAACACGCCTTTTCACATAGAGTGTAGTCATGTATTCTCCACATGGACTGGAAGGTGATGTTTATAGACACACAGTCGCTGATTTATTCACAGTACTTTGAGTCATTTGTCCTTGTCTTCATACTGGCTGTAGTTTTCTGGTATTTTTAACACAAAACTGGGAACAAAAAAGTTGAGATTTAAGAATTTATTTTTTTTAACTGTTAACTCTGTTTAACTTGGTTCCTTTATTTCCTTCTTCAAAACTTATTTTACATAAACAAATGCAAGGGAAGGTCTCGGCAGGGCTGTTTACTTTGGCAACAAATTCAACAGCAATTGTGACAGTGAATTTGAAATATATAGGCGTGAGCATTCACAAGGGAGATGAAGGTTCTGCATATCCTCTGGGGAAATCCATAACATACCATGTACCTCAGAGTCCAGCCAGAATAGCTGGGAATTTGGATAGTCAAAACTACAATGCACTGTGTGCAAGGATGATTTCTGGAATGGTTCACAAGTAATACTTAATCACACCTTTCAAAAAATTGTTCCACCAGCCTGAAAAGGCAGACAAATGTCAATGCAGGTTTTGCTCAAGACTGTAAGTTATTTTTTCACAGGCAAAACAGTACAGAAGATGTCTATATATTAATGCATGGAAAACAAATGCTTGTGAGGGAACCTCTAAACATGCAAACCTGTTTTGTGTGATAGGATAAAAGGAAAGCAAGCAACAGGTGAGATCTGTCATGATCTGCTGTAGCTAGTCTTGATCCAAACTCTTGATTGACCATTATCCTGTAATGTGCCAGGAAAATTATATTTCATTTATTTTAAAGTGTTTTATGATAAAACTTTCCCTGAATTAGCCTAAGGGGAGGATATTCCACTTTGAGAAACGTTTTTTGTGTTTGATGCCTCTGTAAAATGAAGTCTGTCATCTTATTCCCTAGCTGCACCAGAATCGTCTGTTTTAGAAAACAAAACTGTTGTCCTGTCCTGATCAGACAAGTAACTCCAGCTTTGCCAAAGCAATGTGGGAATGAGGTGGAAGCAGGGTTCACGAAAAAAGCAATCTGGAGATTTTTCCCTAACTTATCACTTACCTACTAGACTCATTTGTTGCAGCAAGTGCTCAAAGATACTTGATTTGATTCAAGATCAAATTCTGATCTTAAAACTAGACAAACACTTAAGCACCAATTGCCAAACTAAGTAGTGAAGTCAGTGCACCAGAAGTGAGAGCCAGGGAGCTGCTGAAACACGAGACCCTCTCCAGAGTAGGATACCAGCTCCATGAGTTCATCCAAATTGTGGCGACTGCTGTGTGAGCACGCGTGTGAGTGATTCGTGCCTGAGGCTGCTGGGTGATGTGCTGCAGTGAGGGCAGAGGAAGGAAGGAAGAGAGGAGGAGTGGGAATGTGGCTAGAACAGCAAACCACAAAAACATCTCTTTGATCTCTGGGGGTAAGAAAAGAGCACTTAACAGTGAAAGGGAGTGGGGAAAACTGTCCAGCTCTACTATTTGTAAGCTAAATTGTAGGACCCCAACGAAGCAAACATAGTAGTTATAGTTACATAGTACCATAACCACATTTCAGAAGTATTGAACAAATATATAATAACTAATTGCATGTTTTTTCTATAAACTTCCAAACCACCCTCATGAATAATGTTTCATCCCTTCCTGCTGCTTCATTAGTTACCCAATGTGATGGACTTAGAGAAATTGTAAAAAACACAGTTACACGATGAGTTGATTGGATGTTTTCATAGAATCATAGAATGGTTAGAGTTGGAAGGGACCTTAAAGATCATCAAGTTCCAACCCCCCTGCCATGGGGTTTTCACAGTCTTGGATAACGTGTGTCATGATGTATCATAACCTGTGTTTTTTGAAGAAACTTTGATTTTCTTTGATCATTTGGAGCCGTTTTTCATAAAGGATCCCTCACTTGTCCCTTTAGATTCTTTGTGGTTACAGGGTGTGTGAGCTGTGCCATGTTTAACAGCACATATGGTGTGCTGAGACTGACATAATGCCAGGGCTGTGCCACCATGTGGTATGTAGAAAGGGAATTAGGGATAAGCATATTGTTTGTTGCCAAAAAATCCGGTCTGAATTCCTTCCTGAACGCTGAAGTTCTTAGTGCGTTGGCACTGCTTAAGAGCTCAAAACCATGAGATAGAACAGTGGATCTTACAGTGAAGACAGGCCTTCCCCAGGGCTGTGCAGAATGTGTCCTCTGGAGACATCAAAAAGTCCAGGAAAAATCCATCTGAACTTTGTGCTTCTTCATGCTCTCCTCCTTTTTCCACCTCTCATTTCTTCACTTTTGAAAATATTCTCCTCCCTGTCAGCTGTGTGAAGAGAATAACATTTATTTTGATCCACTGGGCTTTGGTCTGAGATTGGGACTCAGACCTGGAGTCAGGCTGGAGTCAGTTCTTGAATTGCTGTGGAACAGGCTGGTACGATACTGTTCCCTCTCAACCACTCCCCAAAAGCTGGCACAACATCGTAATATTTTGGAGTGCAGTGATTTGATATTGTCAAACTCTTGGGGTTTTGTGCCCTGCAAGAAGTTGCCATAGATGTTAGTGGAGTGGCAGTGTAGGTGGGGATGGGAATTGTAGACACTGTCTGAGATGCCCCTTACTATCTCCGTTCACTGTTATTTGACTGGCAGCACCAGACTCTCTGACTTCTGAAGTTATTAGAATATATTTGTATTTCTAGAGAGAGAAAAAACAGTAGTCTCTCTGGATTAGTTTTACAGTTAGGTTTTTTTTTGTGGTTTTTTTTTTTGGTTTTTTTTTTTTATTCAATTTAAAAAATGTTAACTTAAATAATGTTATGAAACGAATCCATATCAATGTATTCATTCTTCATTCATGTTGTATTGCTGCAGAGGGATAAAGGACTTTACCCATTGCAGCAGTGCAAGACATTGAATCCTTTGCAGCTCTGTGCAAAATGTTGCCCTGTGGCATTTCAGCACAACACAGTGCAGTTTGTTGCCATTAAACTATGGGGGTTTGTTCAATGTTCCTATCTAAATGTGCGTCCCTCTTCACAGAAAATTGTTTTAAGTCCAAATGGGAGAATGTGTAGACTGCAGACTGGAATGTTCCTTTATATTTTCTTAGATGGACTTTTCAGATATTTCTCCCTAAGGCACAGGAGGTAGCTGACATTCACAGGCCTTTCACCTTGGAAGGACTATAGAATTGGGAGATGGATATTTTTACTTTCTTTTTTATTTTTTTTTAAGATAGAAAGCAAATCAAATCACTATTATAACAATTTATTTTTCGTTACTGCATCCACAAGGTGCCTAAGGGTATGTTGTTCTAATATAATAACTAAAAGGTTGTTGGATCTCTTCAAAGATTTGTCAATTTGTCATGCAGAGCTACCTTGTTGCATCTGTTGCTTGGTTCTGCCATGCCATTTTGCACCACAGCTGAATTTCTCCCCATCCTGACACTAGGGGATGCCTGAGACTGAGCTTTTTCCCCTGACACAGCCATCCTGCTGCTGAATTTCAGACCTTTCCTTATCTCAAAGGGCAGTCCCAGCTTCCTTTCAACCCACACCTCTCTGACAGTAACAAAGAAACTGATTGCTTTAGGAAAGCCATAGCATCTCTCAATTTCCTTTGTATTACCTTCTTTGTTAGGATTTTTGTTGGCATTGCGCCAAGAAGGTCTGCCGTTTTTACAGCCGAAGATAAACTCATTACTTATTTGGCTTTTTTTGGGATAGAGGTGGATTTGCATAAATGTGTTTTGTTTTTCTGGTGCTGGCAAGTCTTATGGCTTAAAAAGGAAAGCTTTTTGGTTCTGCTGTTGCCTGTTCCTGACTGTCCAAATGTATAAGTGGGGAGATAATGACAAAAAAAAAAGTATTTTTAATTTTTTTAGGGGGAAAAAAAGGAATTTATTAAAGACGCCATTCATCTCTGTAGCTGCTAGTTTCTCTTCTATGGCTTTTTCAAAAAATGGCTTATTAGAAAAACAACTATCACACTGAGGAAAAGAATTAGGGCTATTTCAAGCATATTATTTCACCGTTTCTTGCCAGTGGGAGACTCAGGGAGGGGGCTGGGGGTTTACAGTGGCTAGACAGACCATTAAATTGGTATTAAACACTTTTCCATATGAAGGAAGTCCCCTTCTGCCAAAAATCCAAGAGCAGGGGGATCAGTTTCAATGCAAGTACTTCTGGGATGGGGCTAGATAAACTTTGCAAAATTAAGAGGTCATTGGGGTCAGGGTGCAGGCTTCAGAGCCTGTCTGGCTGGCTTCCTTATAGGCTCTTGGAGAGTTGGCACACCAAAGCAGCATGACGTCCTGCATAAACATTTGATCTTCCTGACCAGTTTTTTTCCATGGTATTAACTTTCTTAACAGAAAAAAAAGTATATAAAATCGACCAAAGCTGTTTTATATCAATTTTCACCATGCGGAACCACAGAAAGATTCCTGTGTTGTGTCCAAAACAAAAGGGAGGGCAAAAGGAGAGAGAGCAGGTTGCCAAACTACTTGTATAGATTCACAAACTGCTCTAGTTCCTAAAATAGCAGCACAGCGCAACAGAGGGCTCCTCTGAAGCAATGATAAAGTGCACCGCTATTGACTTTTCAGCTGGTTAATCAAATGGAAGAGATAAATAATATAAACCCTACAAATCTGGAAAGATGGAAAGGAATGTTAAGGTATTGATTTAAAACCCCAAATCAAAGAAATGTTAGAGGGCTGGCTAAAATCCCAAAGCAAAGAGAACCTGGATGGAGAAGCAGTGTTGAAAATGGTCAGTGAGAGCCAGATCACTTGGTTGAACAGGGAGTTTGCACTAGATGATGAATGGCACAGTTATACCTTCATGTTGCTTTTCTGTGTCCTTGGCTTTAGGACCACAAGTCAGTCCTATGGCACCTAGTATGGCATAGTATGGACTGCTCTGCGCAGTGCAGTCATGCTTTCTGTTTGGAAACAGAGACAAGCAGGGGTAGCAATGTCCTGGCTAAATTAAGTAAGATGGGAGCTGAAGCCTTTCACTTTCCTGGAAGCCAGAGCCAAGAAGAATTAAGCAGTTGGCCTGTAACTTCTATTATTAAGATCGTCTCTTCTGCCTGACTTGGCTTTGATTTACTGAAAAACAATGTTTCAACTTCAAAATACTCATCTCAGTTCAGTGACAACAAACAAGCAGAAAATTTTTGCTGTGCTGTTGTAAACTTTCCTCTTTATATATGTTTTGTGTGGATATGCTTTAATGTAGAGTCTAGATTCTGAAAATGAAATAATGTTCCTCTCCTGAGCCTGACCATGAGAAAGTGCATCATGTTCCTGTATGAAGCACAGTGCAAACTTAGACTACACTCTGCATGGAAATCCACTAGTGCAGAGAATCGTGCTTAGAGGTAGCTGTGCTAATTTCCTGGGGAATTTTTGTGGTATAACTGCACTAGCAGATGGTATTGTAGTAACAGAACTTTACTCTGAGAGAATCTGAGCCATTAAATAGTCAGCAAAACTTCTCAGAATTCTGTATTGTCAATACAGGGTCAAGACTGTTTTTTAAATCTGCTGGTCTGTTGTATTTAAAACAAACAAACAAGTGAAGATAAACGAGTCGCTTTCTATTTTAAATCCGGAAGTTATTTTTTCATAGACATAATTCCTATTGCAGATCTGTTTTACTGTTTCTGTAAAACCATGGTGCCTGTCCTTTTTGCATACAGCTATGCAACCTTTTATGGAAGTCCTCAAGATGAGATAGGCTAGATGCTACAACCCTATGTCTATAATTTGACCAAAAAGCAGTTCTGTTCCCATAGCAGCATGATGATTTTGATCGTAACAAGCATATGCACGTACATGTAATGGTACAGGACCTAAAGCCTGCTATGGATTTATTCATACCTTTCCTATGACCAAAATGCACTTTGGAGGTGGTAGGGTCACATTTGGAAGTGTATACATTCCTGCCACAAGGCTGGAAGAAAATTCATTATGTATTGGGAATGTTTGGGTTTTATTGCATAAAATGTCCAAATCTCATCATCCAAATGAAGAGGGACATTCCATTCTGTGATGTGGCCTGTGGTCAGATAGTAATAAAGGAAGAGACTCTAATGACACAGAAGACCAGTGAATGCAGTACGTAAGGGGAAATGAGGATCAGATAGCATGACAAGGACAAGCAGAAAAGATTTAATATGTTGTACTTAAACCTGAAAGTAACTCAGGGACATGATAAAGTCTACAGTATGTGGGTAGGGAGAGTAAAACTTAGTGCAGAGAAGTGGACACCACAGAAATGACCATAGTCCATTTTCAGTTTAACCACTTACAGGAAGGTGATGACTCACCTCTTCCAGAGCTCTTTGATTTATTAGGGAGGTGTGTTTCCTGCCATGGAAATGAGAGCCAGCAGAACTGCCAAAAAGGGACGCATAGTGTGCACAGACATCTTTGTAAGCTCTGCAAGAAGAAGCAGGAGCAGGAGGCAACCCCTTTGGCTAGGAAGAGAAACATGCCAGAGACACAGAAGTCAGAGAGCAAGGCTTTTGCTAGCCTTCTCAAGGTGAAAAATAAAATATTGTCAGAATTTCAGATGCAGAAGGGACACAGATAAATTAAGTATTCTGAATTTAACTTATTTTTTAAGGATCTCTGAGTGCAGAAAATGTCATTCTTGCAAGTGTATTGCTCTGGTAGGTCACTGGAAAGTCAGCTGTCCAATAAGTTACAGAGCTATGTTAATTTGTTCCACATTGGGTCTGAACTCTACAATTAGGTGCAACAGAATTTTATGTAAACTTCTTTACTGAAGTAAGCACTCAGATGTTCAGGTCCTGTCACCTGCATGCACTATCTGGACCTGACCAGTCATCCTACCAGAGAGCTGAAAAACCTTCAGGAAGAAAGATGATGAAATGTGCCTTCTTTTTATATATGATTTTGTTTGTAACACAGGCTAGGGTGTTTGGTTTGTTAGGGTTTTTGTTTGTTTGTTTGTTTTTATTAAATTAATATCTTCCTACTTAAAAATGTTCTCAGAAATTGTAGCTGACAGTGAAGCTCCTCAAAAGGTTAAAATACTTATAAAAAAATTGCAGCTGACCGGGCTGTGTGCCTCTCTGGGCAAAAGGACAGGTTGCTTAGAGGTGAAAGAACTTCTTCCTGATCTGAAGTGCTTGATAATTTGCACCCAAGTGTTTTTATACGTAGGTGTGTGGGTATTGTAACAAATACAGACTGCATTGGGCATTAGCAGTAGAACAGGATAAAGATTGGTGTAGGATAGTCTTGAGCAACAACACAGGTGTAAATAAAGTTGTATGTTCTCCATGTTCACATATCCACATTGTCAAAAAGCCTTTCTAACTCTAGAAATTCACTGCATCTGAAGCTGGTTTTCACAGAAAACCAACAGAAGACCAGCTTGTAAAAGTTTTTCAGGCTTGACAGATTCAAACTGTAACACCATGTGTTCAAATGCCTCAGTTTCCATTAATCTCATTTCCATTCTCAGCTTTGCATATCAGGCTAGTCAAGTTATTGACCAGGCATTATTCATACTCGCTAGCATAGATAAAACAGTCATCATCAGCATATTAATATTTGTTATGTGATTTTGTTTTATGGGGTTTCCAATTTCCTCTGCTTCTTCAATAACTCTTCAATTTCTTGTGAGCCTTAATTTGAATCTATTTAAGTTTATATTATTTTGACTTCCAAAGATGATTATTTGGCATTGAGTAAACAAGTTTAGCTATGCACTTGCAGACATTCTGCCATAATAAGTCTCTGCCTCTGGTTTATCGCTTGCGGAATTGGTTTCTAATCCTTTTCATGGGTCTTTTTTTAAATAGCTTGCTTATATAATAGATAATAACATTTCTTATAAAATGAAAGTAAAACCAATTAAATCTGCCTTATTGTACTTACAAAAGATCGATGTGTGTAAAGTCTAACAGCTTATTTGGGGATTTTAATCTAAGAGTGCCCTGCAATAACATTCTCTTGTGTTCTGGGAACTAACCATAATAGAGAAGCCACTGCTCGCAGAGATGCTGAACTAAATTAAAGCATTGTGTGCTGGTATTCTAGCATCTGCCTCATACGTTAATCTCTGGAAAATGCTTGAAAGTACCCTAAAGTATCAGCCATTCCTTTGTTTAAGTTTGAAAGCTTTTTGTATCTGTTCTCATTAATGCTGTAGTGCAGAAGATTCACTGTTCAGTAAATGAATTGAACAGAAGCTTCTGCAAACCAAGAACAGATTGCAGTTTTCCCATTTCTGTCTCCGTTTTATTTTTGTTGTTTGTAAAGGGTTTAGATTTGAGCTCTAGGGACCTAGGTTTTACTATGCTTGCTTCAACATATGTGTTCCCTGTTAGAAAGAAGGAAAATAGATAGACCTAAATGAATACTTCAAAAATGTAAATATTATGCTGTCTGAATGACTGAGGATTTCTTACCCTACATTAGTCTTTCTCTTGAGCCGCATTTGTATGTAGGAGACTAAGCATACAGTTTCTTTGCTAGGTAGATTCTGAAAATGTTTCATCTTAATTGTAAAATCTCTCCTTTTTCTTCTCCTTTATAACACTTTCATTCATCCAGCTCTGGATCAGAAACAATACCATGTGATTTACAATTGCATATATGACATAAATAGTTGAAGCTGTAAAAGCAGCATGTAGTAAACAAACAGACTGTAGGCAGTAATATATTTGAATACAGGATTTTTATGCATGAATAATCCATGAGTTTATAAAAATCAATCTGTTTATAGATAATTTAAGAGTAGAAGAATGCTTTAATTCATGATATAACTCATCATCTCCAGCTTAAAAAACAATTCCATGAGATGTAAGAAAAAAATAGTTGTGACGTACAGATTTGCCAAATTTAGCTGTTGCTATTTCAGAAAATAAAATATGCATTCATTAGGACAAGGCTTGCAAATAGAGTCTGTATCTCCAAATGCACTCCCCTAGGTACTGATCTCTGCAGTGGTACCCAAGCTGTAGATGAACATCCTCTTGCAGTTGCAGCTCTGCTGGTTGAAAAGGTTATTGCTTCCAGCTGCCTTGTCTCTTTCTCCTGTTTGGACATTATCTCCCCCTTAGAGCTGCTGGAGCAACTCCTCATGTAGCCACTCCTCAATCCGCTTCTGACAAAGTGAATGGATGGCAAAGATGTTATTTAAATTGTTTAGTAAGTTATGTACATGAGTAGTTTTGCTAGCAGATCTGAAGGGACAGTTATGGCTGGAGTAAGAAAACAAAGAGTGTCCATCACCTCACTTTGGCTCTGAACAAGTGAATAAGTATTGTCATGCCAAGTAAATCATCAGTAAGAGGGGAAATGGGGGGATGTGCATGGATGTACATCCTGGCACACAGTATGGCCCTGCTTAGAGATGCCCCTGGAGTGTCTGGGCAAGCAGTGCAGAGTGCAGGAACACATTCTGTTATACAAGAGGGACAGACATCTATTTGTCAGTCAAGCCTAAAAGAACGCAAGTGTTTCAGAAATAAAAATTATGACATTTCTGAGTCTTTTTCTTCAGCCAAAGGTATCTGTTGAATTTCAACTAAATAATATCCTTGGATTAGACTTATCTTAAAATTAGTTTTATAGCTAAGAAACCAGTATCCTTCTCCAAACAAACAAACAAAAAAGCCAACTCCCTGCACACCTGAGGTGTTTTCTGCTTCTGATGTAATTTTCATTAATGGTGTATAACAAGCTCTGTCTGCCTTTCAGCTTAGGTCTTGAATACTTAAAAATGGTACTTTCAAAGGAACTCTGTTAGGAGAAATTAATATGTTAGAGTGCTTGCAATAAGAAATGTCCTTTACTAGTTCTAAGTAGGAATAGTAAAAACTAGTTTTAGAACACTTACAAAGGAAACAATTTGAAATGGGAAATCAGAAAAGGACTGTGAAGAGAAAATAATGAGGGGATTAATGAGTGTGATAGTTTTTGAAACTGAGGCTCCTTATTTGTATTTAATTAAGAGCTAATAAACTAGGATTTAAATGTACATAAACTAGACACAGTAGAAACTTGTTAATTTGAACTCTAATAGTTTTCAGATTTTATAATTCATGAAAAGGAAAAAATTAGAAGCTTCCATCTGCCTCCCAGTAATGGTTTAAACCAGAAGCAATAGCGAAATAGCTGACTATTAACACTTAGCTTCTTTGGCAAGTACACTAGAAAGCAGTGGCTAGGGTATATGGCTGTGTTATAAGGGATTAAATACTGGATCATAGTTATTAATGTACCATAAAACATCCTTTATCTTATCTTTGCATCCCTCCTCTTTCAGACAGCACTCAGTGTAACTCCTTAAGATTTTCACTGATTTGAAGCTGGTCATAAATGAACACTTGTGCCAGGTCACAAATGCAACGATTTGCACTAACTCTCAGGTCTGAAAAATCACAAATGGCCACCACCACCAGGGCAAAGGTCTGATCACAGAAGCTTTTGAAAGTGTGCCTGGAAATTTTTGGGGATTGCTTGAATTTTCTCTTTTAGGAGTTTTCAGTCAGCTGGGGTGGGTGGCAGGAGATCAGCGCTGTAGCTGTTGCAGTCTGCTCTGTCTGTACATCGGTACTGGCGAAGGAAACCAGAATGATCTGGTTTAAGTTGATTGTGAATTTTCCTAAGGCAAACCCTGATAGGTCAGCTCCTACCCATTATTATTATTGTTAATCAATATTGGTTTGATTTTATTGGTGACTGACTTGTGCAATATATGCAAATCACATTGTTCAGTGATGCAGTTTTAGTGTCTCTTTCTGTAGGCTCATTTACATAAAGGGTAAATGGAATTTGATGTTATTCTGTAATATTATAGTTGATACTAAATTAATATTTGAGCCTGATTTTTTCAGCCACTCTTATTCTGTTATTCTCATGTCGTGTACAATATTTTCAGCTTTCCTGGGTGTGGGAGTTTATACAGAGTCTAAGAAATATATTATTAAAACAGAGAAATTCCAAACACACTTCATACATTTAGTTCATTAATTTTGCAATTAGATTGAGATGTTAATTATATTTTTATTTCTAAACTAATATTTACGTAAATGAATTATGAATCAGTGTTAATTTTTAATACTGTTGGAGTATTTTAGAATATTTTCCTTCAAATTCCAGTTGTGTGAATTGACCTTGATGCGCTGCACCAGCTCCACACTTAAATGGAGAAAAACCCAAGAAAATTGCAATGGGAATGATGAAGATGTCCCAGTTTGCCTTAATCCTGACTCTACTTATCTGGAAAACTGTCCAGTTATATGTAAAAACTTGGAGGGATGGTCCATTGAGCCAAATTTCACCATCTGCCAGGTAATTACAGCCCTTGTTATCTTCAGCAGGGAGTTACCCATGTAGAGCTCTGGGCAGAGTAGGACCTGTTTGTATTGGTTCTTCTCCTGTGGTGTTTTTGCTTAATCAAATTGCAGCTTTCATTTTGCAGTTAGAAGGCCTGAGCAAGGTAGAGCAGATGACGTTGGCATTGTGATTCCAATCAAGTTGAAATCAGCATGAACTGATATTCAGTAGCTGATGTTTAATGTATGTTAGATGAAATGGTACTTTTGTAAACTGACTCTGAGGACTGTTATAATATTTTTTTGTCTGTATCCCACAATACGATGAAACCGTAGTAGCACCATGCGATTAATGAACTTCTATCTTGTGCTCTACCTTTCTGGAATAGAGAACCAACCAGATTGGCTCTTAAGGCAAAACTTGTTTAAAAACAAAAAACAAAGCCCCCAAAACACAATAAAATACACACACACAGAAAGTGTTCCCCAGGAAAATTGGAATGTCTGTCCTAACCATTGGCATAAATAGCAAGAATCAGAATAACTCTCAAATGGCACAAGGAATTAGTATTCTGCTTTGTTTTAATCTATCTGTATTTTCATTGAAG
The DNA here is from genome assembly GCA_013400375.1 of Thinocorus orbignyianus. Lineage (NCBI taxonomy): Eukaryota > Metazoa > Chordata > Aves > Ciconiiformes > Thinocoridae > Thinocorus > Thinocorus orbignyianus. Next base: position 294,856 of record VXBW01003967.1, read on the forward strand.
CAAGGGGTCTCTTGAAAATAGCACAAATTAGAAATGGTTAGAAAATGCTTACATTGCATCTTATTGACAAAAGCCAACCAACCAATAAGCATGAAGTATTTCAGCCATGCCATGTGTTGCAGGGGTTGGCCAAGTCCAGATCCTTCACAAAAGGATGTAATTTTGAGCATCAGTCTTTTGAGGAAATGCAGGCTATTACAGTTCCGTTACATCTGCAGAACTGGGGTTCTAACAAGAAATCAATAAGCCCTGGTGACTTAGATGGGTATTTATCAGATGGTCTGTGTTTCTAAAACATATCTCCTGTTATGCATTTGCCAAGGCTCATTGAAGCAGAAATCAGTTTGTTTGTTTTGTAGGAGCGTTCTCCCTCTAAATACAAAGAGATCAGTTCATGTCATCAAGAAGTTTTCTTCTGCTGCTTGCACTGCAAGTGGCAGTGTTTCCCTTCACTATCCTCCTTGCCTGCAAGGAAGCTTGCTCAGGTTGAGAGACAGCAGGAATCTGTTAGGAATGGAGAGATGCCCCAAGAAAGTCCATAATAACACAAGCTGTACATTAGAAACTTACTGCTACATTCCCTGGAAAAAAAGGAGATGAGCAACAAGACAAAAACATTATCCTGGCAAGAGTATGCTCAAGGATGGAATTATTCACAATGAGAGAAGAAATGAGCAAGTATGGAAGCATGAAATTAAATGGATCTAAGTATGCAAACCCGCTCCTTATGTTGGTAACAATCAGTGGTTTTTAAAGCAAATATGATGGGGCAGCACGAACTCCATTTCATTTAACTGCCAATCCTAGTGGCAAAAAACAGTGCTACCATTTTCCAAAAAAAATCCCCTCTCACAGGCTGGCACTGAAAAAGTGTGGGGTGTCGCGTGTCCCACGGTGTCCATGTCTCTTGGAAGTCCAGCCTCCAACAATTGTATGGGGACTTGTGCCAGTGCTGAGAGCAGTCTGTGCAAGGGCAAACCATATCATGAGGGCAGCAGTGCTCTAACCACCCTCCTTTGATGAAGGTAAGAGCCACCTTCATGCTTTGGTATTAGAGCAAGGCTGACATGGTATCTTATCTTTTATGTATTTTACTAGTGACTTCTTCAGCCAATATTTTTGTATTGCAAGTTACAATTGAGCTTGTGTTTCTTTGAAAAAATGTTTTTAATTCCTCTTAGGAGTCCAGATATTTTTCAGTCTATTTTTAAAACATTCTTAAATTATGTTGCCTCACTAGTAAATATTAGTAATTTAAGATTTATGGGTTTTGTTCTTTTTAATGTAAATATTTCCCCTAGAATTAAGCCTGAAATAAATTACTTTATGTTGTTGCCTGTTACTGCATTCATGGGTAGATGGAAGTGTCTGATTCCCTGTCACTGATTTTTCAAATGGTAGTAATTAAAATTGCAGAAGAGTTTTTAATGCCGAAGATTAAACAGATATTGTTGGACACATTAGCTTTAGACAGAGATCTGGCAGGTAAAATTTAAAGTAAGAACGATTGTTTCTATATTCTTTGGTTTTAATTTTAGATCTACTGGCCTTTCAGGTGTGCTTAAAGCAAGATGAAATATGAAAATGTTTGCCACAGCTTATTGGCATGTATCTCTGAAACAGGAATGCGGAGATGAGAAACTCTACATCTGGAGAGATCTGTGTAATGGCTGATATCAAAAGCTGTTCACCCATCCTCTGTGATTATAACCTGTGAGCTGTTACTAAATTCATTGTGGCAGCTGAAATTACTCTTTTCCTGCTATAATCTGACTACTTTGGCTTTTTGTCTGTACTACCTCTGAAGCTCATTCCTTTTGCTGATGACCGTCTTCATATGGTCCTGAAACTCACTGTAGTCCTGCAAGTCTCCCCTTGTTTCTCTTATGTTGCTACCTTATGAGTGATTTCTTATAATTACAGCACGTTTTTGTGAAGATACATTGCCTCTTCTGTCGTGCCAGACACAGTCCTTGGAGTCTCAGTAGCTGGAGGGCAGCCAGGCAAAATTTTGCAGCTGCTTTGTGAAAATCCCAGTGGCTGAGACCTCGGTGATGTTAGGACTCTCAGGCTTATCCAGATGTCAAGAAATTCTTATGGGCCCCATTCTGAGCTTTGAAATGTTAACAAATTCCTGTGGATAATAGGTGCAGCCTGTCTAAAGAGCATGCCTGTGCTGTACTACTTTAGTACCTATTCTATCTCCAGTCTGGACTCCCTAGCACATACAAGTTTAGAAAGGGAAAAAAAAAAAATGCTGTAATCCATTTTATACTCCAGTAAATACAGGCCAAGCCACATCCTGACATAAAAATAGAGCTGATTAAAAGTGGCTCTAATATATTTCTAGCTGTTTAAGATACTGTTCACGTACTGAAGTGTTGACTCTTGCCATACCCTCCTGTATACCAGACAAGGGCTAGCAAATTGCTCATCTGAAACCATAACATGTCATGTAATGGTTTCTCCACCCTTGGGGAATTCTCCTAAAAGAGATAAAGCTTGTCTGAAAACTGTTTCACAGTTGGAAGAGTCTAAAGAAACTTCCTCCCATCAGCGACTTCAGCCTGTTGTGTCTAACAGATGTTTGCACTCCTGTCTCAGAACTGTATGAATTCACATCTGAGCCTTAACCTGACAAAGCACATTTGAGTGAGGTCCTTTAGCTTCATGTCATTTGCTTTTCCACCCAATTTGTTCTGCCAGTGTACATGCCAATGCTGAGTGCTCTGTGCAGGCTTATCCTTCCGTCAGCACCCAAGTCTCCAAGGGATCTCACAGGCAAATTATATGCATCTCTTTCCAGGAATTTTTTAATCTGACTATGAATAATATACAGAGCATGACAAGACTGCCTGTTTGATCTAGTGAAAGTGGCAGTTTCAGAAAGTCACCTGAGGGGGCTCAGGAGTAGTTTTGGGAGGACTTCAGTGTCAGTTGCCCAAGCTTTGTTTTTGCCATCAGGTAGCAGGACAACAGTTCCAGCTGATGTCAGGGGAAGCAGGGAGGCTGGTGTCCAGGAGGAAACAGCTGTATTTGGTATAAGGCCCCATCTCAAACTTCCTCAGCAACTGGAGAATTTTATTCTCTGAGCTCTCTGTTGTAGTCCTCAAGTGCTTTTTTTTCTTTCCTGAACGCACATTTAGTTTTCCTTTGAACAGTCTGTGCATTTAGCAGTTGGACACAGCTTTCTTTCATTCCACCGATTTCAATCAAAGATGGCATCCATCTTGTCTTTCATGTCTCCTTATCATTATAGTAAATTCATATAACTTTTGAAACTGAGCGTTATGCTCATAGCTTTACTTTTGCCTGTTCAGACAATTGTCTATATAAAAAGAAATGAAATAATAAGAATCTTATCATGTTTGTGAGAACATTTGCTTTCTTAAACCATTTCAAACTAATTTTATCAAGCCATTTCTCCAGGAGGTTTGTGATCTCATCTTTTATTAAACTCTGCCTGACCTCACTTGTCAACAAAGGTCAGACATATTAGTTTCCTAGCTGCTTTTTTACCAAATGGCACCCATTTTGGGATTTCTTTCCTGTTCAGAGCACTGCTTTTCTTCCAGCTGCAAGACTAAGGCATGTGAAAATTGATCTATTTCTGGAGTTTGACATTTCTTACTGTTAGGATGTGGGCATGGTTTGCTCTAAGCGGTTTGCTGTTGCCTGTTACTTTTCCCCTTTCCTCTTCTCTATATGTGTGGCCTGATCACCCAGTGTCAAAATTGAACTGTGCCAGTTAAAAGGGCTTGCCTGGCCTCTTTACTCTACATGGAAGATAAAACATGTCTTGGCCACTCAGAAAGCTTCGTGCCACTTTGTGAAATCAGTGTATAATTCAAGCCTTGGGTAATGGTGGTCTCTGGATGCTCATTTCACCAACTGAAAGTGGTTCAAAGTCCCCTTCTCCCTGCCATACTAGCGAGTTGGGGTCTGTCTGTTTCAGCTCCTACTGTGTTCTGTGGGATGGGGCATTTTTCACTTCCGTCAATTGAGTTTTCTGCTGGCTTAATGAGCATTGCTGAAGAGCTACAAGAATGCCTCAGGGGTGAGAGTCTTAGTAGCCTAGGGGTTGAGGTATGCTTGCAGGTTGTGGAAAACTGGAAGAGTTGGACTTTACATTTTTCAATAACATTTTATTTCTGTCCAAAAACTAGGACTTTGTTTTCCTTTCTGGATCAGAGCAAGTATGCGTGATGTGTCTGTGTTCAGTTGGGATATGGCTCTTGGAAATAGGACATTCTCCATGCTTTACTACTGCTGTCATCCAAGGCGTGTCCATGTCTAACCAGAAATGTTAATATCTGTTTGCTTCTTCAGCTTAATTTCTGACAAGTCTGGAAGGTAACTTCTTTCTTGTTTAGAATTTAGGATATCATATTCTTTCTTAGAATAAAACAGCATCCGCAACTGTATGAGTCAAAGTTCCCAGAGCATTTCAGTTTCTTCTCCAGGAGAATACAGTCCTATTTTAGGAATCACTCATCTGTCCATCCCTGTTCATATTGAGACATAATATTAATTTGTCACCTCTATAAAGTATGTCTGTTTTGTCAGTAGCACACACATGCAGCTGTTCCTTGAGACTTCTCTGATCCTTGAGTCCATCCATCCTGGAAATGCATGTTAGCATGTCACTGCTGTTGAACAGTACTGTCCTTTTTTACAATCTGTACCTCCCTATACGTACCATTCATATTGTCTTAGGTTAACTCTGTATCCTTACCACCATCTTTCTGCCTTTTTCTATCTTTTTACTTGCTAATTATGCCCTGTTCTGACTAGCTTCATCCCTTTTGCTGCTGCTGCTGTATTTATTGATGAATAGCTCGTTTCACCCCAGGCCACATAATCTGTACTCCTCTTCTTCCCTTGCTGGGAACTTGAAAAATGTACTTTCATAAATATTTAATGCTAGGTCATTTCATGCACCTCAGGCCAAATTATAGACACAAATACCATCATGTTTAATAAGGTGTGCATCTAACATTTTATATAGCACTTTGAAAATTTATATCCTTGTCTCTGTTTCTCATTTTGGTCACAAATTGTCCCTGATTATATTATGGATTCTGTTGCATCAATGCTGCATTTTTCATTTCATCCCGCCTTTCTTTTTAATAGCTTATATCCTCTCTCTTACAGGTAACCCAATTAATAGTTCTACTACATGTAATTCAGTGACAAAAACCTTGCTGCTGGCACTGGGCACAGGATCAATCTTTACAGTTCTCTTTGAGGCCATGAAAATGAAGAGCTGTGTGTGCTGTACAACGCCATGGGTAGGGTATGGGCATGTTTGCAGTTTCTGGAAATATTGCAAAGGCAATTGTCACATGCCAAATGTTACTAAATATTGCATTTTTGTGGGTTCAGAAAATCAAAACAACCACCTTCCCCCAGCCTTCCAATGTGAGTTAGATACAGAAATCATATTAATGCCTCCTCTTCAAGGCACAGAGTAAAAGTAGCTCAAGTCTGCAGAGAGTTCCACAATGTATTTATCTCTTTTGCATTTTGCTTGTAGAATAAATTATAATTGGGGGTTTTGTAGAATTTTATATTATTATTATTATCCTTTGTCGAATCTGTGTGGTCTTCTTATCTTGACCTTAGTTTTTAATTTCTTAGGGATTCCTTGTTTCCATGTATTTCACTGCTTAACTTCATAATCATGCAAACAAATCTCTATGGCAGGTAGGTAAAGCATGCTTTACTTTTTTTATATGATGAGAATCACTGGTTACTCTGTGAATACTACACTGAGAAAGTGCTTTTATTCTTTTTATTAAAGAACTAAGTGAAAAAAACCCTGTTCTTAATGATGGTAGGTGATTATTAATATGTTGAATGAGGTTACTGCTATTGCAAGCTGTTTTTGAATAAGTGAAAGATGTGTCTGAGGTTTTAAAACACGACAGTCTGCTTCTGGATTTTGTGCTGGTTTTGGTACCATACTCGGGGTCATATAATATAGCTAACATAAAATACATAATTTTGTATCTTGAATATAGCAATTGGTTCTGAAGAATAACGTTCAAACCTTACTTGTCATCAGATGTCAATTTGGAACTGCTATTAACTGATAACTGACTGGAAAGAGGGGAGGTCTATTAGATTTGGATAACTTCTTCCTGCTGTAGGTTTGTGTCTTAGTTTCTAGAGACACAGTGAGCAAAGTAACCCCTAAATGAGAGGACAGGTTTTGTGTCCAGCATCTTTCCCTGTGTTTTCCCCCTTCCCTTTCCTAACCACCTTTGCCTCCTCATCTGACAAACTGCACAAAACCACACCTACCACCTTTCCTATTGTGTGTACTCATGGGGCATGGGGATGACTTTTATTTTGTGATCATCCACAGCTCCTGATGGATAAACACAGAGGAAGAAGGAAACAAATTATGTGGGAACGTTGGACTAGTTAAAGTCTAAGGATGCTGTAAGTTAGGGCAAGATACAGGAAGCAAGAAGAGGGAAGATAGTGGGATGAGTGGCCTTGTGATCTCAATCTTGAGACCGTTGCCAGCAGCTTGAAGGGTCAGGATGTTTATGGAAACCTTAAATGAGGTATTTGGTTAAAGAGTTCTGTCCCTACATAATCCTTCAGCTTTGCATGGCTCTCCATTCCCCTAAACTCTTGAGAGGAGGTTTTGAGTACTTCCAGTTTTTCATAGCTGTGGCCTGAAGCAGAGAATGAAGTATTACTGTTGTCACCCAGAACGACCTGGAAAAGCTTTGTGTGGCAGTGTTGTGACATTATAATGACCAGTGTGAGTAGGAGAACTTTGTTACTGTATTTCCATACCCTGCCTTAGCTGTTGTCCATTAGTTATGCTGTTTTCTTTCAATACTAGTTTAGGAAACATTTGACAGGATGCCAAGGTTACCGATTGCCCTCACCACTCTGAAGGCTAAGAAGGTAAAACGATTCTCATTATTTGTTTTCCCAGGTTTTTTAGCTCTTTTTTTATTGTATTGGTTTTTTTCAACAAGATTATGAGCTTTACTCCTGAGAGTAAAGCAAGAAATAAAATTGTTCAGTAACAGATGTAATGGGGAATGAAACCTAGTTCAGGAAAAGAAAAATTATCCTGTGTTTCACAATACCTTTGTGTGATTTCAGTGTGTAATCAGGAGTTCCTGTTCCTTGAATAACACATTGCCACCATCTCTTACTCTCAAATTTTCTTCCCTATTGCTTGCATCCACAAATAAGTACTCATGGCATTTTTATCGATACAGCATACTTAGATAACAAGTTCTCATAGGTCAGTCTCAGAGATCTGCATTTGAACTGTAACAATAGGCCTTGCAATGCTGGCATCTCAAAGACTAAATTATAGGATTGCTTGTAATTCTTCAATGTGTGAGACAAACTGATCTCAGCGATTAATGTCTCTGACATCCTGGGGAAAAAAGAAAAAAAATTCTCTGTAGTCATGACCAGTTGGATACTGTTATGTGTTAGAAAATGTTGCTGCAATTATAGCTGTGTCATACATTGTTTATTTCTGTCGTTATGATGTACAGTGTCTAGGGATCCTCAATCCATAGATTACTTGACCCAGTTGACTGGATTGCTTTATTCAGTTCATAGCATGCATTATGTCATTGCCTACTTGTGAATTTTAATTTAAGGATTCTTGGTCTGATTGCCTTCAACAGTTCTTTTCATCAAGTCAATGAAAACTTTTGAGATTTTGGCACATTTTTTATATGTCATGATCTAATTCTTCATATATACTAAAAAATAATCAACTTCATAAAGATAGTGCAGCAGTAGTACAGTATATGTAATCTTTACAGTAGACTTACAAGTTTAAATGCTCAAAAATTATTAATGTTTCTCATGGTTACATGTAAAGTCAAGCACTCAGGGGCAGGAAGCATCAAGATTAGAATTCCTACATTCAGGCAGGCATCTTCTAGGATTTATAGAAGGGTCTAATCAGATAAATTTTCTAGCTTAAGTTGAAATGTGTCGTAACTAGTAACTAAATCACTAAGTACTTTTGAAAATCCAGCCAGGTACTGATCTGTATTTTTAGATATCTGCATACTTTCAAAAGTAGCTACAGTAGGTAGGAAGCCTGTATTTAACTGGAAGTCAGTGAGATTTAGCCATTAGTGATTTTGTATTAGTATTAAGTGCTATATACACATAAAAAAATAAAAAAACACACCAATAAAACAAATTCTGAACTACCCAACCACTTTTCAGAAAATTGGGTTTTGTTTAGATGTTTAGGGGATATTCTCTAGAACCCAAACCTGAGAAAAGCTAACTGGAATGACTCAAAGTATATAAAGTTTTAAGTTCTTCACGGAAGTGAAGCACATTAATGCAAAACTCTCAGGCATATGAAGCTCTTAAGAAGATAAAAAAACAGGTGTTTTTTCATTTTTGAATGAATTAATCTAAATCCAAATTATTTTTTTTCCAAGCCAAGCATGAATTTTCCTGAATTTCCAGAATGTAGATCAGTTCTGAGGAATGAAAGGGGATAACTGCTCTCCATGTTTTACTGTTGATGGGCCTTTCAAAAGAAATGTATGTGCTGCCACCTCGATGCTCTGAAGATTAAAGACCTCAAATATGGAGAAATAGAGACTGATATTGAGTCTCCTGTGCCAAAATTCCCTTTTTCTCCCACTAGTGTGCTTTGCTGCATATATTAACTTGTGAAAAAATGTATAATGAAAGATATTCCTCATGTTACTATGACTTCAAGTTTTGTGCCAGGTAATTCTGACCCCATGGGTAACTACGTGACTCCTTTGTTCCAAGGAGCAACTTCTAATGAGTTGGAGGGAGAAAAGCTCCAATCTTAATGCTGTATTTTCCATCTGATATAAGTATTTCTGATTCTCAGCTCTTGCTGGAATGAAAATTTTAACCAACTTTCATTTCAATTCATGGTACTGAGGAAAAATACTTCAAGCAATTTAGGCAGTAAAAATTTTTTCCTAGAATGTTGTAGAGTCATAGAAATGCCAGGAATTTGTTGAACTTAAATAAATGCAATTGTGTATGAAACTTTTGTCTGGTAATTTCAGTAAACAGCTTTGTAAAGTTTTGCTCTCCTTATTATTTTATTTTTATACAAGTTACAACAACAGTAGTTGTTGAGGTACTACAGCAGCAGAGGTATAGAGGAAAACACAGGAATAGCCTCATTTATATTTCAAATGACTGTTCAAGTTTTAAACTTTATCATGTTTTTCCTTCAATTACAAGTCTACACTCTGACATCTATATCTTTGTATTGTGGAGGTGATTCTAAAATGCAGTCCTTTATAGCAAAACAGTATGATAAATCACAAATTACTGAGGTTGGTATATGCTAGAGTGTATGTATCTCTAGCATTAGGAAAGCTCTGAGAGAGGAATTGTTTGTGTTCTACAGGTTCTAAGTACCAGAAATTAATTTGTTCCAAGCTTCTGTAGGATAAAAGTATTAGAAAAGTGTTTCACTTGAAAAATTGAGATTTTGGATGTGATAGCTGATGTGTCCTGTTGATTAGGGTTCTCACATGGACTTCTGCTGCATGGCTAGGTGGCTTAAGCATCATATTTACTGGCTGATACAATCTGAGCCTGGCTTTCTGTCTTCTGCTAGGATGTTCCACTCTGTATATATCAGTTCAGCCAGTAGCTTAGCCTTGGCTTCCCACATCCAAGGTGATTGCACTAATTCCCCGTTTTATGTGGTTAGACTGATTTTCGAATATTGCTTATTTGTGCAAAGGGGAATTATTTCAGTAGAAACCATTGTTCAAGTCTCAACCAAAAGAATCTGAATCCAGCAAAGAAGGAATTTGAAGCTCTTGCTCACGTTTACACCAAATCTCTACTAAACTTTGAGCTGGAACTAATATTGTCATGAAAATGTCTGGGCTGGGCCTGGGAATTTCCTTTCAGAATTAATAGACTATACAGAAATTCTTGGTTGACTTTACTAGTGAGAACAAAACATGATGTCGAACAACAAGTAGAAATAGAGCACTGTTTAATGCATTGCATTGAATGCTTGCTATATAAGTTACTGCCAACAAAGCAGATCAACATGTTCGAAAATTGATAACCTGAAAAGGTTGATTTGCCTGGGAAGAGAGGCTGCAATCTTCAGAAGCCACCAGTCCTGGAAACAAAGATTATGATCCGTGTGTTGCTGGGTATTTTTTACCACCTCAGGGAAATGATCATTTTCAGAACAAATTTACAATTTTAAACTGGAAATTTTAGAGTTTTTAATTAAACACTTAACAATTTGCTATAGAGAGTTCTATTGTACTTAAATTAATATAGTTATAGCCATAATCATTAAGCTAATCTTGCTTTGTTATAGAAAGATGATGAATACAATCAATCCACTCAGTGGAAAATGCAAAGGAAAACTGCTCTACTAGTTTACATGACTTTCAAGTGGTTTTGCTGGTCCTTTTAAGGGTGATTTCTCTTTCTGTATATGTATAAAATGTGATATTTTTTTTTTTCCTCATATACAATTTGGTTTTGTTAAAGGCCCTTTTCCCACTAGTCTCATTTTAAATCATCTTTGTTTTCTAGAACTTCCTAAAAATAGCCTATTTTTAGATAGTTGCTGTTTACTATCATGGGGCAAAAACATTTAAAAGTTATCAACAGAAGGTGGAACACAAGTTACTGGATTTTCTTGCACTGTTCAAAAAGTCTTACTGCAGTTTTGTCCTCTTGTGTACTGGATCTGCAGCATAGCAAGAGAAGAAAACACTAAGTAATATCATTGTTAGATCTTTTTCACAGAATCTTATACACGTGATGCAGGAATGAGTGTGATGAATACACAGCCATCCTTGTTTGCACAGTGAAGCTTTTTATATTGTACAATTTAGAGTTTTGTTGATCCAGGTCATTGCAGCTTTTTTGCCTCACCGAACTAATATTTGGGTTCAAATGTTCATCCTGATGTCAAGGTCTGATATTTTTACCTCTCCCTTTCTCTTAATTTTATTGATTTTTCTAAGCCAAGCATTCCATAAATTAGTTATAGTAAGGAGGCTTATTGTGGAATGTGATATAATTGGCAACTGATTGTTGATGTAGGAGATTTACATTGGCCTTATAGTAATAGTTTCTTATAATTGGAAACATATGTGATTTCTAGTGTCTAGACTTGGGAACTTTCCCAGGAAGGAGTTCCAGGTGGTTATCTAAGCACAATAGGCCAAATGGCTACCACTTAAAGGCTGCAGACATGGGAAGTATGTAAATGTTGCTGGCAGATGTAATTATTTCATACATGTAAGTTTATAAATTGCAACATATCCATTTGCATCTAATGGTTTGGCCAGCTGATATGTTTTACAGGTTCATGTAGAATCAATGTTTAAAACTTGAAATGAAATTTGCTTTCCCTTGATTGTCCCCTAAACTAAAAAATTTAAAATACAGAGATTAAAAGTTCTTGGTATGTCTGGATGTCAAAAAGCTTTTAATTATGTCATATGCCTAATTTAGTTGCACTAATTTATGAATGCTTACTTTTAAACAGTAAATAGTTACATTGTCATATTTATTAAATTCTGTGAAATTTGGATTGGTACATGGCACCTTGAGTTTCATCTCCATTTGCTAATAGACTAATTTCTCAGAATGGAAACATATCTGAAAGTTGTGCAGCCTATGAAAGCATCTGGAGATCTGATATTGTTCTGATCCCAGTTTGCCTTGAACATACTCTGCATATTAAAGCATCCCTGAAGTACAAAAGCCCAGTTGTTTGTCCCAGCATGAATATTCTGCAAATATTGTTCTGGGACCTGCACAGCCTGTGACTAGCAAAGAATATTTTCAGCTCTGATTCTGACTGTACAATAGGAAATACAAAAGAAAATCAGTAATTTGCTGGGGCCTAACACTGTGTGACTTGATCATTGTGGCTTACACAGAAGAGCTGCAGTAAGAAATGTGAAAAGTCCTCTCAATTCAGTTTTCATGCGTCAGATGGTTGTTTCTTGTTCTTGTTGTGTTGGTTTTTTTTTAATCCTACCTGTTAAGATAGCAAAGAATGACATACGTTATTTGGCTCTGCAGCCAAGTGTGTGGTCCAAATTATTTTCACAAAATACCTGACAAAGTTTGCTTTCTTGCTTGCCTGCCTCAATCATTTTTGTCAACTAATTAGAAAAGTCTGCCAAGCATTGTTGGGCTAAGGCACTAATTATTCTCAAACAAATGTTTCAGTTTTGCACAAGTTAGAAAGTGTCTCTGTTTTAAATGACTACATGCCAAGACGCCAGGGTAGTCAGACCAGTTTCGTTTATCAATATGTGGAGAAGTCCCACAGGACCAAAGAGGTAAAACCATTTGAAAGCAAATGACCGTCTGGAGTCTTAGGTGCTCTTTTAGGAAATAATGCTGTAATACCTCTTTTTGTATATTAGGTTTTAATGAGACATAGAGGGTCTATTTTCCTTCTGGAAATGTTGTTTCTTGTGATATTCCTGACTCTGGTGGTCCTCAGATTCTCTTGGTTTTGGCACTGAATTAAAGGAAGTTTTGCTGTTAGTCACACAAGACTGGCCTATCTAATCCGTTCTCAGGTTTTACAGCCCACTCATCACCACCCTTATTTGAGCATTAAAAAGTTGGTCTCTGATGTCGATGACAATGGAAAATCTTTCCTTGTAAAACTTCCAGTTGACTTTGGCAATTGGAAGAAACTTGAATGGTTTAAAGGAAATTTACCACTTATTTTCCAAGCAATGGCTCTGTACCTAGACCTGAACTCCACAATTCCCTACTTTGAAGTAGTTGTCAGCTTCCAAAATTGTGTCATCCCACCTCTGATCCTGAGATGTTTCAGTCACATCCATTTGTTTGTGACAGCGTTCACAGTCTGATGTCACTAATTGAAAGAGCAGAGATTTAGATTATACACTAGAAAGAAATTCTTTCCTGTGAGGGTGGTGACACTGGAACAGGTTGCCCAGAGAAGTCGTGGAAGCCCCATCCCTGGAAGTGTTCAAGGCCAGGCTGGATGGGCTTTGAGCAACCTATTCTAGTGGGAGGTGTCCCTGCCCATGGCAGGGGGCTTGGAACTTGATGATCTTTAATGTCTGTTCCAACTCTAACCATTCTGTGATTCTGTATGTGCCTTTGATTAGCTGTATCTTTGCTGATTGGTTATACTTCTGCCATTTCTCATTCCCACTGTTTGCTCTCATCTCAAAAGTTGCTCTGTAAGAAGCAGACAGATTGTTGTGTTTAGAAGTTTCTTTGGTTTTTGCTGGATCTGCCCCTATATAACCAACAAAAGTCAAAGTTTCCAAGAACTGCCCTCTTCTCTTTCTTGAATGTAGGCATCCGCATGTTTTCTGAGAAAAATGTTTTTATTATATTTCAAAGATGACAAGAGAAACAACTTATTTCACAGGGATAACTGGAGTGGTTTACCCATGAGGCAACTCTAGAGATTGTTTCATGGATGCATGTTAGTTCAAAATTGGTGGATTAATTTTTTTGAAGTGAGTATTAAGGGAGAGGGAAGAATGACAGAATTGAACCCCCACAATGCCAGCAAAACTTGGAACATTTCATTAATTTCAAACAGCCACTTGTGCCAAAGAAGAAAATCTGCCTAAACATTACATTGTTTGTATCTCCTTCAACAGTTACTTATACTAGGATAAATGGGCAGGCATAATGTGTATTTGAGTAATGGTTTATATGTGTTTTCTTTTTAACCTCTCCCTTTCCTTCTTTTAGGGGAAAATATGGAACCTGGTGCCTGGATAGTTTATATCGTTAATTGCTTGTTGCCCTTATCCACACCCATTGGCTTAATTTCAATCTGTCTGTGTAGTGCGTAACGTTTGGTTTTTTGAAATTAATTTTGAAAAATTATTTGTAAAGAGGAGATGTACTACATGGGAAAATCTTCTTGGTCTGAAAAGTAAGCTGTGAACAGTGCTGGCAGCTCCTGGAAATAGCTGTGTTGCAGGGGTACGTGCAGACAGATGATCTCAAGTGAAGATACTGCAAATAAAACATTCCTGGTTCTCAAGTATGATGTAAGGCAACAAAAAATGAGTGAGCTGTGAATCTCAGGGTGTTCGTCAAAGTTCAATCTGTAGTTATCTCCCATGCAGCAAAGATTTTAAGATAATGGTGTTACATGTTTTGAAAGACTTTTCTTTTTTGTTTTGTCCTTCTTTTTGTCCTCCTGCACTCCTGCATTCAGTGCACTGTTATTTACTAGATAGTTGTCCCTGCTGATTTTGAGGCCCTGACTGTCCTTGATGAGGTGGAAATCTTACTTGTAATGTCGATTACCTAGTTTTAACCAGGAAATACACGTTAAACGTAGTAGATTTTTGTTAGGCTGCCTTTGCTTTTTTGCCATCTGAATGTCTCTGCAGTTTCCTCTTCTGAGGGTTGGAGCAAAAGGGAGGATCAGAATTTGTTCAAGTTGGTTTTTCTACTCCAAGACCAGGAAGGACCTGGTGGCAGTGAGAGTACCAGGATACCTATTTGTGTGAGGATTGGCAAGAAGTCCAGTATCTTCCTAGTGATGCGATATCTGTGTGTCATGAAAGGACCACCCTGCGCAGACATGTAAACTTCCCAGGTCCCTCAGTTTTAAGCATGTTTTGCACAAAAACACTGCCAAGCATTGCTAGTGAGACAGGAGGTCCCGTTCCAAGCATCAGTTTCATTACGTTCATTCTTCAAATACATTTTGTGCACCCTCTATTCGTATTTGGGAACTGATAGAAAAACAAAAGAGGAGGCTAAATTTTAATGTAGTACTTTTCTCAAAATGTGCGATTTTTCAGAAGTTAAGAGTGAAATATCCTGAAATCAGCTCTTGTTACAAGTTAAATGTTAGGAGGAGCCTGTTAGGTACCCTCATAAGCAAAAGATAATTTCTGGGACTGATTCCACTATAATTGACACTTCAGCGCATTTAGGCTAAGTCCAAAATTTAGCCCCTGTACTTATCACAAGTTCTTCTCATTTAATGAAAATGTCCTAAATGACTTAATTAGGTTGGTTTTGGTTTTTTTGCTTAATGTAAAATTGAATTTTATGGATGGTCCTCAGAGCATGCTAAGTCCAGCTGTGTGGGTTTGTGCTATATAAACCTTCTCACATTGAAACTCTTTAGTTTTTATGGATGACCACAGTTTCTCTAACTGAAAAGCTATACTTTCCATCCAAGAACACCTCCTATTTTGTCTGTCTACACATATGAGTTTGCAGAAGTGCGATGGGAATCCAGTGGGAGTGGAATTCCATTGTAGCTACGTGTGTGTTACATTGTTTTAAATCAAGCAAATTTTATGACATAAAACCTATTGTTCTTCTTTCTCATGATTCGTTGCTACAATTATATTTGATTCAGTAGAGTACTTTATTTTATAACTTTGTATTTGGAAGAATTCCTTTGCAATTATTGTCTGATTTTTACTATTTTTCCATGTAGAAAGTTAAAATGTATGCAGTTGAAATAATTTGGATGAGGTTTCTGAGTTTGCGATTTTTTTCTTCAAATGGAAGTTGGTGAATTGCATTCTCAGCAGCTTCGTAGTTTTCCCCATTTGCACTGATTATGTCACCATAAACAAATTTCAACTGTGAACTGACTTAATATGGCTCATTGTTTATACCTGATCATTTTTTTCTTTTCTCCTTAATGCAGACTAAAGGTTGCCCTGATTTGAAAGTAAGGTGCTGGACCCTTGGTTTTTTTTAATATTGAGCAGGAAATGTACCAGCACTGTCGAGGAAACCAGTAAATTTTTCTTTCCAGGGTATTTGGGAAGACAATGAAGGATCCTCTCAAGGGTCTCACTCTTCAGTTTTTTCCCAGTGCATCAGTAAAGTTGGTATATTGCATAAAGCAATTTCTATGTGAGAGAAGAGCATTCTTTTACAGAGGTTAGCCATAAACTCACCCTAAGGAACATGGAGTACAATGAACGTGAGATTTAAGTTGTCAGGTGCACAATTGCACATAATACTAATCTAGTCACACTCCTTGTGATGGAAAAAAGGGGAGACATGGAGGAGATTCAGTGTTCCAGAGAGAGAAACTAGCATTGTACAAGCAGAGGGGATAATTCTTTCTCTTCTCTGGCATACTGGTGTTGCTGCTGTTGCGTTTGGCAGAAAGCTTTCGACCTAAAAGGTCGTAAAGTTTATAGCTCTTCACACTGTGTCACCATGTTGTGTAACCCACTAGGGCACAGCTATGAAAAGTGATTTCTTGAAAAATCTTTTCAATTAATTTTGTCATTTCATGATTGATCAAACTGCAGACACAAACTGTGTGTTTTAAGACAATGCTTTTGCCTTACAAAATTATAGTGTGGGAACAAAATCTGCTACTTGCTATAAGTGCTTTGTTCTGCTCCAGCAATAGTTCTTCCTTTCTTTTTCAGTAGGAATGTTTCAGTCCTCCAGCCTGACAAAAACCAGCCAGTCTAATGCACAGGGTTTCAGCTGAAAATGGATTTCGTTGCAATATATAATTGAGCAGTGGAGAGTAAGAGAGTTTTTAAATTATGGAGTTGATTTTAAAAGTTGACACTGGCATTAAATGTTCTATGTTTGGAGCTCCTGCTTTGGTGGCTAAAATGGATATTTATAGATAGAAATAGTGATCTGAATTCCCCTTGTGGGTTTGGCAGATAGGTTTGAAATTTGTTTCAATTTTGTGTGTAATTTTCTTTTGGCAAGAATGTGTGCAGGGGGTGGTGGAGAGGTCAATTTGACTATGTTTGTAGGTGCTGACAAGTTTTCTGAGATTTATTTTTAATTCAACTTGTTTAAAAATTACATGGCAGTGTTTTTTAAGCTTTGCTGTTGCCAAAGATTTACATGTTAACTTGTATGTGTATACCACTGATTTTGTGACAGGAATTTGCTTTATTGATGCAAAGCGTCATAGTTAGACAAGAGCTAGTTAAATCCGAGCTTTCAAAAGTTCAGTCACCACCATATTTTATAAAGTTATGCATTGTGTGGTTTTCACATGTCGTAAGAGCCAGCTTTACACTTTTACTGATTAATCCATTTAGTAAGTTAACTACTTTTTGGAATTATTTTAAAAAATGCGAATTTGATCTATAAAGCTAGTTCAAAAATTTATGTTTTCCGAGTATTTGAAAAAGAACTCCTTTCAAGGTAGACAATATTATTGTATAAGTTCTGGTTATTTGCAAATATGATCAAACATACATGGTTTAAAACAAATTACAAAATAAATTCATTTTAATCTGAGCTAATCTGTCAAACTGTGATTAGTTCCCATGCCTTCAGGCCATGTGGACCATCACCAGCATGGCTTTGTTTGCTATGCAGGTCCTCAGGGAGGGTGAGCAAAGGAGCAGAATCAGAGCTTTCCCTCACTCTGGGTGCTCATTTCTCAGCCACTGCCTGGGGGTATCGGTGCCTTCTGTTGTGTGGAGTGGTAACTTTTTTCAGGCATTGATAAAGCAAATAGCTGCAGTATTATATTACCAGCCAGATCTTCTCTTAGCTATATTGCTTTGATACCAAAGTGATAGAAAGACTAGTGTCAGGGAGAGGCAATGCCTGTACAGAACAAAGGTTCACAAAGGTACTCCCGTACTCAGGGCATGTTCAAGAAGACCATGAGCTGAGCATTGCAACTTCAACATCTCTGTCATGCAAATGCCATCTTATAATGAAGTTCAGTTAGATATTTGTCTTATGTCAAATGATTGAATGTGGAACAATTAATGTTTCTGTCAATATGTATCCATAGCAGCCTGCACTTAGGTAGCTTTAGCTTCAAATCTCTTCTTGTACCTTTTCTTTCTGAACTAGCACCTCTTCATTAGAAGCATCACTTGACCAGGACTTGATCTAAACTAAAAACTTAGGTTAAGAACCTTGCCAATAGTAGTAAATGGTTATGCTGCAGGAATCATAGCCAGTTAAAAATTGGAATTTCTGAAAGGGTGGCTAGAGTCTCTATCTTAAAGCTCTGGAAAAACTGCAGCCCTGATCTCCACAAGGAAGGAGGAGGGGGAAGCATTGATTCAGAAAACATGTGCTGCACTCCACTGTATAAATCTGGATTTCAAAAATAAACTTTTTTAGCATGCTTAAAAATTGTTGCTGACTACTGCCAACTAGAAAATTTAATAAAGAGTTTAACTTTGTGCAGCCCGAGCCAGCTCTGCAAACACATGCTTTCCCGCTGAGATCAGAATGAATATCTAGTGCAGTGTGCAAGAGCCAGACTGTACGAGCAAGCCTGTCTACATGCATCCCTCATCTGACTTCAGTTATTGTTATGATGGGCACAGTTCCACGGCTGTAATCATCGCAGAGTGTGTGTCCAGAGCTCTGCTCCAAACTCCATCATGCTGCTTACATTTTCAATTATTTTAGTAAGGCCCTTTCATCTGCAAACTTAGCCTGTTTGGGAAGTAGACACATTTACCTTCTCAATTATAAATCTTTTTATAGAAGATCTCTTATGCTCTCCTTACTTACCATCTAGTGTAGGATTTTATACTTTTTGGAATTTAGCCCTAGCCATTTTGTAAAGAGCCTCTTAATAAAAAGAGATCAAAATAATAGATTGTGTGAAAAGTCACATAATTTTCATTACTTCTTTTTGAGAAGCTTGTTTAAATCTAAATTTAGATATTTGAGCCAATATAGATAGGGTAGATGGGGAAGGGAGTTGAAAATATTTTTCTGTTTTCAGTCAAGAATCCAGCTTTTGTTGAGTGATGTTTGGTGATGACAGAGGACTCAATATGCGAGAGGAGCACATCAGACTGTGTGTCAGAGTTTGTTTTCAGCCTAGACCTTTATTCTTCTCCCAGAAGGGCCTCAAAGTACAGAGAAATAGGTTTGCTTGGCTTGTTTTGGGAGAAGTGAGACTTACGTAATGCTGAGCAGTGCTAATGCAGAGACCTGTCGAACCGTGTCCAAATCTGTTTAGCCAGTTACACTGGGACTGGGGGAAGTCCATAAATAAAGGAAGAAACCATTTATACTAACAGCCATGTGAGCAGGCATTTCATGAAATACCGTCTCCAGTTATATTCCTTCAAATAAACGATTCTTTCTAAAGTGGCAAACAGGAAGAACATGCTTTGTTTCTCAAAAGCTAAACAGATGAAAATGTTGCCAACCTGTCAAGAACAGCTGAGGGAAAAGAAAGCATTTTCCCAAGACCTTGGCATAATGGGACTAGGGGGCTCAGGGAATAGCAAGCAGGAGGGGAGGGTTCTTTTGGCTCTGAAAAACTAAGTGAGAAAGAATACCTTAAAATAGAGAGGCTATCAATGATGGCATAGGATGGGAAGACCCATAAAATATCATGCTTTGCAAAGCTCTGTCAAGTCTTGGAATTGTCTGAATTAGAATGAATGACATTATGATTTTCCTTCTACTATTATTATTTATTTACTTACTGCGATAAAAAAGAAAGAACAATCTGCCTTTTCAAAGGGGCAAACGTTCCTATTTTGTTTTGTGGTGCCTTCTTGTTCAATATGAAGGCAAGAATCCAAGGGGTAAGATTGTATACAGACATTACTTGGGAAGAATATTTGCTGAAAATTTTTGTGTGAAGAAATTAGTTTTTTCTACTGCTAAAAGAAGAACCACTTCAGGCAGTACTTCTGTCTGGAGACATTCTTAGTTTCTCTGCTGTTACTTATGGGGATTGTATGTCTCCTCAGTACCCAGAAAATGTTCTTCTTGTTGCCTGCATCTATGAGTACAGGGCACAGGGCTACCTGTCCAACATATTGAGGCATTTCTGGCTTGATTGTAAAAATCATAGGTTTGATTATCTCACACAAGCTCCACAAAAAAGACTGCCTGTTCCAAGTTGCGCTATAGCTGGCCTTTATTATCAGCCTGTAGTGGCTTGTTTCTCTGGTGTTTGGTCTCTGTTCACCAATCTGACCTAATGCAAAGAAAATCTGAAGTCCCACTTTCATGTCTGTCTTCTGATCATATTTGTTATTCTAAAATCAATGGCATTGTAGCAGTGGTTTAGTTAGCAAAGTAAATAATGTCTTTTCAAATGAGTGAAAAACTTACTATCTTTTATGCCTGATGACATGGTAACATTAATAAATAGATAATTGTTTGGGGTAGTGCTTTCCAGCAATGTTGCCTTTCTTGCTCTGTAACATGCAACACGATGTGATGTGTTTGAATTAAATTCTAGTAAACATTTACACCTGTCATAAGAACCACCATTTGTTGTCACAACAATCAGAGTAGTTGAAGAAGCACTGAAGGAAATGTCTTCACAGGATTGGTGTAGTGGGTAAGCTTGCATTGCAATTGCTCACTCTGAGCATAAACTGAATAATTCAACCTCTTCTATACAAGTTTCTAGTACAGATTTCCTTTGGCAAAAAGCAAAAGTAGAATAAAAAAACCCCAACTAAATCCATTTGGGAAAGGATCATGAATAAACACAAAGAGATCTTTTTCTGAATTAAGTTTTGGGATATATTGCAATTACCTTTGAGTAAACCATGTGTAGCACATGGTAACGGCAGGAAGACCTACAATATAAACAAGTAGAAGATGGGTAAGTGTAGTCTAGAGCAGCTCAGGAGAAAAAGTAACTGTCCATCCTTATCCAAAATACAGCAAAAGTAAACATTTTCATATAGCATTTACCTGGAAGCATTTTGGATAATTGATACAATTTGAATTATTATCTTTGATTTTAAGTTTTGCTTAATACTGTTGTTCTCCCAGATGGAATATTGCTATGCTAAGCTCCTTATCTCCTGCTTTGAACAGTGTAGGCTTCTTGTTTACATCCTTTTCCTGTCAATCCTTGTTTACAGGGGAGATAAAAACAGTTTGTCTTAATTTTCCTGTGGACCCTCACCCTTATACAAGAACTAATACTGTAGATTCATAGATAAAATTCTGCAAGCAAATGCATTCTCTGCTATCATGGGATTATAGAGATGTGGGTGAAAGATTAGGCTCCTCTGAGAAATTGAGTACTTTTTCTTCTTGGAGACTTCAGCTGAAGTGTTACATGAACACCGCTGTTTGTGGTTTCACTCCTTTTGTTTGTTTTATTTTGGTTTACAATCATGATGAAGAAATGAAATGAAAATAAAAATTAAACAAGCACTACCCAGAGCTAATTGGTCTGCATGAGAAAGTGTCTTGAGGTTTGGTTTTATTGTGTCAATCTGAAGCATGAGGCTGGTTCAAGGAAATTGTTGGCAGTAAATGTTCTGCTAACAACTAGGCAATTGCATTGAAGTAACACTAGAAGACTGAGAAACCAAGAAAAAAAAAAAAAAAAAAAAGAAAAAGGAAATTCAAATGTAAGGACTGCACAAAGTTCAGAAAAAAGAGGAGAGAGTTTGCAGATGCTGCTTGTTCCTGGAGCTCCAACGGTGTGTTGCTGAAAAGAAATACTTACCATGAAGAGGCATTTTTGAGTATGAACTAGACCGCTTTGAAATGCCCATTTTGTAGAAGTTTATAGGGAAAGCAAGAAATCTAATAGTTGAAGTTTCAATGAATTGCCCCATTTGGCAATTATTCCCGACAGAAACCAACACCCTGGGAATTTTGCTTGGCACAGCTCACTACATTTTTGTATGGCCTGCCTTTAGTTATGCAAACCCAACCTAGGAAAAATTGCTTTTAATAGCTTAGCTATTGCTTGTAGGGTTTTAGGGTGTTGGGGTGGAGGGAGTCTGCCTTGGATTCTTAACTGCTGTTCTGTTTTCATATAACCCCCGATTGCTTTGTCCTAGAAATGTGAAATCCCAGAGTCATCTCTCTCAACTGAGATGTTAAATTTAGGATCAGAGGTGTCCTAGATTCTCAATATAGTCAATGAAATATAAGCATCTCCAAAGGGTAGTTTGACCCCTGCATGAGCTGAACCTGCCCTGAAGGTAACTTTTCTTTGCCCATATGGTTGTGAGACACGTTTATGACTAGTGTCATCATTTGCATGCCTAATTTATGTAGCTATGTTTAAGACTGTACCTGAGCAAGTATGTCTTAGCTTTATTTCTTTGTGGTATTTTGATATATAAAAAACCATGTCCTAAAATGTATGAAAACTGTGCAGAGAATGAAGCCAGCTAAAAATTTGGCTTTAGCTGCTAAGCTAAGGCAGGGAGGGGCAGGATGAAAGAAATCAGCAATGGATATAATGCAGCATTTAAGTATGGGAAGTGCACGAAGCTCAGATATGGGGAGAGACACCATAAATCCTCCAATTCTGCAGAGATGTGGGTTGGGGGACTTGCTGTCTAGTATTTGAGGTTAGAAGAAAGTGGGGAGAAGGAAAAAGATGTGGTGCTATCAGCATAGGTGAAGGGATGATGGGAAGCATTGAGCTGTGCTGAGGACTAAACACTTAAAGAATAGACAGAAATACTCTGCCAGTTGATTAGGGTGAATTGGGGCATGCTATAAAATGCATTAAGGGTTATAAATGATATTCTTAATGTTTTCCACATTTAGAATAAAATAGATGGTGCAGCCTAATTTTGAACACTTTGTGCAATTCCAGCTGTCCCATCTCAATAATATGATGGAAGTTGTAGAAGTACAAAATAAAGCAACATAATCAGAGGGATGTGATGGCTTCTGTGTCAGGGAGGATTCCAATAACCTAAGTCTCCTTAATTTTGAGAAAAGATAACTAACAAGGGGGAAGCAATATATGCTGTAGCTACGTAAAGTCAGCAGCAACATGAAGCAAGTGAAAAGATAGCAATTATTTATTATTTCTCACTTGACAAAAAAACAAGTGAATTATCAGGCAACACATAATTAAATTGCGGAAGCTATTGCTACAGGATGTTGGAGATGGCAAAATACAAATGGTTTCTTAAAGTGATTAGATAAATTCATAGAAGAATAGTTCATAAAGAGCCATTAAAGACATTGGTAATAGGGACAACCTCCAGCTCAGGAAGTTTCTAAACTGTAGGTTCGCTGAGAATTGGCAGGGCATACCCTAAGCTTGTTCTGTGTTCATACCCTTTCCTTAAAGCATCCGTTTTGGCTATTATTGGAAACAGGATACCAGGCTAAATGAATCTTTGGTGAAACCTGCTGTACAGCTTTCTGCTTGCTAAACCACGCAAGAAAAGGTCTACACTAAGTATCTACACTGTAGACCAGATTCAATTTAGTTCTGAGAATTCTAACTTCTGCTATGTATGTTTATTTCATTTACAGTATTATTTAATTACATGCTTAAAAAGCAATCTAATTGGGCTAAATCCAGTGGTACAATTATGTCTTCTTTCCTTGTTCCCACTGTGCTGTCCTGTAACGTGTTCCACCTACCACGTTATGTTGCTACTGTCTTACATTATGTATGTTAATCTGGTCTATGCAGATCATCTTTTGGTGTTTCACGATAGCTGTTTAATAAGAATACTGACCTAGGTCAATTACCTTTAATTATCTAGAATATTTCTTTATAGTGTTAGTATAACCTTGGAAAATTATTAACTAATACGTAGACCCTTGAGTATAGGTCTCATTGAGGGCTCTTCCACAGGCAACTAAGTGAAATATAATGGAACTGCTACTATCTTTTTGGAGTTATTAGTTGCATTACTCAAAATAGTTTCTGCTCAAGCCCCCATGGCTCTGCTGCCTTTAGATTAGTAATATTTGTAGTCTCCTGCTGAAGTACTGCTGAGAGAGCCAGAACTAAGTGGTAAGCACAGTGGGATGCTGTATGCATTTCTATAGCTTTTCCAGGGTTTACCCTAAGAAGGTTTTCATACCCACGTGACAGTCACTAGCAGGCCAAAAAGCTTTTGTTTAACATGTAACATGCAAACTGATCTTAAGCTTAAAGTTTGGGTGGTATTTCCTCTGAATGTTATATATTGGGAAATATCTGGCCTTCCCTAGGTATGCTTAGTATATATAGATTAGCAGTTCCACTGGTATGAAGTAAACTAATCAGGTTGATATCCTTTATAAAGTTGTATTTCTAATGTAAATTCTTTTGGACAATTGCTCATACAGACCTGGATGTATTTTCTGCATTAGCTACTTTTAATGGGTTGTTTACAAGCAACTCAAAATATGCAGAATTTTATATTTCTTTTGAGAGGGAGGAGGATTCCAATATCTTGAAAGCACAAGAAATAAAATAAAAATATTCTTTAGAAGGAATAATTAAGTCTCGTGACTTCTTGGACACTTTACATCCCAGGAGAGTGCAAAGCATGCAAGTCCTTGTGGAATCAAAGTAATGGTCCATCATTGCTTGGCGCGAGTGAGCCCCCTATTGATCTGAAGCTCCCAGAGCACCTAGCTTCCTGGTGTTTTGCCTAAAGGTCTATGAGGGTCTACAAGCAAAGCGCTGTCTGCATAATTGGGCAATCCCAGAGTTTAAGGCATAGAAACTCAAGTTTTTCCAGCACTCAGAGAGGTAGCCTGGCAGGAAGTAAGGAACTCTTCCATTGTCTCTGCTTGTTGTTCAGTAGAGATTTCTTGAAATAGATGTTTCCATGGCATATTATCATTTCAACAAACTGGCACTTCCCAACAACAACATGACCTGTTAGAATTCCCTAACTAGCTCTAATTTAGACATCAAAGAGGGTGAATGCATTTCTTCATTCTGGGATTATTAACATTTTGTTCCCTTCTCCTTTTCCCTCCATTTCCTTTCCTTCTTAATTTATTTCCTGTGAAAGTAAAAGCTGTGAACTGATGCTACAGGAGGGTAATGGTTCTGATGCATTCTGTGTGCCTCTTAGATCTATGTTGTTACAGAAGGAATTACAGTGATTGAAGGCATCCAGTTTTTAAAAGGTAATTCAGATAATTACTAAGACTAACTACTCTTGTTACGTAGTTTTGTGAGTGACTGTAGGAGCTGCCTGTACTTGTGGTTCTCTCATCTCCTTTCATTCTGTTCAGGTGGGGACAGCCACTTCTACAAGCCCACTTAGCAGGATGAAGATTGTGCTTTCAGTGTGGAAACTGGGATTTTCTACAGTTTTTGTTTTGCTTTAGGGTGAGTGCTGCCCTCCTCTCATCACCTCTGGAAACTTGGAAGTGTCTTACCTAGACGTTATTTAATACCCATATTTAACATTTGCTTTTGAGAATCTTGGAAGGCTGCCAAAGCAAAGCAAACACTTCATGTACAATCTTTTCTGAACATGTAGAAAAACCTCACGGAGTCTTTAAAGCTACAAAGTGTCAGAAAAACCAGGGACATTTGTAATGTTTGTGTAATGCTTAAACACAGTGATGTCTGAAAAGTTGAGATACGAAAAAAATACAAACCCTCTCTTCATTTATCTTATTCTAGAGATAGGTTCTGTGAAAACCACCAAGAGCAACTGCTGCCCAGGGAACAGAAGTGGGTTACAGCTCAGAGAAGGCTGTTTGCAGGCAACAGAGAACATGAGGTTTGATCAAATGCCAAATTAATTTGTTGCAAGTTAGCTTGTGTAAAAAGAGATCATCTGAGACCTCCTTCTGTGTCATTAAAAGGGTAGTATCAGTCATGTCTTACAGATGGAAAAACTGAAAACATAAAGATTAAGTGACTTTCCTGTGGTGTGAAAACAGGGCATGGACAGTGCTGAGGGAAGAACTGAAGATTCTGGAATCCCCCTTTTTTTTTTTTTTTCTCTGTCGGACCATGTTGTCTCAATTACAGGGATGAGAACACTAAGAAAACCCAGCCTGGGGTGCTCTTTGACATTGTGTGCTATTCCTTTAAGAGAACTACTTCAAGGATTACAGCAAAAGAATGTGCTTCTAAAAGCCATTTTGATGAAAACCCAAGTCTAGCAGCAGCAGCAAGCAAACCTTTCTCACTTTGCAGCTTGATAACAAGCCTCACCAGTTGACAGTTTATTTTCTTTCCAACAATCAAGTCTTGACTGAAAGAGCACTTGATTCTTGAGTAGGCAATAACAGGCATAGGCATGGAGTTGCTGCCACTTGTGCTTTCATTTCAACAGAAAAGCAGAAAACCAGATTTGCTGAAAATGAATTTAAATGTTTTCCTTAGCCACCTTTTCCATGTACATCCATTTTCTGTTCAGTTTTCTTAAATGGCACTCAGAGAAATTGACAAAGATTCCCACTTAGTTTTTATGCCTTTTTCTTTTGGCTTTTCAGTTTAGGCTTATGTAACTTATTGTTCTTTCCAGCTTTTTTGATGAGGTAAAAGTCTTGACTTTCTGTCCAGCTGTGGAGGTGGTGAAGAGAGGACATCAATATGAAACAAAAGAGTTAAATCTAACAGTGATTTAGTAAGCTTAGTATATGCCGTGAGCTCAAACAAGGAGCAAGGTCAGTGAGGGCCACATAAAAACCGTGCCCTTAGAAAATCCAGTTAAATAACAGAATGCATTCCCTTGCTTGTGCCTGTAGCATCTAGAGGGGAGAAAACACATAAACTTGACCCAAGGTATCTGCTTTGAAGGTAAAATAGGCCTTCTGAGGAGCATTTGTCCATTCTGATTTCATGCAGTGTTTGCCTATTCCCAGAGCTAAACTATGAACAAGGGTAATACATAGCTATGCTTCCTAGTTTGGAGTTCCGGGATCAGGAATTGTCACTGTTTTCTACAGAGGCTGGGGGACTGAAGTGTTGGCCTTGATTTGGATTCTGAGGGCTGACCATGGAGATACATTGTGTGTGTAAAGAGATAGGATTATGGAATTACTGCTAAACGTTCCCAGGAAGTATCATGCCCAGAGACACATCCAGTATATTTCCATTCAATGGAGTAAAGTAGCATGGTTGGCAGCTACCTCATAAAGCTCCTTTTCTTAAAACCACCTGCCATGTTTCATAGGTTAGTTATTTTCAGAATATTTTAAGAAAACTTCATTCTGTATTAGTCTAAATCACAATGGCTCCATTAATTTATTAACAAGTTCATTTTCCTCAAATATTGCTACCATCCCAGATCCCAGAATTTCCACACTTTTTGGATGGAGAGAGAACCTCTAAATCCCATCTTTCATTACAATAAAGCTCTCCTTTTTTGGTTGGGTTTTTTTTTTCTCTTTTCTTTCTGTTATCCTGTGTAACAGGTGGTAATACAAATCCAAACCATTCTACGATTCTGTGATCTGCCATCTTCACAAATTCTTTGAATTCTGCTTCTAAAGTGCTTCTTTGAATCATATTCTCTAGCATCTCATGGGGATTTGTGTAAAAAATCAATCTCTTCAGCATTATGCAGACACTGACTGGGAAATCTCTTTATCAATGGTTTAAATCAAAAGTTGTTTTTTTTTCCTAGAATCCATTTTAGTCTTCCATACTGCTGTTTCTCAGTGTGAAAGAATCTATTTAACTGCCTGCTTTTTGGATGGCTTTTAATGTTGTTTTTAGATTTATACAGAGTGTTTTGCCAATGAGCCTCTTCATCTTCACCACTAGAATGATTTTTAATGGACATTCAGTAGTTTCATACTAAGTAGTTTCTTTCAGCTTTATTCTCCCTAGGGAGGAATACAGTGAATGGCTGGAAATGTCAGCAGCTGCATTAGCCGAAGCCGTTTAGCTGCTGCCACCTCCTAGATAAATCTTGCCCTTTTTCATTTCTGTGTTTCTTACTGTTTCCCTGAAAGTAAGAGAGCCAAAGAAACTTCCTGTCTGGCATACTACAGATTAGGAACTAAATTAGCAGCTATTCTAGATGGGCATTTTTCTATTTATTTCAGGGTGAAATCCATTAAAACTGGCAGAAAAGCTGGCTCCATTTACACAGAGTCAACGAAATCAAACAGAAATATGAAGTTGAGAAAAAGGAAGGAGTCTGTGCAGCTGCATGGACTACAGTCCAAGTCAGCCATTGGAAAGTGTAATGAGGACCCTGGCTGCCCGACAGGGAAGGTACATATGGTGTGGGCACTGCCACTCCTCTTGGCTATTACTTGACAGGCAGATGAGATTTAACATGGAAGTAAATTAGCCAGTATGCTCATCCTTTCCTCTGGAGCATGTGATCTGATCTGATATCCTAGATGGAAACTGGAAATGAATTAGGTGAACCTCTGGTATTATTCAGCCAGGCGGTCCTGCCTTGCCCTCATAAGCTGATAAAGTTTGGCATTGCTGCTGCTGAGTTACTCATGTGGTTTGTCTGACATTGCATAGAGCCAAGTCTTCCCCCGGTTATACGCATTGCTGACATTAAGTCATATTCTTGCCTTCATTCATGTGCGTGTCATGGTGATTAACAGGTCGATGGTTACAGAATTTCTCTATGTAGTAAAATGCACCTACCAAGCTTATTCTGCTAGTTAGGTGACCTGTCAGGAAAAGTCCATGACCTTAAATGTGTTTGTTTCTTTCACGTTACGTGTCTGATAAATTTAGAATTCTGGTTGTATAATTTATTGTGTTACACAGAAGTATTGCAGGTTGTTCCTTAGACTATAACTCTGAATCTACCCTTCATCCAAGTTTCTCAAAGAAAGGAGAGATTGTGCTTTAGAGTGACAGAATTATATTAAACATACATAGCTGTTTGATTGGAACTGAGATCCTGTGTTCAAAGTTCTTGATATTTAATACTGCAGTCAGTGTATCTCACAGCTGTGCAGTTATTTCCTGTACCAGAAATCAGGTTTTTATGAAAGAGGTTGTATGTCTTGAGTCATCAGCATTGATTAGCCCCCAGAAATGTTATTTAGTGTAATGGGTTATCAAACTTTATGGATACTTTCAGAATGGGTGTTCTTCCAGCTTCCTGATGAAACAGTAATTTGAAATTTTATTTTTTGAACTGCTAAAACACGGTGACCACCTAATTGTCAGAGTGCATATGTTGTTAATGACAATACTGAAAGGCTTTTCAAAAACAAACCATTATAACTGGTTTTGAGTTAGTCAGGCGTACAGTCCTACAAGTTTGTTCCAGTTAGAAGGAGAGTTCAATGTTGAAGACAAATGTCTCTCATGTAATCCTGTTTATTTAAAAAGATGTGCCAAGTACCTTTTCCATGAGCATAGGAGGATCAAACAACAGGAGATTGTTTTCAGCTGGTACTGACTCAAAAGCTCTGTCTAGGATTTTCTCAGTGCTGCATCCCACATTTGCCCAGTCTGCATCTGGATTTTCTTTCCAAAATTCTGCCTGTCTGTGGGGTTTCTGTTGTCCTTTTTGTCACACCCACTCACCAATTAAATAATCTTTTGCATAATTCAGATTCCTGGCTGTTCTTTTATATCCTTCTTTTGGTCTGTGACAAGCTGTATGTTAGGATTGAGGCTTTTTTTTTTTTTTTTTTTTTTTTTTATAAAATATATTTANATATAAAGAAGTTTGACTCTTGTGTTTTAAAGGAAGGATATTGGCTACAATAGCATCTTCAGAAATCTATTCTTTACTGTTATTACTTTAACACCGATAAATTTGTTTGATATTATGTGGGCAAGTCCTAAGAAAACAGATCTCTTGTGCGGAAAAGTTTTAGAAGTGGGACACTCCCTGTGCCCATGTTTTTGCGAGTGAACAAAGGATTGCAATGGGAAATGTTTGTTTGGTAATTTTTGAGTTTAACATCTGTGTTAATCATTGTCTGAGAGTGAGTGGGTGTTTCTTAGCTTTGAAAAAACATGCCACTTATTCATCCCATCAGAGTGTGAAATAATAAACACAAAGGGAGAGGCTATGACTTCAGGTCAAGATCCAGAAATACTTATAGACAAAAAAACATCTCTAACAGAAGTCTTTCTCTCCTTCAGTGTTGTTAATGGGATTAGTAATTGATCACTGACCAGTACCAGGAAGTGTGTCTGGGCTGCGAGGAGAGATGGGGAGCTGAGTCTTGCCCCTCTTCTCCTTGCAGTGGGGAGCTGCCAGGGGTCAGGTGTTACTCCCAGGTGGGGGTGGCTTGGCTAAAGATTAGGTGCAAATCAGTGTTACTGTCATTCCTGTATTCATGTAGATATAGCTTCTACATGTCATCTGGCTCAATTTGTTTTTTGTTAGTCATATTATTGCTAAATACTATTCCTCTGGTGTGGACTACCTGTGAACACTTCTTGTCAATCTGCTGCTTGGAGGATAGAGCAGCTCTCTGGGTGAGAGAAAGGTGTGTGCAGCACAGAGCAAAGTTAGAGCTAGGCTAGATTATCTCCCAAGTCATTGTAGGGGACCAGGAATATATATAAATTTTCTTGAATGCTCATTTCTGAAATTAATTTCCTAAACTTTCTCTTTTCAACATTATGGTTACAAAATAAATGAGACAGAATTTTAAAAAGGGAGATGCTTATAATAATACATTGTGTCTGGAAACTAACTAGTTCAGGTTGTGCTTCATTATTTACAAATCTCAAGCATATTTTAACATAATTTTCCAACCAGCATAGTGCTCTTTTATCATGTTCCTTCCCTAGACCATCTTTCCTTCTTATCTAAATGTACCCAGATTCTTTCATCTCTCTAGGGGAAGCTGTCAGACAGTTATGTAAATCCAGAAGGCAGGACGAGTTTTTCGGTGGCACTCATGACTCTGAAGACAGGATCCCATCTTGCTTCGAGCTGCCCTTGGGCAAACTAAAATGCCACCCGTTTACAGCACCAGAACTGAAGTTTCAAATTCCTTTTCCTTGGCACTCTTCAGCAGAAATAGGCAAATGTGGCACAGGGCTGAATTTGCTGCTTCCATACATCTATTTATGGATAATAACTTGCTTTTGGGATATCAGATTTGCGATAACCTGAAGCCATTAGGAAGGGTTCATGAACATTCAGGCATGCATACATAATTCATTGTAACTGAATACATTTATGTGCATGCTCATAAAACTGAAACAGGTTGCAACTTACTAGTGAAATAAGTGGAATTGCTTCTTTACAGCATGTGTTTCACGCTTCTCTCTAATTTAAAGCTGGATGATCAACATACAAAATTGGCTGATAATTACAATAAATATTCCTTGAATGTTTCTACTTTCCAGCTTGTACATAATCTTCTTTTGCTTCTCTTTAAAAACATTTATTCTATTTCAGATTGTATAATATATACCATGAGGATTTCAAATCTGTATGCTTGTGGGTAACTAATTTCTAAATGAAAGCTTGAGGTAAAATGTCAAGTTTTACCTGAGTTAAATTATTTTTAAAGGAGATTCAATGGAAGGATTGAATCCACTTCAAAACAGCTGTTGCTCTTAACTACATTTCTCCTACATTATTAGACAGCTTTATTAATATTAAGTAACGACAGCCCAGAGGAAGAAATAAACAAAAACAAAACATCATTTTCTGATGCTGTCTTGAATAAGGAAAAAAAAAAAGAAACAGGTGGATGTTTGGCATATCCATATTTTGCAGCCTAAATCCTGAAATATAATAACTCCCAACCACACTTTTTGATCTACCTGAAATGACAGACTAAATCATATGCAACATGTCATTAGACTCATAAGGCTGTTTGGTTTTGGGAAGTACAATACACACCTCAGCTCTAGGGAACACACAGAGGTAATATTGTTTTCTCAGTGTTTAAACATAAAAAATGCTTGCATAGTTACATTTCTGAACTTTACTGCAGTCAAAAATGATTTTCCCTCTGCTGAGGAATTAATGTAGATCTTGGGGCATGATTTTTAACCAGACTAATAAGCAGCACATAAGTTTAAATCTTATCTCAGTCAGTGCAGGAAAGGGTGTACAGCGAAACTGTATATTCGCAAAGGCCTAAGTATTTGGGAGTCTTATATGTCCACAATTTAAAATCTGAGCACATTTAACTCTTCTTTAATTATTTAGTTAAAAAAAGAAAAGCCACAATAGACTTTTAATTTAATTTTGATTAGATGAATTCAGATCATAATAACTTATATATTTGTAATTTAAAAAAATCACATTTTCATTGTTTGTTCTTCATATCAGTTTAGTACTACTTTATTTTTGAGATTAAATACAATGTGGAGGAGAGTAGTTTCAAAGCTACAGCTTTTGCAGAGACCGTTGACTAAAGTCAGAGAAATAGGAATGTCTTCTATTGATTCTATGATGTATTCTTTTATAGTTTTGCCTCAAAGTGAAATAATTATAAATCTTAAATCTGTAAAAATTGATGTGAGATGTAATATTTTCTGTTCTTCTCGTGTTCAAGTAATCATATTTACAGGATTAAATGCATAAAGTTTCTTCTATTTCTGTCCTCCCCATTTCAAGTGAGTTAAAATATCAGTGAAAAACAAGCAGAAGAGAAAATTCTGTGGATTTTTTTTAAGACACACACAGTCAAATGGAGTTTGACTTTCTTGTGTTTCATGTCAAATTATGTCTTCATAATCTCTACCTTCCTGGTTTCACTTTAGGATTAAAATTTTGACTAACAGTTTCTCCCTTGCTGGGTCCAGCTTTATCAAAGCTGACACCTAAATCCCCATACTACACATTTTCTCTAAAACATCCTGTTGGGGCAGTGGTGTTTTGCATCTTTTTTTCTTTTTTTCTTTTTTTTTTTTTTTTAGTTATTATTATTATGGTCTGATATAGAACTATAAGTTTACAGATGCTTTCTCATGTTGTATTAATGAATGTATTAATGTTTTAATGAAGGCAGTGGCTAAGGCAGCTACCTGGATTTGGTGAACCGAAGACATGAACATTTACAGAAGTGTGGAACTTTGAAGGTTGACTTTGGCATACGATGTAACTGGTAATCAACATTAAAATCACCCCAGTTTTTCTTTGTCAGATTGGTTAATAACAACCAAGGATTATATGGCCACGAGTGTAATGTCTAGGTCAGACTGCTCAGAATTGTTAGAACTTTAATTCCCTTGCATTAATCCTTTTGATGTATGTCATGAAAGTATAGCCTGTAGCTGTCAAATTACATATGCACTGTGAGTGTAGTCTGTTTAAGTTCAGGACTTAGCATTGTGTATTCCAATCCAATTTATTTTTATATCTCATCTTTCACACAGAGGGTCTGAAAATGCTCAACAGTGAGAGGCAGAATAATGAGATAATGCTTTACAGAACTGTGTAAAGTGACTTGCATATAGATAGCAAGCAAGACAGAGGTTGGACTTGAGTGAGAGAAGACAGAACTGTAAATTAAAAGCAGTAGTAGTATAAATACAGAACAATTCTACTAGAAGAGACTTGAAAGGGTATATGGAAAAAGTTTGTATTAATATTAACTTCTATTAAGAGTCAACAGTAGAAGAATAAATCTTCCTATATGATGAAACTTTGTGTTAAATAGTATTTTGCATTACAGGAATTTGTATTGTCAGGGTTGAACAGCAGGGTTCAAAACTTGTTACTTATGGGAGAAATAACAGGGATAGAAAGGTACAATGTCATATCATCTGCCTGATGACAAACAGCATTCCTACTGAAGGTTTTTGAAGGGATTGCGTGATTAAAGTATGTGAAGGCAGAACAAAATTTATAAAGGGAACCTTAAAGGATCATTTTAGATAAAATTAATCCTGATCTGGCCCAAATTCATGGCAACAGTGTGGAACTAGTGGTAAGCCTTTGGGGGCAGCAGGGAGCAGGGGAAAATAAAAATATAGGATCGTGGTGAGATGACTAGCTATCTTTGGTTACATGCTTACTCCCAGATTGATGTACATCTTCCTTCCAGGACATGGGATTATTCACATTGCTCCCAACCTGCAGTATCCAGCAATGCAAAAGGAAAATAGAATTCCCTATTATGGAATTTTATCCTTGTTTTGCTTTGTTACAGTGCCATCTTTAGTGAAGTGTAAAACTGAGTTCTTATTTGAAGAGTAGTAGCAGAATCAGGGACAATATTCTACCTTTGAACTGCTTTATGGCAAAAAATATACTATACCTTCACTTCCCCCAAATTCCTGAACTACCTTGGTTGTATGTACACAACTTATAATGTAGACCAGATTTTTAGTTGGGGACTATGCTTCTATATTATTTGCATAGAATTGATGGGCCCAGCTGAAACAAGCATAGAAGGTCCAGAAAACAAATTGTAGTTGAAAGAACAAAGCTGTAAGCAGTGAAAAATGGACAAGATATAAAGGCTCAAAGAGGTA
Organism: Thinocorus orbignyianus; assembly: GCA_013400375.1. NCBI lineage: Eukaryota > Metazoa > Chordata > Aves > Ciconiiformes > Thinocoridae > Thinocorus > Thinocorus orbignyianus. The sequence goes on from VXBW01003967.1 coordinate 328,919, forward strand.
GAAAAAAACCAACCTTCAAATACAGAGTTTTCTCTTTGAGAACAGCATCAAAGGCTGATTTTGGAAAGGTCTGGGAAGGACAGACTAAATAATCAATGCTGTCATGAAGATGGCTTAGGAGAGGCCCAGTATAACATGATAATAATACTAATAAAAATTTTAAAAATGGAAATGGATCAAAGCTGGTGGATGAGGACTTGGGAAGAGAATATTACCTCTACTAAATGTTCAGAAAAATAGTAATTGAGAAATGAAATGGTGATTATCTAGCCAAGAAGGACATGTTGTGTGAGGACAAGGAGCAAGTAAAGAAAATAGGGAAAGAAATCAGTGTGGAGAAAATTGTATAAGTAAGATGGTGAAATGAAGAGGAGATTTGCAGTAGGAGATGGGATGGAAAATAAATATTTTAAAAGTTAACTTAATTGTATCTTCACTTCATGTTCTTGGACACAATTGTGCTCATTCTAGAAGCAAAATCTTCTCCAATCAACATTTCTAGAATTAGAGCAAGACTACTGACAAGATACAATCCATCTATTGTGAGCAAATCTAACATTTCAAGACTTAAAAAACAGTGAGAATAGCGTGTAGTTTGTAGTTTTGTGCTATGCATTACCTTGAATTGATTTGGATGGGAGGACTGCAAGTACTGTACAGCTACACTAAGGGAGTGCATATTTTTGCTTTTGTGAAAAAGTGGATTGTCTCATTTTTATTTTCTCTGTCTCTATCAACGGATAATATGAAGACCCATCACATCATCAATACAATATTTTATGGAGCTGCACAGAGTTGCATACCAAAAATTCATAAATTTGACAGCTCTTGCACTGATCCTGTCAAACGCCTGTGTGATATTAGGCATGCTCCTGGTGACGTTCTGTTGGTGGCTCTTCTCATTGCTAACCTCTATTAACTACGTGCAGGTTGCAGCCCGAGGTGTTTTTGTGCTTGTGTTCCATGAGGCTGAGTCAATAACTGATTTTAGAGAAAAAGCGTATGTCAAACAATGTACTAAGCGGTTCACAGTCAGAAGTACTTGGGGAGAAAAAATGCCACAGCAAAAAAAATTGAAGTTATTACAGTGGGAGAATACATAATAAAAAAGGTATCGAGAAGGAGTAAATGGATCTCTTTGCTGAAAAAGGAGTTCTCCAAAATTTGCAAACTGGTGGGTTGGTCTTTTCTGACTTTCACTCATCTTCTGAGAAGACTTATTTTAGAAGGTAATCTCACTGTGATTTGCTGTGACATGAACATCTGTCTACAGCTTTCTGCAAATTTCTCATGTACACCTTAATATGCAGTTCATTATGCTATAAGATTGAATTACTACAGAAGTTGTTTTATTCCCAAGGTACCTTTTATATAAATGACCTGGCTAGAAATCTTGGATGATTGTGGAGGGTTTTTTTCCCAGTGATGAATTTGTCATAGGACTACAATATAACTAGTTATTAAATATTGCTAATATATTATCTGCTAATAAAAAAGTCAAACTGTTTAACATCATTATACTAAAAAAACACAATGACCTTTAATGTAAGTCCTGACATACATTATTATTGTTTACACAGACCTCCCAACTGTCTACTAAATGCAGTTTGCCACTCAAAGTTTTATAGCTATTCTGTTTGAGACTATTGTCTTACACACAGTACTGGGCTGTGAAACAAATTACCAGTCTAACACTGCGTAAATAGGTCCTGCTTTCTGCTTCTTTTCATGATGTCACATATGTTATGAAAGTATGTTTGAAAGCAGTATCCTCTCAGATTACCCAGGCAATCTTGCATCTTCCCTCTGTCCTTTTTATCAACAGCTTTCCCATATTCGGTGTAAAGTTGTAGCACACTGAGAAAGGATTTGGATCTAAAAGATTTCATCACCTATAAACGACATTAAATAGTTGAGCTTAGCTGAACACATGCACTTTCTACTCTATGGATTAGTTAATAAAATATGAATGTAGCACAGTCTAATATTGACTTCTCTGCGAAAGACTGGATTGATATTAGATAATGATGTTGCATATGGATAGCAAATGACTTTAAAGACCTTGGCTTTTTGATATTCACTTTGCACTTTCAGCATGTTTCCCAAAAATATCTGAACATTTCCTATCTAACCAAAAGGACTGCACCTGATATTTGTCAGAAAGTTGGTCAGCTTTCCCTTGGTGTCTCAGTGTAATGTTTTGGTTCAGGTTTTGCAATTTTGGGGCTTGGTAAGAGAAAGTGGTGACATACCTCTGATACTCAAACAAGGAAGCCTCTAATATACCTCAGAAAAAACAGTCTTGGCTTTGTTATCTTCCACAAAGAGAGTTAAAGAATGCTCGGGCCATCCTCTGCACAAAACAAAACCTTGGCTTTCGCTTCCCTTGCATTGCAAGTCCAAAATCTGAGCTGTACATCCACCAAAACATGAACATAGTCAGGAAAGGGCCAGGGAATGTCAAAACCTTGGTTAATGTCAGGGTTGGGAAAGGGAGACCGGGGTGTGTGTGTCATCTACGAGTGTGATGGGTCAGTCCTTCAGCATCCATCTATACTGAATTCATCTTAAGCTCTTTTGTACACTCAGCCCCAGATCTAGTCAAAGAATCAACTATAAACAATTTACTATTGTTAATTCTAACTCTTTATTGAGATTTTAAGTACACTGTGTGGAATAAAGGCCTATATAACTGAGAAGAGTACAGTTTCTCCTATTTTGAGAGCCCTGTAGTTTTGCAGTAAGCCTCATTCACTACTAGGGTAAAGTGGTCATATAAAAGAAATGGTTTATGAGAGGATAATGAAAGCCTAGCAGTAGTAACAGGATGGAAATTTAAGCAAGAAGTTGGAGGTTTACTCTGTGGCATGTAGAATATGGAGGGTTATAGTTAAGACTGAAATGAACATTGGAGTTAGCGGTAACAACAGAGTTTTGTAAAGAGTAGGCTGAATAACTTCTCAATAAAACCTGGGCGTCCTTATGAAGAAGCTACCACAGCTCAGTCTGAAACTATGGACCTGATCCAGAAATAATTGAAAGAGGATCTTTGGCTTGCGTTATATAACGGTCAGACTAGATGGTAGGAATTGTCCCTTCTGGCTTCAAGCATATTACTCATTTCCAAAGGATCTGCTTTATAAACTTAAGAACTTTTTTTTTGTTTTTTTCTTTCACTTGTAGATAGCCATGTTTGGAGTGTTCTGACATCAAATTCTTAAAAAAAAAAAAAAACCTGGAAAAGATTTGCAAAACGCCAAATCAAAACACCTAAAAATGAAACAAAATAAAAATCTAGGCCTTAATGCTTAGTAGTATTTTTCTCATGGTTGTGAAGCCACTGAGGAAAAATAAATGAAAAATTTTTATTATTTCTTTTGTTTAAAGCTACATTTTTCATCCAGAAAATCATTCCAGTGGAACCACAGTTTTTCTTGCTAAAACTCTAGTAATCTCATCTGACTTTTTTTTTCCTACTGTAGTTGCTTCAACTGTATACTTATCACAGATCTGCAGTGCACAAAGTCCTCCAGTGTTTCCTTGCCAAAACTCATATGTAGTGGAGCCTCCAGAAAATATTTGTATGTGCCAGAGCTTTGCTGAACCTCACCTATAGGAAGCAAGAGATGCATGCTCACCTTCATGTTAGCTAACACAAAGAAAACTTGATTATTATTTTTCCTCTGAATTAAGTATATATTATATGTACATATATATATATATATTGCTATTTTTTTCTGTAAAATCTCAAGGTTTAAATAACTGTCCAGGTTTTTCGTATATGAAAACTGAGGTTTTCGGAATATGTTTACAGACAAAAAGTTGCCATATTGAAATTGGTTCAAAGAATGACAGAAGCCTGTAAGTAGTGAGTTGGTCCATGGATTATAGCTATTTGAATGCGTAAGACCACCTTGTACATTAGGGTAAACAGTTGCGAGTGTTTCCAACTGCATCATTCTATATTATATATGGTGACTGAGGTTCAAACGTTTTTGTATTTCTTTCTGAAAAGTAAGTTATTTACTTACTACATCTTTAAAATAATCTGGATTGTCTTTTCAGAGATCAGGTAGTTTGTTGGGTTTATTAAAATGATATATTGTTTTTATTTTCCTTTCATAATTAAAGATTAATGTGAGTCATGCTATAAGGGATAAGTTAATCTATTTAGGGATGTATTCACTCACAAGGAATAGTTTCTTTTCACTAAGTTTTTTAAGCCTTGAAGCTCTGGAAGTGGTTACACCAGTTCCAGGAGGCATATGCTAGTCTAGTCCTGGTTTGAACAACCTGAACTGCAGGCGCCTCCTGCTTGGGAAACTTAATCCTGTTGTTATTTGCAGCATTGGGGTGCACAAATCACACAATTCCTTATCCTACTGAGGTGTCCAGAGGAAGTCTGATGGGCTGTAACTACCAGAAGGAAAACTTGAACAGGAGGCTATGATTACCCCTAATATTCTGGAAAAGATACTTTGGGATCTTTGATCTTGTGCGATTAAAGTCTCTCTTTAGTATCTGCTTTGTCATATAACGTTTCTGGTGCTTAACAACACACTAGTGCTTTAGTTTAGTACCACCTCCAGGGGAAGAGTGCCACCTACTGAACTACCAGTTCTGTTTCCTGCAATATCTGTATTGGCCAGTTTCTCATCCAAAATAGTGACCAAATTCTCTCTTGCTTATTGTAAGAAATGTGAGAGGATCAAGACCTTTCCATGACACAGCCATATATAAAGTTGCACATCTGGATGAGATTACTGCAGCATGGCACTTGCTAACAGATTATTATTTTTTTCAGTGTGGGTATTGGAATTGTATTTTAACATGCTAATTATAACAGACTGCAATAGAAATGAAGTTAAAAACAGCCCACATCACATTACTATCTGACCCAGATTTGAACTCTTCACTTCTATAAACGCTAATGTTAATGATTTCTTTGGCAATGCACTAATAATTGATGCAATATTTCTGTCTCTGACTCATAAAAATTAGAAATGTCTTTAAAAAGAATTAAACCAATAAAACTCCTCATGCTTCCCACTAAATGCTCGAGTGCATTTCATCAGTCTCTCATGCAAAAAATTTCAATTATCCTTTCATAAATATGGATGAAATAAAGTATATATTTATCCCATAAACTCATATTCATTCCAGCATGACTGAAATTGCAGAACTCTTTAGGGTTTTTCCTTCTAAAATCTTTCTTTCGTCAAAGCAGAGGGAAAAAATTCCCTCTTTGGACATATGTATGTTCATTTCCAAAGGAAAACGGGACAACTTCAGTTTTGTACAAAAGCTGAATCTCATGGAATGAGTATTTTGGATGTCTTTCAAATAGAACTTCAAACTTTTGTGTGAAGCTGGTAATTTGGCTTCTCGTGGATCATTTGGATTAGAGGATGGCTATAGGAACTTGATGGAACTAACCCAGTATCTCAGAATATAAGGCTTTATATTTTACATGCCTCTGCTAAAAAAAAAAAAAAAAAAGGAAACTGAAATAAAGATTAAAATAGGAGGAATGAGAGGCTTTCTGATGGGAAAAATTGCTTTGAGAATTCTTGAAAAGTACTTGCTTAAATTTGCATCACAGTTCTATCATGACCTTGTATAATCAAGCATCTGACAACTTGAGGTCTTTCCATTAGGCATCTGCTGGACCATTTGTAAAATTAAGATCCTGTCACATTTCAGCAAAATCTTCTGCAGACACTCCCTCAGAATTTGGCAGAAAATACAATAATGGATATGGAAGGAAGGGGGGTAAGAACACGTAGAAAAAACAACTGTAGAAGCAGCAAATTCTGATTTTTTACATTATTTTATTTTTTTTATTTTTTTTTTTTTTAAATTGGCAGGATTTAACTGTCGTTGTGTGAAGTAGGCTGTGTAACTCCATGCATCCAGCCTGCCAAAAAATTATTTCCAAGCAAAATCAGCAAGATCTTGTTTCACAATTTAGTTACCTCTACAATCTAGCAATACCAGGAACTCTTGCCCAGAAAATTCTTGCTACTTCAGTAGTTACATGTTCCTTTTTATTGTGCTGAGGCTTTTTAATAAGCCATCACATTTTGCAGTTGGTGTACTTGAAGTAGAGCAAAAAATTACTGTAAGTGAACTGCTGGTTCTTGATACTCCACATGCTGGACAAAGCAGGTTATGACCCAGACGTAACAGAATTCTACCCATTTTTCTTCACCTTATTTTTTGCACTCATTTAAAGGAATTATCTTATATGACAGTCTTGTTTTTCCCAGGCAATCAGAGTTGCTGCTCTAGCTCTGTATTTTGAGGAGGTTGCAGAGGAGACCACGGTGCAACGTAACTAAAATGGTCACCCTGAGCTTGGGAGTCCTGGGTAAATAGGTTATTTAGGTTCTAATCTAGCTCTGGTTTTAGCTTAACTATGTCACAACCTCTTCAGGCCTCCTGGCATTTGGCTTTGGGAAAAAGAGTAGCTGACATAGCCATTTTTATTTTGTGATGAAGCAGAAAATTCAGTAGAAACAAACTGTTATAATGTGCTTTTTATGTATTTTTCTTTGCCCTTCTCCACAATTTCCATACTTGGGTTCTTTTCAGGTGAGTTCTTCCACACATGAAAGCTAACAGGTTTCAAATGATGCTCAGATAGCTGGTTCTGATGAGACAGTTACCTTTTCTGGAAATCGTTGACTTGAAAGGCACTGAATTTTAGCTATGTTCCTTAGGGATCAAGGGCTCAATTCTAGAAAACATTAAGGCATCTAAATGCTTCTGACTGCAGTGAGATTACTCATGTGCTTAATGTACTTAATACCTGGCTGATTCATGCTTTAATGGGAGGCTTTTTTGTACTGAGAGGAAATTAATAAGAGGCTTGATTTTATCACTTGTTAGGTGAAGTTCACTAGTAATACTCTTATCCCTAAACAGTTCCTATTTAGGGGATGATTCTATTTATAGAAGAAATTCAGGGATCGAGGGTGGGGGGAAATGTTATGCTCACTTTGTTTTATTTTCTTGTATTGCTTATTTGGAGATTTATCTCTTCTGATTGTCATAAATATGTAGGTTGCTAGAAGTGCTTTTATATGTCATGCTTCTTGCTCTACGCAAGAACAAACTGAGGCTTTATTCTTTTTTCAGCAAATTGTTGCTGAGTATAGATGGCGCAGAGCATAGAGTTTCATGTGTTTTCTTTGTTTCTTTGCAGAAAAATGGAGTGACAAGTGCTTAGCCTCATTTGTCATGCTAGCTTTGCCATGCCATTTTCACCAATAATGAAGGCAGCTGCCAGAGCTTGAGGAAATCAGGCGAAAAATTCAGCTGGCAGGTAGACCTAGTCACTTTAAGAAATGTAATCTTATGTTAGCAGATGGTAATTAAAAGGCAGAAGAAATAAAATTTTGTCTCAGTTTTCTGCACTGCTACATCAATTAAATCTGCAACAGAAGTGCCAGCAGAAAATATAATTTATTTTCATGTGGCTACACAGTATGATTGTATGCAAATCTAATGATTTGTTTTGCAAAGACAATTGCGATTTTTTAAAGCTAAGTAGAATAACTGATCATTTCCAGATAGTATGTGTATGCAGTAAATCTTCAGGCTTCAATATGCCTAATGCACTGAAAAGCATCTTCTCCTTGTTTTCTATTCATTGTTAAACCTCAAATTGGGTTCCTCTGCCTGTGCACTTCAAGCTTTCAGTGACATCAGTTTTAATCCTAACAGTTCAGTAAATCTTAGTGTGGAGAATTAATCTAGCTCAGGTCTCAGCAGGGGTGCATCCCGTTAAAAGAATATACAGAAAGTGCAAGATTGAACCTGGTAAGAATCACTATGATTTTGCAGGAAAATGTTTCAACTCGGATGTAATTCCGAAGGATTTTCTGTTCTTCCTCCAACCTGCAGACATCTAGCTTTGAGGACAAAGCTTTATCGTTCCTCATATGTTACTTCTTATGGGTGTTAGGATCATGAACAATGTGTACAAATCAGCTGAAGTGTGAAATAATTACATAATTAAAGCTCATTATGGTAGTGGTGAAACTGTGTCACTGTTTCCGTAGCTAACTTTGATTTCCAGGGGTTTTATGAGTCATGCATAAATATTCACCCAATTTTATACAAATTCACCAAATTTTGAATGTTATGTTGTAGTAACTCGAATGATATTTTACTAAATGCAGTTAGTAATTTTTAAAAGACATCGAGTTGTTTAGTTTAAAATTGATTGAATGACTAGATACTTATTTTGTGTTTCTGTAACTCCAAGCCAGATTTCTCTGATCCTGAAACCACATTTTAACTCTCCCACATAAAGTCTGCATTAAAGACAATGAGAAATAACTAAGACACGTTGCTTAAAAATGTGGTTCCCAGTTCTTCTGTCCTGTTGACTGATTGCTGATGCCTCTAAGCATAATGGAAATTTTATCACTATAGCTCCCGTTCTAGTGAGACTGGTTATAGCAAGCAGCATTTTCAAAAGTAGATTTCTTAAGTGTTCAGTTGAGCAGAAATGCAACACTTCTCCTTAAAGTTACAGTGATAAAAAGCATCACTTCAGATCAAGTAGTAGAGTCTAGTTGAGTCCGATGACATTCCTGCTCATTTAACTGTACAATAATAAATGATCATATAAACCTGTGGGTTTTTTGGTTTTTGTTTTGTTTTTTTTTTTTTTTTATTTTATTTTATGTTATTTTTTTATTTTTATGAGTAACAATGACTATGAGTTTTGAATCTAAGATTACATTTATTTTGTTTTTGCTCATGGCGTAGCTCCAAATTTTTGCATTTAAGATGTAAAATTTCAGTGAGTGATTTCACTTAAGCAAATCTACTAAAAAGAGAGAAACCAAACCTGGGGGCATATGATTTATTGAGAGACAACCATACCCCTCTTGCCAGGCTCAAATTTTCATGAGTGGGATCACCAAACATAAGAAGTAGATGGGTACCAGACTCTTCATTAGTCCAGCACAGCACAGAGAAACCTCTAGGAACAGGAGTGCATACAAAGCAAATGTGGGATCACAGCTTCTGATCTAGATTAGACTGGTGGTGACTGGAAACACTGTTACCTCCTAGCGTGGTCTCTGAGGTTGGATTTTGCTCTGTTTTTCATTCCAGGTCACAAAATTTGCCTGGTCGTTGCTGGTGTGAAGCTCTGATGTCCACATGTGCAGACTGGAGGTGATGGCAGAAGGGGAGCAGAGACCGCAGTTCCTGTTACCCCCCACCATGGCTAATGAAACAGGCAGGGTAAGCAGAGAGTGAACTTCAGCTTCTCCACGGCCCAGGTGTTGGCTGTTATAGCCACAACAGGTGACAAATCACTGGGTCTATCACTGACGGATTTGCAGTTGTGGTCAAAGAGAAAGCAGAGCAGTGGAGTTCATACTAGAAAAGCCTGTTCATAGCATGTGGGTAGCACTGGCTACCTGTGCCTCCGAATGTCCTCTACAATGTGTTTCCTTTGCTCCTGCCACCATTTTGACAAACGATGCTCTTGGTACTCCGTTCCTTGAGCTCTTGTTCCCCCAAGACTAGCACTATTGCCGTGAGCTGTAGTACTCTGAAATGTGTTTGTGTCCACAGAGACCACATACACATTTTCCTTGGAGACTTAGGCCAGGACTGATTCTTGGAGTTGGCTGAAAGTTTAGGGTATTTAACCCATCCTGCCAAATATCAGCTCTTAAATTCCTAATATTTGTCATGTTTGCTGTACCACATTATTGAGCCTTAAACATTTTTGAGTATCAGAAATTACAAAGAAAGCAACACAAAATTAGCAAGGTGAAAGTACAAGTGTGAGAAACTCTCTCTGCCTGCTCTTTGTTAAATGGAAGTGCACTTGATAAGGTTGCTTAGTATTTTCCCTTTTCTCAGCAGCCTTGTTATTGTGCTTTGGCAGTGAGTAAGGTACTCCGCTGCTATTAAGCCTTTTGCTTTCTCTAGAGACCGACATTTAACCTCTAACTTGTTCAGCCACAGGTTTTAGATCTGGAAGCTGTGTTTGTGCTTGGTTTTACCATACACAGCAAGTCTAGCAGGCTGAATTCCTGGGGTAGCTGGGGATGTTCACTATTATCCAAGAAGCCAATGCTGCTGCTTTTGAAATTTTATCTATGTCCTCTGGGAAAGGATCTTTTTATATAACCAAAAGGATAAAAATGTTTCGTCTCAGTACTTCGAAAAAATGCATGCTGTATTCCTCCTGCTGAGACTTTCTGCTGAAGAGAGAAACAGATGCTTCATTTGGTTTCTCCTCACACACGCAAATCAATGAGTAAGGTAATATTAAGTCAAGATTTTGAAAATGTGTAAAGCAACTCAATGCAATTACACTGGACATTCTTTAAAATACTTAAATGCTATTGGGAATTTTGTGGCCTTAGTCTTAAAGTGTCCCCTTCTGGGCACTTTGAGGAGCCTAACAGTCTTAAAATGCTGAGCAGCTTTTCTTGACAAACTGGGGTTTTAGGGTGTCCTTCCATCCTTCACAGAGATCACTGATAATAATGAACGAATAGTGGCTTTAGTATTTATTGCCCTGTCTCTTATGAATCTTCCAGCCAGTTTCCTCCTCCATTTTCAGAATTAAAAGACTGAAATGTTGGGAGTGGTCTAGAAGATGGGAGGGGTGTTGGGCTAGGAAATAATGTGGTCTGAAAATAAAATCAGAGGGATAAAGTAAGTTCTTGAAGAGCGAGGTGAAGTGGGAGAATGAGAAAATAGTTCATGTTCAGTTTGACGTTTTCTTTTACAACCCTTGCCCTCAGTCAGTGCATGCAGTGTTAGTAATTTCTCAGCACTATGTTAGGTGCATAAAGAAATGTGACAGCCTTCTCTGCTAACCCAGGCTGCCTGCTAGAAATTATCATTCATTATCATTGTTGTTATAACTAACCAACTCGAAGTCTGATCCCACTCCAGTGGCACTGAAATGGCAAAAATCCCAGTCACATCAACTGCAGAGGCTCAGGCCTGATGCTCTATTACTTAAAGAAATCCAGTGTTGATTAGTGACCATAGTTCTGTTATTGTACCAGGGATTTATGTTCTGGTTTCTAATGGAGTGTGTTAAATGAGAGGCTGTAAAATAGTAGCTATGAGAAAAATGGTTTAATGTGATTTCAGAGTTTTGATATAATATGTTACCAGATGTAGCCACTCAATCAGTTAAACAGCTTTTCTTGGACATGTCTCTGCTCCAGTGGATAAACTTCCATAATTACCCGGTCACCACAATTAAAAAATATCTAGACTTCTTTCTAGTTTGTTCAAGCTGATGAGATACTGGTAAGATGGAGTTTCAGTGCCTGTGACATGTTGTTATCACTTGGCAATTCTCCAACGCAGAATATTTCAAAATCAAATCTGTAAGTCTGCACGTTACTTTGAGGAAATGTGTCAACAAAATGCTGTCAGCTTCTTGCCTCTTGACAAGCTGTACAGATTTCAGACTACTCTGAACTATAGCTTGTCCATCAAATCAGCAGATGTACTTTTTGGCACCACTGGTACTACAGTTAGGTTGGCTGGTGGCTTTTGTTAAAGACAGGAGAGATTCTAATTGTAACTGAGGCCTGAGATCTTGTCTTGGTGGACTAGAGGTGAGTAAGCGAAGCTTCATTCTAATGTATCTGGTAATGAGAAGCAGGCCTTCAAGACTTTCATGCTTTGCTCATTTGATTTCAAATGCAGATGGGATGTCCTGAGTGACAAGAATGGCTAATTGGAAACTTCTTCCTTCAGCCCTTGGAAAAGAAACAAATGCTTAGAGCACTTGTTCTGACTGTGACTTGTCATATACCTTGATGGCTTGTAGTATGTAATTTTCTACTATTTCAAGAGGGACAGCACTGAAATAGCACCCACTTCCCCATCTGAGAAAATCCTCTGTTTGCAAGGTACATCTGGTTGCTATTACCTCCACTTCTTGTGAATTGGCTTGGCTGGAGATGTTCAGCTGTTCAGAGTTTTCATTGAAAGGGACTATAATAAACGGATTGAGCAGGTTTAATGTTTTACATGCCAGCTTAACAGATTGTTAGATTGAAGCATCTTGTCATAAGTTGAGAGATGGTAGAATGGCTTTCTCAGTTCACTCTGCAGATTTATGTGTGTCTTGTGTGCATCCTGGTGCTGTACTTGCCTAGTACCTTTTGGGGCCCATAAGCTGCTTTTATTCCCTAAGGCCACTTAAGACACAAAACTAAAGGCTATTTGTAGCCTACCAACAAATCTTTTCCTTTGTATGGTTTCTTAAGTTTTGCAAAAATTAAACCAGTTAAAATACCTTTGAACATTTACACTTTCAAGTAAACTTTTTTAAAATGTATGTGCTTTTGCTCTATCTTTTGTTTGTAAATTAAATCTGATTTCCTTATGTTTTATAATAGCTTGCTGTTTTCTTTTTCCAGGCATGAAAGCTCTTTCCATCTGCTCTTCAGTTAGTTAAAGGTAGAAGTCTCTCCCTGAGAAAGAGACTAGTTTTTCTCACTGGAATTTCATACTGCAGGATGACAGTCTTCTCTGGCACACAGTAAACTCACCACCAGCCACAGTATACATAAAATCATAATCAAAGACAGATGCCTTTGCCTTTTATAAATAATCAATGCTGCTTGCATAGGCCAGGAAAAATCCTTGTTTAGACTGGTCTTACTTTCTTTCTTGGACCTCTGTATTTCCCTTGGCCTTCCCTTTTTTTCATCTTTTCTCTGTCTCTAATTCTAGATATTTGCCTAAGGAAATAAAAGGGATGGGGAAAGTAGATCTTGGCACTCCGAATTCTCAGTGGATTACCCTATTAAATTACCCATGTGAAATTAAATACACATGACATATAAAAGGGAATGGCCTTTCAATTTATAGCAAAAATCCCAGTTCACAATAAATCCGTTCTTTCCTGTTTGTTTGTGTGCATGATGAGACATGTCTTATGCTTCTGTGAAGCTAATATGAAAGCTCTTTGTTCTCTGTAGGATTAATTTTTTTTGAATTGGTGAAAGGCTCTGTGTAAATATCAAATAACAATTGTAGGTATGCTTTTAAATTGTTTATCAAATTCACTTGCTACTCAGCAAGATGCAGTACAGTACTGTCTATTTTAATAACTTCTTGTAAAGGCACAGTCCTTCTAACCACAAATTGTCCTTAAGGAGTGGTGAGATTTCTGAGGTACCAGAACTCAGAAGATAGCCTCTTTGGATAGTGTTTTCAGATCTCTTTGTGGAAAAAATCTGTTCTAGATGTAGATGCCATTATGATTCCTTTTAGCCCTGGGTAGTGCACAGCTGCAGTCACAAAATGCTTCTTATTTCACTTTTCTGTACTGTTCCTAACGCAACAGCATGTGTGAAAGTTTTGTTGTAGTGTTTTGTACTCTAGGTTTCCAAAATCTTGTGCTGTTTTATTTCAGGAATCTATAGTGTGATGAGGCAAGGATTGCAAAAAAGCATTGTATGACCAACTACTTGCTGCTACACAACCAACATTAAGAGTTCTAATCCTTTAAAAATCTAAGTGCTGCTGGGTTCAAGTTCTTGCCGTGTCCTGAATTCTTACAGGAGTTCGGCAAAGCCCTGTCATTAAGAAATGAGAACGTCAATTTGCTTTGCAAGGAGGGTCAAACAATGTGCTTGGGGTATCCATTTTACTCCGCTAGATTATTTTTCAGCAAATATATGTTTACAAAGTGCGTTGTGGTCTGGTCTCAAAAAGACTGAATTCGTCAGTACAGCAAATAATGATCATTCTTACACTGTTCATCAGCAAGGCCTTCTAATGTGGAAAGAAATTTTAAAAATACTTGACTATGAAGGGCCAGTGATGGAACAATAGGATTTTGTTTTAAAATCCCAATTTCTTGACATAAAAAAACACCACTGCCAATGGTATGATACAATTTCAGAGTGGTCCTCTTCTAAGAGAACTAGCATTTTCTCCGCAGAGGTCAGTTTTGCTCATTATAAACTGGGAGCTAGGAAGCTTTTTTTTTTCTTCTCCCTCGTTTCCCCCCCTCCTCCTTTCTTTGAAAGTATATGGGCCAATTCCAGTATTAACTACTAAAACTCTTATTTTACCATAGTAAAAAACAAAATCCTATGGTTGCTTGCTCATTAGTATTTGTAGTATTCACCTTTATCAAATGTTTTCCTCCTCTACACAAGACCACAAATACATTATGGGGCAAAGGAAGGTATCATCAGTTTGCCTTTAGCACATAGACTCTTAAGCTTGTTGACATTAGACATATTAATTAATCATTTTATAGACTACAGGTTTTCATAACAAAAACATCATCTGATTCAAGCAATTAATCCACTCATCTGAAAAAGCTCCCAGCATTAAAGTGACTTATTGATACCTATTGCCACAAAAAACATGCCAGATAGGTCAGATGTGGTTGAACTGGCTCTTAGATTTCTGTGTGTGGCAGTCCAGCTCTGCCTGTCATAATTTTGCCTGTTTTTCCACTTCTCTGTGAATCACTAAAGAATATAATAATACAAATCAAATGAACTGAAATCCCTCAGCTTCAGCTGCCTCGATATTACTTTTTTCCCCCCTTCTGCAGTGAGAAGGATCTGACTTCCATCAGCCACTTACACTTCCCTCTCCTTAAATATACAGAGGGTTTACCTGTGCAGGGTGTGTGCGAGGAAAAGCTCCGATCAGTCTATGTTTGCAGATGAGCTCTGCCTTTTGTAGCATGTTCAGCTTTTGATACAGTTCCACGGAATGAAAAGCCCAAGGAGTAACCTACACGCTCAAACTATCGCTGAAATTCCTGATCTATCTGGAATGCCACAGAGTCTTTTTGAAGCCTTTGTGTTAGGAAGCAGCATGTTTCCCGGTAGCTGTGGTTTGGATAAAGTCATGCAGAAATGTCACACTGAAAAATTGCCCAAAGGATATTTACACCCATTTAATCATCTACTGGAGAAGTGAGGCACATACCACTGGTGATATGAATGCTGTGTGTTGACGTTCCAGCTCTACTGGATGTAGCTTTATCATATGGCTATGCTAATAAAACAAAAATTTAAGCTACGTTCCATTCTCCGGAAGAGGTTTCCTTTTTCCACCCTCCTTTCCATTTTCTTTCTTTGTGACCTATTCTTTGATTTCTCTGCCTCTGATAAAATAATAAATTAGACTGAAAACCAGTTAAATCACTTTCTTAGGGAGTGCCAAATCATAGTGTCTTTGGGTCACAGTTGTAAACAGAAGCATCTTGTCCAGAAGCAAGAATTTCACTAAAATTTTGCAAGGCCCAGTCAGTCAAACCAATGCAACCTGTTTACATATTTGTTATTTTAGATGCAAGACAAATCATGCTGTTACTAGATTAAGATAAATTGCTAAAGAAAGTTTTACTGTAGTTTATGCTTTTGTGAGTGACCTGCACAAGTTACATGGCTGAAAGACATCTGTAAACACAGTCCGCACTTCCAGTCTTTTTTGAGGTGCTTTCCATCAGAACCGGGCAATATAATAGTATTCTTTGTTGTGCACTCTCTGTGCATAAATAAGACTGTTGCCACTGAAGCAGTCAATTAGACAGATCTTGCGAGCACACAAAAGGTATAAGCGCTTACTTTCTGGTTAGTAATTGTCTATTTGACCTAGTGCACTCTGTTTGCAATCCTTTCAATTAATGTCACTTAAAACTAATTCCTCCTTCCCCTCACCCAACACAGCATAAAAGTAAACTGAAACCCATGCATCACTGAGAAGCGTGGCTTGATGTTGCTAATTGGTAGCCAGCTTGTCTGCACAGAAAGAGTAAGTGATGAAAAATGACTGGCTGTTTGTGCACAGGAATGCAGCGTTAAGGATTTCAGTAGGGATACTGTAAATAACAGCTAATTACAAAAATAACCATTTTTGTGCTATCTAAGGGCACTTCATTCTCAAGCATGATTTAAGTTACCTCTAGCAATTTATCAAATATAGGATGTCTAGGAGTATCTAATCATTGTTTGGTTTCCATGATGGGCACAAGCCCATGTCACAAAGTCAATTTGAAGAAAGTGGTTTCAGGGTCAGGTGACAGTCAGAAGATCAGAGCAAGGTGAGTGGTTGGCAATGCAGAGTAGACCTTCAGCTCTGTTTTCTGAGAGGTTTTTGCTTGTATACATGTGCATGTGTGTACCTGTGCTTCAGAGGCAGGTGTGGCTATACAGGAATGGCCAAAAGCAAGTACAGAGACAATACTAGATTGGTGAGGAACAAAGATAGAAGGCAACATGGGATGCATCAGAAGCTGGAGAAGACTCAGAGCAGGAGCTCAACCAGCCTTCTTTTGTATTTTAGTAGGGGAATTAACTCTCTCTAGCACATTTCATTTTCCGTTATCTCTGTCTTAATTTTCGGAAGTCTGCCTCCGTCATCCGCTTTACGTATTAGAAATGCCTTTCTTAGTTGTTCCTCATCTTGGCAGTTTTCAGTGGGACTGCCAGGAAGGCTAAAACCCTCTTCCTTAGTCTTTGAAAGCATAATCAGGGAGCTAAGAGGCCAGGATTAGTCTTGCTAATAAATGTGTACAAGAGAACTCTTTTGGGACTTTCTGCTTTTCTAATTACTTGCTTTAAAGGATTATGAGTTTCTATCCTCTCTCAGTGAGACAGCTGGAGTTTGCCTCATCCTCCAGTGTATTATGGAGTGGAAGATAAATTACCCAATCACTCTGCTCTTTGGCTTTCTGAAAGACCTTTTTTTCACTATTTTGGCAGTTGCAATTTTTCGCTTTCCAAGGGCACTACTGAGACACCCACCAACCCCTGAGGAGCTCTAATCAGTACTGTCTCTTTCCTCCAGGAATTAACAGCAGGGATGGTAGCTCTGTCAAATTAATGTGGGTTGAGGTCACAATCCCTTGGGCTATCTAGCTGGTTTGCCTTAGAGAAAGAGGTGAGGTTCTCTAGGCAAACAAAAATCCCTGTGTGACAATGAGCTGACGTTCACAAATATTCGGAATCCTTATTTCAAGTTGCTTTAGGCTGTGTGAGAACACGTCTCAACTTATCTTTTCCGATCCCAGCTAGCACACTGGAAAATCAGCAGACACTTGAACAGGCCAGGAATTTCCACCCAGGGAGGGAGAAGCTGCACACCAGCCCATCACGCAGCGCATCAGCCTCTGTCAAAGCCAGGCCAGTGGATTCAGGCTGATCGATGATGTCGTGCTGGCTGCAGTCACCAATTACTCTGAGACCATTCATAAATTATGGTTTAAACAGTAAACTTTTTTAAGAGCTTGAAACAATTTGGTGCACAGATTAAAATAATGCACTGCCACGGTAGTTTTACATTGTACGTCTTGAGTATGTGATTTTTGTTTTTTGCTGGTGGAAGCCTCCATCTCTGCAAACATTGTAACTGATACCATTCTGAAAGAAATCTGCTGAGTGGCAGAAGAGAAATAAGTAATTTAATTATTTGGTTGCACATATGAACATGTGATGCCTAGTCATTTGCATTCATATGCTTTTCTTAGAAATATAAACAGCATAGTAGGTCTTTAGATATTCCATTGCAGGCCTCCACAATAAAGTTAATATTGCCAAGGCCCTATTTTGAAGGTTGTGTTTGTATGTACAATATCCCTCTCCTCCTCTTGCGTTTCTCCATTTTTGCCTCTTCAGTTCAGTAACAATCACTTCAGCAGAGACCCTTTGGATTGCTTTGATAAAACCACTCAAAAAGATCAAAGAGAAAGTAAGATTCAGCTGGTGGCCTTTCCCTTTATAGCACTGGCTTTTAGGCCATGTCTATGCTACAGATGTTTGCTGGCAGGGCTATATCAAGCCAGGTTTGATCCCTGTCAGGCAGATCTGTGTAAAGAGAAGCAATCAGAGCAGATGCAATTTTTCTGACTATGCTATGTGGACTTGCTTGGCAGGAATGAGCGATAAATGGCCCTGAATATGCTCAGTGGTTCAAGATCAGTTTGGTCAGCGTAAAAGAGGAGGAGACCTTGACCCTCCTGCTGCAGTGGCATTGACCTGCCCACAGTGCTTTGAGGCCACCACCTCAACCCATGTTTAAGAGTTTTCACCAGGGTACCTGTGCTGTGCAGGAAGAAAAGCAACAGAGCTCCAGCCTGGTATAGTTCTACAGGCAAAGACCTTGAAAGAAAGACAGTAAAATAATTCTCTAGGTGTTGATTTCTGTCTTAGTGCTTCATGACATGGTTTAGTGATGCTTTTGTATCAGAGTTATGTGGATGGTTGGACTAGATGGTCTTAAAGGTCCCTTCCAACCTAAATAATTCTATGGTTCTATCTTCTTTTTTAACAACTGCTTTAGCCTACACCAGCATAGAAATTCTTGTTAAGGTAGCTGCTTTTTTTTTTTTATCTGGGTTTATCCTGTACACTTGAATTCTACCTCATTTGCTGGAAAACCTTTATATAAAAGCAAGATGCTATTTTCTCCCCTATAGTCAGGGTTTTAGTAGAAAACCTGCTGGGAAGATTGAGAGAGGAGATGGACCTCTAAAACACGACTGGTCTCAGACGCCTTTCTGTTTTTGGTGGAAATGCAGTGCTTCATTGTTTGCCAGAATGGATCATAACTCCACTGTTCTAAGGAACGTTTCCTTGTGGTAAGGATTGTCAGTAATTTAGACACTTAAGGGAAGGAGAATCCCTTTCATTTGCAGGTTGTTGTGTTTTTAGCACCAAGGAGAAGCTTTTTGGGGAAAGCAGCCTCCAGCTTAAACCATAAAACGCTGAAATGGAATTATGGGCTGCTGAGACTGTATTTGACAGTAGGACTGCTCAGGATGTGCATCTGTGGCTAGAACAGATACTCAGAATTGCACCTCCTAGAACAGAAAAAGAAATTACTCTAATTTTTGTGTTGAAAGCTGCTCTAGGCTTGCTTATTTTCAATTAAATTGTGGATGTGACATCTTTCTCTCCTGACACAGCCTAGACGAAATTAGTTTTCCTTAAAATTCATTTCTTGCTGTGTTTGCTTTTTCTTGTATAGGCGCTAAGGATGGTCCAGATTGTTGATCATCTGGAAAGTATGATCTTCAAGACTGCTTTTGCAACAACCTACTCACTTGGGAGATTGATCCGAAGCTCTCTGAAATCAATGGAAAACCTCCAGTAGGTTTCTTGAGCTTTGGCATTCTCTTATGTTTGAGAGCATGAGAATGAAGGATTTTTTTGGTTTTCTGTGTTACATTTTTAAATCTGAATAAGTAGAAAATTGGATTTATTACTTGTAGAAGTGGATCTACAATAATAAAGGACCTGTAGTTCTCTACTGTAAAGGATATAGTTTGGCAAAATGTACAGCAGGTAACTCTTACAATGTGAAAAATGTAGACTACCAGAATTCACTGCAACCAAATGTACCATGGAACCAAGGCTGTAATTTATAATACAGTCAAGAATGCATTGCAGACTCCTCAATCGATAAGTTAATGAGAAAAAGGTCTGCAATTAATTACAAATCAACTGGGTCAGTATCCTGTAAATGAAAGACATTAAATTACTAACATTTGGATGAAACTTCTTTGCGAAATGTATTTATAAACCTCATATAAAATATGATATTTATAAAAAGAATAAAAGCTCCTTTCACTGTTCAAAGGCAGCACCATGATCTCCTTTTGCTCTGAGAATTCAACTGAACTGACTTTAGTTCAACAAGTTTTTTCTGTGTATAAAAGAACTGAAGTAATATTTTACTTTTAATTTGAGATCTTACAATGAAGTATAAGATCCATAAGTAGGACTCCCACGGTGATGCTATCCATGACTTAATGGTCAAAACATCTAGAATGATGAAAATTTTTGACCAGATGATTCTCCTAGTAGATAGCAGGACCTGAATCCATTCAAATCAGTGATCTTGGCAGTCTAACATCTTGTCACATTTATAGAAACACTCCTCAAAAGGGCAGTGGGGAGTGAAGAGGTGGGCTAGTACTGGCGCTTAAAAGCAGCTCATCATCTGTGTGGGTCTCCAACTTCATACAGCTCTGTGTCTTTATAACTTTCAAAATTTGGAGTGCTACTTAACCAGAATCCTTTTCATCTGTCAGTGACGATTTTTTTCGTATGTATTTTATGAAAATTCTGCTTTTTATAAAAAAGCCAGAAGACAGTCATTTCCAAGGAGGAAATAATAGTATTAAACATGCGAATTTGCTTTTTCTTTTTGTTATTATTACCTTGCTGTATGCTTTTTACTGTCCTTTATGTGTGGGCAACGGAAATCAGAGGAATGTATTGTAGTTTCCTTCAGCGTTAATGGGACTTTAACTGAATGATACTTGTTCTTGAACAGTAACACGTTAATTGATATTGGAGGTTTTTTGTTCGAGCAGGTGGAAAAAATGCCCATAAAGACATTGACAATAGAGGAAAAGGTTGGGGCTTTATTACTTAGTTCGCCCTGTATCTTCACTGTAGGGTCTGCTGGATTTAGTTTTTATCATCATAGTATTTCACAGAAATGTTAGTAGGCTTCCCAGGTGGTCTGAGGTTCATAGGGTTGCTTGGTCACATTAAAAATACACCTACTTGTCCTGTTTGTTGTTGCAGAGAAGAGCATTTTTTTTTTCAATATACAAACAGGGAAATCAAACTCTTCCCACACAATGTTCCTACTTTCACCATGGAAGTCCAAACCACAGTAGCCATGGGAGCTGCTGAGACATGAAGTGTGAACAGGGTCCCTTTTATTTTTCTTCATCTTCCAGGGTAGAGCGAGGTTGCACTTGTCAAAGCAGTGAAAAAAAATGTGGGGGAAAGAGAAAATCTTGGAAGAGTATTTGCAAGCCAGTGAGGACTGACCCACTGAAAAGAGGATCTTTTCTCTTCAAGAGGTAAATGCCTGGAGCAACCCTTAGCAGCAAATACAGGAATAATGGTGTTTATTAACCTTTTTAGGCTTTCCGAATTTGCGAGTATGTTGACGCTTAATTTTCCTTTGCTGCTGCCTTATTAATTTTGATACAAAAATATACTAAGCCTTGACTCTTTTATTATGTATTTATTATATGTGGGGAATGATACATAGTAAAAAAATTAGTTAACGTATGCATGATTTCAGAGCAAAATATGCCTGTCTGACAGCTTACATCATAAGAACTGACAGGAGTGATGGTTGACTACTGTCATCATAGTTTCAATTGCAGCTCTAGCTTTAGTGCTTTTTCTGTCTGACTTCAGGTGTGATGATAGTTGAAGTCAGATAATTTGTGCTAGTATTTGAGAAACATTGAGTTGTTGCTTTTCCCACCTCACAAATCTTGATGTATAGAATATCTTTCTCTTTTTCCCTCCTTCCCAGATTGTAGTGGTTAACACACGGTGTCCCCATCTACTCAAGCCTTCAAATCCATGAGCGTAGTCCCATGAGGATGGTAGTGAAGAAAGCCTTCTTGAACTGTTAGCTGCTCTGTGGGTTTCATGAGATTTCTGTAAAACCTTTTCAGTCTGGACTTGGGGTTTCTTTTCAAGCAGCACATTGCTGAGCTAGGGTAGCTCTGCTGAGGCTAGAAGTATTAAATCACCACCAACATTGCAAGTTTTTGGGTGTGAGAAACAGAGTCTGTCTCCACGTGAAAATGTCCTTGGTTCACAAAACACATTTTTTTAACTTCAAACAAGAGAGGTATCTGTTTCCAGTCCTCTTTGTTTGCTCATGCCATATTTTCTTTCAGCCTTTTCCAACAAAATCTTGAGGTTTTTATAATGTATAATAAAATGAAGATATGTATGGTAATATGTCCATTAGTCTAAAGTTGGGAAGTAAGAAATAATAATGACTGTTCATGATTCCTCCAAAGAAAACATGTTTTGGAGTGGAAAATATGTGTTATGGTAGTTGTGTGCTATCACACACACAACTAGAATTTCTGTATCATTTAGTACTTTCAGTATATTTTATATACAGCCAAGAAGTTGTTCTGTCCTTTATTTTCACTTCCAGAATTTTAGTACATCTCTTTTGGTCATTTCATCTTTCTAGAGACTGAGTTCTGTTTTGAGTTGCAGTGAGAGTGAGAAATATTAGTCAGCCTACCTGGAAGAAGATTTATTATACAAATGTCCGAGCATATGCTGCTTTAAAAAAAATGCAGAAAATTTAAGGAAATGATTAATGAATAAATGAATGAAGGATTCTATTTTAATATAAGATAACACAATAGCGAAAAATATGTTATTGTTTCAGTTAAAATGTTAGTGGCGTCACTGGTTGCGGCACAGACAACTGCAAAGTCCCAGAGAAAATGCCTGCATTTCCCATTTATAGAAATAGCACTGCAAAGCTCAGAGTACTCCTATTTCAAACACATCACACTTGCTCAGGAAGTTGCAGAGAGATTAGAAAAGTCTATAAAATCTGGCCAGCAATAAATTCTGTTACAAAGCTGATTTCCATACAACCTGGAGAATCACAACCATTGTTTTGTCTGCATTTTCCTCATTAGATATTCAAATGACATTTAAACACATGTAATCTGCATTACTAGGAATACATTTTTTCATTAAGCTACAGAAACTAATTAGTACTGAAATAAGATTTCATATACAATTCATGAAGCCTTTTGAAAAATCTAAACATAAAACAAACAGAACAACAAAAAAACCCCAATCAAACAAAGACTGCTAGCAGTTTTATGCAGAGATATCTGCATTTTTAGACAACTAAAGAGTGCTGCTTTCAGAAAACTGTTGTAGGCCACACTTCATTTCCTTTTATTTTATCTTCAGTTAATCATTGGATTTTCTATGTATAAATGCATTATGACAATAATGAGGTTTCAATTTAAATGCATTCCTGAGTGTATCAAGTCAAGCAGCCTTCCTTCTTTCCTTCTTTCTGATGTGGCTTTTTTGGAGAAAGTGAGGGCAACATCACAGATTTTTATCTTTGTCATTGGTTATTCAATTATTCTATTAAGGATACACTGTGAACTTTTTACAGTCATTAGCATGATAAGTCTATTGGCATTGATTAGTCTCATGGTGTAAGTTGGAGAAGAAAAGGGTCTCAGTATCAACTTTATAAAGAATTTCTAAGTGATGCAGCACCAATGAGCTGGGAGAAAGACATCTTGAAATACCAAGCTAGAAGTAATTTATTGTCTTATATTATATACTGCTATTTCAAGAGTTATCAGTGGTCAGTTATTTAAAAAGGAAAGAAAATACTTATGCTGGTACTACAGGCTTCTTGTACTTTTTTTGTTTTGATGACTAAAATTCTGAGGCCTTTTACAATTTAATTAATTAATTAATTGCAATTTAATTAATTTAATTACCATTTAATAGCTGAACAGATGCCAAAACAGAAAAACAGTCAAAACAGCCTCTTTGGGGTTATCTGTCACCATACAAGCATGTTCTTCCATCTGAATTTCAAAGGTAATGCAACATTTTCTTCAAAACAATGGGGTGGGGGTAGTTTATAGAGTATATGGCCCTTCTTCTGTTGCATTTTCTGTATTTCTAGCAGTGGAGGGGACTTTTCTGTCAGTAGTTGACATTAAGCAACAAGTAGTGCTCTAAACAGCAATGAACCTCTCTCTTAGAAACATCTGCTGCATGGGGAAGGTGTGCAGTAAAGAGCTGGGCAGATGAGCCCTGCTTATATCCGGTGGGCTTAGTTAAAATAAATAGCGAGATAAGATTTCTTGCTTTTATTTCCAAGTCTGCTGTTACTTTGTTCCATCATCTTGGTCAACTTGTATTGGTTTACCTAGTTGTAAAATGTGTTCCATAATATTTACTTGATTTACAGTGATTAAATTCTCTTTTATTAGTTTAAGTCCCCTTTGTTCTAGTTAGTGTATACATTTATAAGAAATCAAATTCTATGCTTCAGGGAAGGTATTGCCTTCATAAATAATGTAGGCAGAGGTAGCAAGAAATTCTAGAATGAATTAGGGGAGGTTGGACAGTTGGGAACACAGCTAAATAACAAAGCCATTTTTACAAAGAAAGTTGGAAGGTGTTGAGTATTGAACCATTCCTTGTTTTTCATTAATGAAGTGTTTTATCTGTTATTTCTACTACAGGGGCTAAGTTGATTTTTTTGACAATTTGTTAAAGGATTTTCTGAAATCCTTGAAAGCTTCCAAAGAGAACTATATAAAACATACATGTATTTTATATGAACTGCACAAGTAAACCGTATAAAACCAGTATCTGGCAGAGTATGCTTTTTTAAAACATGTTTTATCAAATTGATAAGTGGAGAACTTTGTACTTTTAAAATTAAAACCACAGCCAATTTGTCATGAATTTTAATATAAGCAAACTTTTGCTCTTTCCTTCTTGCATGTCCTCACATAATTTCTAGAACTGGTTTTAGCAGCTATGTAGATTTATTTAAATGCTGTATTTGGAGTCAAATACTCCTTCTGATTTAGCTTTTAATTTAAAAACTCACATGTTTCATGATTCATACTCAAGTCAGGCTATAACAAACCTCAGCTTTGTTTTTCAGTATTTGTGAAACAGCAGTATGACAACGTTAAGCATGGGATGCTTGAAGCAAAGTACAAAAAATATATGCTGTGTGGAGCACTCACTTGGATTTTTAAAAACTATTTTACTGTCCTGACACAGAACCTCTTCAGTATAAATTGCTACTAGTAGTAAATACAAATTAAGTGTGTCCCCATCCTGTTTTGTGCCATAACATTTTGAAATTATGCCAGTTCAAGATACAAGCAGAAGTGCTGCTGGCTCTGGCTTGCTACTGTAAATGTGAAACATTAAAATGATGATTAACGAGAAATGGATGGAATTCAGTCATGCTCAGGAGACGGCAAAGGAGGCAGAAATATGCGTTATGGCTCTGGTGCCTGATTTGTTTTCTTGAAAATTGATTCTCCTCTCCCTGAAATCTGCTGGACTTCAGGGAAGATCAATAGCATTTGATAGACCTAAGAAGGAACGAATTGTTCTAGATGGTGCTAACAAGTGGTAATTTGGTTTTGGAACTCTTTTTCCTCCTCTCTCTTTTCCCATCTGCCAAATTCATTTTGCTTTGGCACTGTTCGGTCTGTGACCTTTTAATCTAACTTGGTTTTGGAATTTGTTACTTATTTTCCTTCATTACCCTCATCGTCTAACCTGAGCATTTGCCACTACTCACACATCCTTCTCCAGAGGTAGCGATCATCACCCAAATCTGGGAGAAAATGCTTGGCCAGGATTAGGAGCTAAACATCAGCTAGAAGATCAAAAGTAAATAGACTGAAAAGTTGGTCAACCCCAGATTTTTTCCAGTTTTTGAACATGGTTAAATGGTAGCTAGGGGAGCCTTCATGTTACAGGGAGACACAGGAGACACGAGAGAAAGAAGGAAGAGAAACCTGTAGAGAGTTTCACTTTCCTGCCTGAAAAACCATGCTTACACTTATTCATTAGTAGCACAAATATCATACTTCTTCCCAATGTTTCTGTTGCTGCCTCTCACCTTCCTCAGCTGTACAATAGCAAAAGCATGTCTACCTAGCTGCTGTGCAGGTGAGTGATTCATATTTTCAAATTCCATTCAACACATGAAGTATGAGGTATTATTGCTTATCTGTTATTACTTATCTCTTACTATCCTAGCAAGATTCCATTCTAGGCTCTCGTTTTAATTGCTCGATATATTTATTCCTCAGAAATGCTCTCTCTCGTGTAGCTTGGAAATGCAGATGGATCTGAATGACATACAAGAAAAATCCGATTTGAGATATACTGACATGGATAGAAAATGTATTGATATATCCCTTGAATGCTATATTTGCTGACAGGTGAAATGAGGAGAACAGTTATGTCTCTTATGCTGAAGACCCTTCAAAATAAAGTCTTTACCAACAGTGCTTGAAATACCTTCTAATCACTTTATTCTGATGACATTTAGGTAACTTAATATTTCTGTAGATAGTACTTTGTGTTTTGTTATCGTGTTATAGTTGTACAACAAAACTGAAAATAAATAAATAATATATATGGGGTGAATTTCATGTCATTAAGTTGAAGTGTATCATTTCCTTAAAAAACTTTACTTGGCAAGAGATTTAAATGGCATGTTAATTAATAGATACAAATTACCGTAATCACATCAAGATATAAATTACTGTAGTCATGTCCGCTTAAATCTTTTAGTGTTTATAATGCCATCATTTTGGTGTCATATTTCTAAGAATATTCATTTCTTGTTGTGAGTGATTTTTAAATTAGTATAACTGTGTATCTTAACGGCCATTCCTCTTGGGGGACACAATTACCACTTTCAGTGGCAAAAACAGAGTAATATAGGCAAGAGAAAGTTACTGTAGATGGATTGCAAATAATTGTGAGTCTGTACTGACCTCAGTACTGCAGTGCCATGCCATCACTAACCCTTTTTCGAAAACAGTTGAGGGGATTGCACAGGGAAACTAGAACACAAGGAGGCATCCAATGCTAACATGAACTTCTCCCCATTTGAATAAAAACAGGTGGGGAAAAGTGAAAAATTTTCAGAAGAGGAGATCTGATGTATGTAATACATAAAATAACCTGAGGCAGTGTCATTACAAGGGTTTTAAATCGCCATTTTCTCTGGTGCGGCATGACAATCCTGGAACTCACCAGGGCACAGCACCCACACAATACGAAGGTCCTCTAGAGAAACATATGCCCACGCCACCATGGATATTTAGAGTGACTTGAGAAAATTGTTGTGATAGTGAAAAGGGGCTACCGTTTTCTACAACTGTAAGGGTGAGCTGCTCTGTCATTTAGCTTTTGTTTTCATCTGGTCTTTTTAAGCCACAACAAAGGAGAGGAGTCTGTTTTGTAACATTTTTCTGAGCGTCACTTTACGCTCTGTGGGTAAGATAAAAGGAACTATTTTGCACTGGAAGCTTCTGCACTCTAGATGAAGGACAGCATTCACAGGTTACAGATGTTTATTTTGTCAGGGTGGCTTTTGGTTTTTTCCCGCTGTCTCTTTTGGGGACATTTTTAAAAAGTAAGTGTATGGGTTTTTTTTTAAAAGTGCTTCCTAAGTCTGAACTGATTTCCAAACTCCTGATTTGCTTGACTCCTTGCTTGATAGCATCTTTGAGTGTCTATAATTTAATTGTACTTTTGAGAAATGTATTGTCCAGTGAAATATTTTTCTTATTTCTTCTAAATGGCTGGTCCTGTTCATTGAGAAAAGATATGTAAATAACTTTATTACCAGGGAAGATAGTTAATAGACTTTAATGGCTTAAATTCTGTGAACAATCATGCCCATGAGGAACCCCTTACATGAGTTTTCTTGGGAAAGTCAACAGGACTATTTATGCAGTAAGATTACTCATACATGTAAATGTTTGAGATCAAAATGTCAGTGTTCCTCTCTCGCATTCCTCCTCTTATTCCATGAAAGAAAGACAACACATGGATATCAGAAAGCATTTTTAGTCTAATATGTCTCAAAAAAGGATTTAATATAGACTAAACAAGTGTTTTGAATATTTGCTGTAGCTATTAATTATTGCAAATGTTTTGAATTTTTCTATTCATTTATTAGCCTTTAGTTCTTGATTTAAATCATCTGTAGTGCTCATATTTTGTGTGTTCACTTGGTATTTAGCTTTTATAATATCTGTTTATTACAATGTAACAAGAGCAATAATTAGCAGCATTTTACTTAAAGTAGACTTATTTCTTGAAAAAGGTTCCAGAACAACTGATTTATCGAAGAAGCAAAAATACCTCAAATGTGTGTCCTGCTAACAAGGAACTGCATGTTTGTTTAATTGTAAATGCATATTCAAAGCATATACAATAAGCTGTAGTATACTTACCAAAGACATACAGTCTGTAAAAAGCTATCATTGTCATACTTTTTTTTCCTTAATCCTAATGGTAAAATAAAAACTAACTGCATTTAATTTATGCTGATTTTGAGTCAACTCTAATCTACAGCTGCTGAGAAAGTTTCTTGTTTCATGCTACAATTAGGTCTCTACCTTTTTAGCCTTTTTAGGGCTCACCTTTCCCCTACAGGAAGGGAGAGGTGGATTCCTGGTTGCTTTCTTGTGGTCACCAATGCAGTCAAGAGACCTACCTTGAGCGACAGTTTCTTACATTCATTCAGAATTTTTAATCATGGCTTAACACTTGTCAGCTTCAAAGTATACACTGTTGGGAACTTAGTGTTACATCATGCCATACAGCGATTGTAAGTCTGCAAAGGAAACAGATTAATTTATTTTTATTATTTCCATAGCTTAGGTTAACTGTCTGGACAGCTGTGAGTCAGGCATTCAAGACACACTGTCTGATAGGTCTCAGTCTTGATCTGCCACATCAAAGGAAATGTGAGGAAGTTTCAAGCAGAGATAGTTTTGCAAGTCCAAAGAAGAGAGTAAGGTCAAATTTGCTTCCTTTTTCATAGTATCTCATTACAAATATAAAACACAGTGCCATGCAGACAATATGAAGTTTAGTGTAGCAGTGATTTTCACCTTCAGGAGACATGTCACTGGAGTATTTTTCATGTGCTGTTAAACAGCACACAAAAAAAAAAAAAAACAGTAAAGAAATAGCAGTTATTTTATTAGAGGTGACTCTTCCTTCTAGGGAACAAGCACATGGTGACTTTATCTAAGTTTTTATGTTTAACTTGCACAGGTGTTGCCAATATCTCATGTGGCTGCAGGGTAACATTAGCATTTTGTTAAGAAGTTGTCATTATTCACTTTACATTAATTTAGCCCATAATGTTACTCTGACTGCTTGTCTCCTGTATTCAGAACTAGGGGTTTACAGCAGGAATCTATGGGGTGGGAAAATAGACTGGAGTTTTTTAAATTATTTTTTTAACAGTGTCTTTTATGGTTGTTCTGAACGGTGTGTGAAACTTAAGATTTAGCCTGCAGGGTGGAAGGAGCAGTCTGTTCCCCATGAGGCTCACCAAAACCCCTTCCTAAGCTATAGATGAGCATTGTTTTACAAAACCAATCCTACCTTCCCACTGGATAAACTCGTTTTTAAGACTCACGGCCAGCTCCTCAGTTTGCAAAAATTATCTTAAATCTACTAATGTCTTGGCAAGATTTCCTAATTATTAATTTTTCTGAAAATATTTAGATCTTAAATGTTTGCATTGTTATGCTTCAATGCTTTATGGCTGTATGTAGTCACTTTTTCTTACAGGGAAATTGTTGGTTAGCTGTACATTTCAGTAAAACCACAATTTAAAATCTTGTTAGGTGTTGTTACATACAGTAAGTCCTGTGGTTAAAGGAAGAAGCATATTGGGCAAGATTCTACACACTCCTCTGTTAGGTAGCTTAAAACGATATTTCGTGTCTGCTGGGCACAAGGAACAGGTCCACTCAGTTGTGACTGTTGCCGTGTAAATGTTTTATTTCACAATATCTACCACAGAGAAGCAGAAGTTGGGAGGGTTTTTCTCTCCAAAACTACAAATGCAGAAGAGATATGATGTGCAACACATTTACCTTACTGCAAAATTCTAATTTAGACTTTTCACTCCTTTGCTCTCATATTCATGTAGATTCCTTGTGTGCTGATATTTGCCCTAATGATGTGTAACTTCTTCTAAGGTTTAAGACTAATATTCACATCTCCTCACTAGAACTGAGGAGATATCTGTCTAGGTAACAACATGTTGGGAAGCTGATCTAAAAGCCGAAGCATAAGATTTAAAAATCTTGGTCCAAAGGGCAAGGTTAGAGCAGTATCAAGTCATCACTGAAAATTTGACTTCTGCTGAATAAGATATGCTAAGACTCAAAATACATTGGAAAATTCCTTATTAATAAGCTGTTATAGGGTCAGTCTGTAGAAAGGCACTGTAATGCATATGTCGATAGAGTCTCTCTGTGAACACAGGCTTCCTCAGAAACCCAAATATTTTGTTCCCTGATTTTAATTTTTCATTGTACCCAATGTATTAATTACTTTGCTAAATTTACTGCCTAATTTACACATAAATGTGCCGGTCCCCTTCTGTTCCTGTCTATCTTAGAAGTGGCATGGGAAATTATTTTTCCTCACTTATTTTTCTGTAGAACACAATAATAATATTTTTTAAACTAGAAAATAAACTTATTCTAGAGATCTTTCTTTTAGACAGGCAACATTTAAAAAAACAAAGAGCAATGGCCTTCTGCACTCAGAATTCCTTGTTATTATACTGCAGTTTGAATTACTCTAGTTGGTTTGGAACACCTCTTTTCTATGCATAAACCCAATTTTACCCCATCTATCTTACAGAGAAATATACACTAGGCAATATAATAATTAATGCATAATTTTTCACTCACTGTGAGATATAACTTAAATCTTGACATTGTATGCATGTACATATATTGCAAGCTAACAGTAAGAAATCCCAATACAATCTATGCTGGACAGGCATGTAGATTATTGATGTATTTTACTGTATGGAATCAAAAACTCTTTTAGCAATTAAAAATTGACAGAAAATATTCTTAGGATGTAACTTTTCTAGCAAATGCATCCTCCAATATTTCAATATATACTGCAGTTAATGACCTTGGGAAAGGTACAATATAGTGATCCTACACAGACCATAGTATAGCAGAGTTTATGGTGTGAAGGCAGCTACACGTATGCATCTTTCCCACTGATTTCTCACTTGATGATCTTTATGGTCCCTTCCAACTCTAACCATTCTATGATTCTATGATTTCAAAATAGTGTTTCCCAACATTGGTGCTGTTGCCAACATTTCTGTTTTCATAAGATGTAAACATATTTTTAAGAAATGATTGCATTTAAGTTGCTTCTTTAAGGGGTTTTCTCTTCTCTTTCAGGGCTTTTTAGTCTCTGATATCTCCAAGTCCTGGAAACTTAAAGCCAAATGCTTCCATTAGGCTGGTTTCAGCAAATGTGGACTTTCAGGAGGGATGTTGGTGTGTGTTACATACTCAGCAGTAAGGCATGGACATAATGAGTAATAGAAAAAAATGTTTATATTATGACTCTAAGGAAGTTCTAAGCAGTATATACATCTTTAGCAGCTTTGCATAGGACTGACTTCTGCATGGGATAGGCATGAATCCTAGGCCCGATCCCTGAAAATAACGTAAATGAATGTCAGGAAAATAATTAATTATATTGTCTTCTAGGTCTTTGTTTTATCTGTGGAGGAAGATGGAGAAAATCCATGCAGGAAATATCCACCAAAGTGGTATTTAACAAAAAAACCCAGTATCTGTCTTAAAGTCCCTGGACCAGAAACTGCTGTAAGCTGGGAGAGGACCTAGGAAAATATTGCTTACTCTCCTATTACAGTTTTCTGCATTTATCTCCTACTGCATAGGATAATTTGTCTTAATCTTGTACAGCTCTTTTTGTCTTGCTTTCAGATTTCTGTGGATTTATTGATACATAGGGGATATTTACATGTCCATTTTAAGGAGTATATGATATAGTTCTTCCTAAATCCCTTGCAGAGCCAATGAGGAGGAAAATACTCCTGCAGAAGGTGTTTCAGAGAAAAAAACCTAGCTTGTGTTCCCTTTTTCTGGGCAAGCCTCTATCCACTGATAGCAGAGGGAGATAAAAGATCTGAGCTGGCTGATATAAGCCACATAGTATTGAGTGGTTTCTCGTGACTTCAACCTGTCCATCACAGCTGAATAGACTCCCTTAACACAGAGCACACACAATCTGTGGCAAGTTCTGTGTAACAAAAATTTGTGTTGTGCTGTATCAAACTGTCACATCAGAGAATAGCAATCATAATGCAATTACTCTATTTCACAGCTATGAGGAGAGCAAGACACAAAGATTCTTTCTGTTGGGTGTATGTGGCTTTTGATCATTATTAATCTGCAGGGTAAAATTCACTGTGTCTCACAAACCCTCAAGGGGCACCTCGTGGCCCTTCTGACTGCTTCTCAGCCTTGCTTCTCTCAGCCTTGCTGTAAGTAGCTGTCATTCTGGTGGTGTACTCGTTTGCTGCTGGCATGTCACAAACAGAGAGCCTAATGCAGAAACAATGTGCAAAGATTTACCCACGCAGGGTGGGACAGAGGGGAAGACTTGTGGTAGGTGGGGTGAAGGTACCAAAGTTTGAAGGTTCTGGTGTAAATGTTGGAGACTGAACATGCCCCTTGAGCTGTGCTGGAGCTGCCATGGCACCTGGTCCCATATGCCCCCAGCTGTGCCTGTGTTTTCTCACTTTATATGAGAGAACCAAGCAGAGTCACAAAAGCCTATTTCTAACACACTTCACAATTTTTCTGCCTCTTTATCTCTGATTATTCTGAACATAGCTTAAACCCTAGTGCCCTCTTCTGATCTTGAAGTAGGTGTCAGCTCTAAGCACACCTGTGCGTGTAGCTCCAGCTCAGGAGAAAGTAGCAGCCAATTTTTTGAAGTTAGGCAAGCATTTGGTGGGCCAGATATTTTAATTTGTAATCAGCTTTAAAGCTTTCAACATTTGCTCTGATCAGAAAGAGGAGATTAGGCACAAATTAGTTTTTCCAATTTGTAGAAAACATACTTTTTTCTCTCCCCTAGCAGGAGCTGTAAACTCGATCCGAAGTCCACTGAAATAAAGGAATAAACCCTTATCAGCTCTGGTCCAGCCCTTAACACAGCAAGTTCTTTGGCCAACTGATTTACTTTCACTCAGAGGCGTACCGTTACAAGATCTTCAAGGGAAAAATACTGATTAAGGAAAATCTTGTAGAAAATATTACTTTTTTTGGACATATTTAACATAGGAAATACTGGTAAGTTATAACTGTACAATTGTTTACTTTTGGGAGGCTTTTCAATACTACTAAACCAAATTTAGTCGGTGTATATAATGCATACTAGGTGTATCTCTTTCACTCAGATAGCTGCAGACTGTATGAATAAGTTCATTCATCATTTATAGACTGCTGCCTCTGGGATGGAGGTCAGCAGCTGCCAAGGAGCACACAGTGGTGCTGCACAGCACTCTCAAGGCACATTCTGAAACTGCATCCAGTTTGCATTGTAAGGGTGGTTCCATGGAAGGGAAAGTAAAAACCTCTTCTTTACGAAAATGTAGGTTTGCTTTCTAAAATCATCTTAGAATAATATTTTTTACTGAGCACCATTTTACAAAATTCTAATAAAGTATTTGCCCTTAAGGCACTTGATCTCTCAAAATGAACGCTAAATGGTGCTAAATCCTATAACACTAAATTTACTGCTAAATAATATTAGGAATTACTTTTCACAGTATTGCCTTTTCTATTCTGTCGCTTTTTGCTTATGATTTAAGCAGCTAATATTCTGCAAACTCAAAGTTGTGCAACTGCAAACAACCATTATCCACTGACAGAACTATTTGTTGATAATTTTAGACTGGAATTGTTGAGATACTGATGGGCAGATTAACACTAGAGGCCTCTCTAGCAAGAGATTTATCAACACATTAAGCAACAAAAGGGATATTTATAGTACTTTCCTGGAATATGCTTTTTTCGGCTCTCTATTGCCATCTTGAGTCTCTTGCCTCTTTCAACAGAAAATTCACATTGGGACCTAACACACATAGCAACTAAGCAAAAATAGAGTTCCAGTCTTGATGACAAGAGGCCTCTCCATTTATCAGGTGTAAATCATCAGGTATAAGAAAAACAATATTATTTATTTTAGTTGAGACTGAACACATCGTGACAAACTATAGCCAGAGCTGAAGCATAATACTGTGCAGTGTGATATTAGTGTAAATTTGTTGTAAGGGGTGGCAAAAATAAGGTTCTTGGAAAGCAGCTGAGCTCAGGCATAATGTGGAATTCTTGCATGTGTGCGTCATGCAGACACTACTGTCTGTGTTTGTCGGAGGAGCTAAGAAGCGTTTAGAGCATATTTGCAGGGGGACAGAGAAATACTGAATACTACCCCTACCTTACTGAAAACATTATCCCTACCTGTTATGCAGAAATTTTTATACCATTATCTTTGTTTTGTAATTGCCCTTCATAAATTTTTCAGCCTCCTCTGAAAATTATTATAACAGGACAGATCATGTACTGTGATTCCTATGATCCCAACCACACACCGAAGAAACTCTGTGTATTTCAATATCCCTTGGTGTAGATGGTATAAGACGTAGAAGTCTGAAACCTTCCTATGTGTTCATTTCTCTAACCCCTCTTGCTTTCTACTTTGTAATGCAAAGACTTCTCTTTATAACTTTTAGAAGTCTGGTCTTATTATTCCCTGTTCTCTCCAGTTGCCTTATTTTGCACTCAGTGACGGAATTTTCAGCCAGTATTGAAAACTTAGTATTTATGAGTCATCAGAATCCCAGGCAGCAGGAATAGGACTGTGAGATCATTGTTTTTAATTGAATACTTGATTAGGATCTCTTTCCCTCTGCTCAGTGCTTGACACATACTAACAATAAGTTGCTAAAATTCAATTCTGATAAAAATTACTATCCGCAGCCCATTTTAGAGTCTTGAATGCATTTGGGCACAATATTAACAATCCCAAGTTCTTCCTCCTCCAAAGAGGAGGACACTATTTTAAGGTGCCACTTACATTCCTTTCTAATAAATCTCATAGTAGCAGTTGACACAATCACAATTTAAACTGTAGTAGGGCAGGGCAAAATTAAACACTGGCAAAACCAGTCTTAGCTGGGTTTTCCAGCCTGCTTTCTACTGCCGCTCTGTTGCAGCTAATATTGGTGGTGTCTCTTAGCATCTTGATCTGAGACATTCTGCAGCGTGCGCCAAACCAGTACAACCAGTAAAACTTTGAGGGACTGACTTCAAGACCATTACTCTCTACAAGAACTGGTACAAAGGGAAAACGTGTGTTTTGTGCCTGCCACAGCTGAGCAAAGAGGTGTCTCCCCAGTCCCCTGGAAACTTAGTCAACTACCTTTTTGTGGTTCTGTACTCATTTCAGTACTTGTGATGCCATCCTAGGATTTGAACGGTTCTTCAGAAACTGGTTATGTTTCAACATTAGTATTTCTTCAAAAGAATGGCCTAATTTGTTGGATTCTGCCTCCTGTGACTTGACTACTGGCAGTGGTCTTCCAGGTTAGAAACACCCATCTTAGGCTCTCAGAATTCATAGAGCTGATTACTTTTAATGAAGTATGTGGGAATAATCTTTGGATGATGTGTATTTGCATTTGATTTCACCACACTGCTGCAGCGCTGCCTTCGATGCTTCTTTTTATATATTTCCTGCAAGTGCCACATTAAGTAACCACGGGATTCTTGGAAAAACAACAGGAAATGATATAAGGGTACCCAGAGTTCCATGTGTTGACTTTTCCACAGACTTGTTAGTTTATGAGCCTAAAAATTGTTGGTATTTGATATTATTCTATTTTCTTGATTCCTGTTTGCACCCTTGAAGCCCTGACCTTCTGATGCTTTATTATGGAAAAAGAAAAAGAACTAATTATGGAGATTACTGTGGTTTTGATTATAGGGATAGTTGTTTAATCTAGTTGCTTTACCTTCCTAACTAATTATTAGCAGGAATCATATGGACACACTCTATTATCTGTGAGAAAGTTACAGTTTATGTTGAGATGCAGCAGAAATGTCTGTGTAATAGAATTGTAGCTCTATACTACTATTTTTAGGTCATGGAATAATGTTATAAGCAATTGCCTTTTAAGTCTAACATGGTAAATTGGAACCAGAAAAGATAATGTATAAAAATGGAGGAAAGCTACAGGGAAAAATGTTCTCTGTGGCATTGTTCATTGGTAGCCTTATAGGGGCTATAAACTGTGGGAGGACAAGACAAAGAAAGGTTTCAATGAAAAATTGTAAAAAGTCACCTGATCCGAACATCAGAGAGGCAGACATAGCTGGAAGATCTACACATTTGGCCATGTCTAAAGGGATCTGAAAGTGTTTCTTGGAAGATTTGGAATGTTTATAGCTGAGAATTCAAAATCCTTATCTCTATTGGCAGCTTTGCTTTGGAGGATAGGATGACTCTCTGGTTTATTGTGGTGAATTTACCAAATAACTTTTCTGTCTTTATGGGTTCAGTTTTCATCTGAGGGATAATTTATCCCCTAGATGCTAGCAACAATCAAGACCTATTAAATTGCTTAGAACCTTCCAGACTCATTTGGATAATTCCTTCAGTAAATCCCCTCCTCATCTAGAATGATTTCTCAATAAATTCCCCAGGTCAAGCTGGGTTTTCACTGGATTCCTTTAAAGTCTTATCACTGGATGAGTCCCAATAGATGTCTTAACTCTAGCCAAGCGCTGGGGTGGTGAAACTGTGCATCTTTGCCTGCCAGGCAAAGTGTTGGTCTCTTCACTTGTGTCATGCTGTTGATAGTGGCTTGTCAGGAGCTTTTGGTGATGCTCCAACGTTGTGCATTCCCCATATATATTACTGCAGAAGGTATGAATACAGTTTTAAGCTGATACTCACAAACCCAAGGAAATTAAAAGAGCAGTCTGCCTTGTCTGAAACCTGCAGTGAAGCCCTTCACTGTGTTAAAATAACTTTGGTACCAAGAGCAGTTTAAACTTACCAGGACGAGGTCCAAAGTTGCTATTTTACCCTCAAGTGGGATATTTTATTCAAGCAGTAGATGAAATTAATCTCTGATCTCTCCATTGCAAGTACTGGATTGTTCCCAAAACTCAAGCAGGCCTGTGTAGCAATTGCTTGAGTACTTCAGGATTCCTAAGAGCTCATCAATTCCAGTCTTCCTCTCTAGAACAGAGAAACTTACAGTTGTCCAAAATCATTAAGTGCTTTTATGATAATGTAAAAAAAAAAAAACCCAAACCAACTATCAATTGACAAAAAAAAACAACCAAAACTATCTGGAGAGTGATTACTGTGCTTTGCTTTCACTTTCCTGCAAGGGACATGAGCCCTGGCCTGCAAATATTAACAATTTTCTTTTTTTCCTTTGAAAAATGTGGGCTTGCTTCCCCACCCCCATCTACTTTTTTGTTTTGTTTTGTTTTTTTCTTTTTCCTCCTTTGAGAATTGTCCTTCTGATGTAACTAATCATGTAAAGGTTATCCTGCATTAACGATATTTTGCATATAACGTAGTAACAGTAACAGTGGGGTCACAATTTCCTGCAGAATTTATCTCCAGCTTTGACTTTTTTATTATTTCAGTTGTAGGAAGTTTTCTCATTCACATATTTTTTTTTTCAGGGGAAACTTATTTAATTCAGATGGTTTAGCTATTTAATTACTTTCATTTGTATAATATTTAGTTTCCCTGTGATCAACTAAAATGATAAAAATTAAAGACATCTTGGGTTTTTTGATAATATTTTAACTCCACAGGCATGAGATTCACAGAACTACTGTCATTCCTGAGGTTCCAATTTCACAATTAATTGAAATGGGATATGAATTTGTATTTTTCTGAATGAGAATAATCCCTCTTTAGCATCTATTTCAAAATAGACAACATGCAATGAATTCTGAGTAAAACTGGCATCGTCTTAATACAGTAATATATTGAAGAGAAAGCTTACTGAAAAAATCTTTATTTTTGTCCCCGCCAGCAGAAAACCACTGTATTACTATGCTACATAAGATATTCACTTTCTACTTCTAAGGAGTTTACACTGTTTGGAAAGTCTGGAAATAAAAACAAAAAGTATTTGGAACGCCTTCTGTACTTATCAAAAAGAATATCAATCATTTTTTGTTCACTTAAATCTTTTATCACAGCAGATTTTTGTAGCCCTGTCATGCTGTTACCAAAAAGATCTCATTCTTCTGAGGATGCATGAGGATCAAAGCAATGCATGTTGTCCTAATTGAATGAAGAAAAATTAAACCTTTTTCCATTGTAAATACTTACTTGTTGGGTTGTGCAAAATTGTGTCTATTTACAGTGGAAACTGACCATTCTTTAAGTAGTCATAATGTTTCGAATGTTACTGCTAAAAGTTTGTTTTGCCTTCTTTGCTTTGTGTTAGACTATATGAAATGTCAGGTGATAAGTTTTCAGAACAGGAACCATCATCCAACTCTGCTCTTTTAATCAGTGTGAAAGGAATTATTTGATTCACTATATAATTGCATTCCTAAGTATGCTCATTTGAATAGGCTGAGTATTGTGTTTTCCTAATTTACGTGCTAATCATTAGGAACGCATTTGGCCGCAGTGCAGAGACTGTTGTCCTAAATTTCAAGTGCGGATTAATACCGTACTAAGAAACCAAAACAGTTCTATGCAATGGAATTAGAATATTCTGCACACACTCAGATGAGAACAAGTACTGCTGACCGTTTGTAAGGTTACGATTTTGTGTACTCATTCCCACATGTATACATAAAGGTCAGGATTTTCACTAGATGATGCAACTTACTTAGAAGGGTTTAATTACTGGAAATAGAGTGCACACAATAAAAAAACCTGTTTATCATATAATTATCTTGGTCTTGCCGCTGTTCTAGAGAGATGTTCTTGAGTTAGGTGAATAATAGTACGTGCTTTCATTGTAGTGGCAGTACTGTGAATGGATTCATGTACCTTCCCTGGAATGAAACATGGTTTTCTGAAAATTTACCACTTGGTAAGAGTCAGGGGAGGTGGGATTAACTGCCAGCACTATCACAGCTTTGTTCAGCACAACTTTGCAAATTCCATCTGTAAATTGAATAATAGTTTTCTTAGGATTCATTCCCTGCACCAAATTAATTGCACGAAAAACATTACTCATCTTTCTTATCTAACAGAAAATAGTCTTTATTTATGGAAACGTTGGATATTATTGATTTCTACATCATTATTGATAAAATAAAGGTTTATTAGAAATAATTGGACCTGCCATGAAGTTTGTACCAAGAAAGAGCTTTCTAACACATCTCAGAAGATAATGCTCAATAAGAACTAGTCTCAAAATTAATCTGTTTTAAAATATGTTTAGGTGTTTTCATCAAATCTTGATTTTTAATTTTACTAGTAATGGCAGTGCTTGGGCATGAGGTAATGTTCTGTTTCCTGTTGGGCTATTCTTAGACCTAGAAAACCAATCTTCCCAGACCTCCCCAAAAATAGGCTTATTCTCGAAAAGAAAAGCTGACAACTAGAGTTATTAAATGTCTCCAAAACCTAACCCTACTCTGCAGGATAAATAGCTGTATTTCAACCATCTGCAATAGTGACAGTAGAGCTACATAACTTATGTAATATCTGGAGTCAAGAAGAAAAGATAAGGAAGTAATTAAAAGTCATTCTATAGGCAATAAAATACGTTGTGACAGCTACAGTATATATAGACAAAATGTAGTTTTGCTGTCACCCCAGGACACCCCCTGATAAATTATATAATGATAACAGAACTCTTGAGCTGTGATGAAGTTCCTTGTTTAATCCCCTCTCAGAGAACATCATTCTCATGTTCCAGGATGATGTACTTTTTGCTTGGTTCATTTTTGTTTCTAGATATACACTGAGAATTGACTGACAAAAAGCAAATGCCATATGCCTCCTCCTCACCCTGTAACCAGAAGTTTGGGGTTAGAAGTGGAAGGGAAGAATGGGAGAGGAATAAATGAGAGCACAAGAAATTTGGCAGCATCAGAAATCCTTACATACTCTGAAGTGCTAAATGACGTGTTAAGGTGAACAGTCTTAATTATAAATTGCATGCGATAAATTATAAGATAAAAGTATTTTAGAAATGAGGTCTATCTCATAATGGTATGTTTTATTGTCCTGAAATGACCCTGGGCAGCCAAATGTTCTTGCAGTCTGTCTTTGGCTCCTTTTGCATTATACAGGTTCCTAAGCCAAATTTGCTACATTAAACATCTGAGCTGTAAATAAAGATCCCCAAAGCCTACTGTGCTTTCCCTGTTCTAAGAGTCCCTTCACAGTATGGCCCCAATTCAACTATGTACTTAATGTGTACTTACATTCCACTTAAATCAATGGGATTTAAAGATTTGCTTAAATGCTTTGCTAAATCACTGCCTATTAAACTGTCTGTGTTGGAGATCAAATTTTTATTTATATTGCTCTGATTTCTTTCTGGTGTTATACATGAGACCCTAAACTGTGCTCCACTGTAGTCTTGCCTGAACCAAAGCTGGAAGTCTTTAGAAGGAATATATGCAAGACCTGTGTTCATCATGTGCAAGAAACAGGTTTCAATTATTTTAGGCATCAGCTATTGTAAACTTGTGTTCCTGACAAAGCAAAGTCAAATAAGCTCAGCTGAGAGACTGAATGCTTTTCAAGCACCAGCATTTTGAAGATTATTAATGTGAAATTTTCTTTTTTAGTAATGATTGCAACTCCTGGTAAATGTGGGAAAATAGAGTTTTTACACAATGTAGGCACATGAAAATATTTGAGAAGGAAAAGAAGAGTTTTTTCCTTATTTGACTTATTTGTTGCTGATCTTGTCTTGATTTTTTTTAACCAATGACACTAGGATTGACAAGGAAAACAGCTTTTTGTATCATAGGAGACAGCAAGAGGAATTGTGAAAAGGGCCATCAAGACTCCCCAAGTAACTTGATGCGTAGGAAAAAATATGTAAAAAATATTGCAACTGTCTATACTATAAAATTCTTAGAAGTCACCTGTCTTGTTGTGCTGGGGATGCCCAAAGAGATTTCTCTGGCCTTATCACTGTGTCTTTGGAAAAGAGAGAGTACTCATGGTTGGAAAATGAGGACTCTTCTTGACTTCTACAATGTAAGCTCTGCTTGTAGTGGAAGTCAGCCAAAAGACACCTCATAAGCAAAGAAAGCCCAACTAAAGAGAGGATTGGAAAATACCAGATGCTTAAATTTGCCTTGGATTTTTCTCAAAGCTGCTAATACTGCTTTTCTGCTTAATTAGCCAAATAAGGGGTGGACTGTGATTCTCTTTCACGTACATCTATTTCTTGAATCCTGTAAGAATGAGTTAGCCACCTTTGGGGCACTGTTGTCCATGTAAGAGGTAGAGATAGATTTATTTTTTTTTTCTTTTTTTTTAAGAGCATTGACGGGAGAGAATAACTGTTGAGCACATCCCGAATTCCTCATTCACAGCACAGCTGCCCTACCAGAATTGCCTCAAGACTGCGATTCCTGAGACAGCTTGTTCTCTGGAAGTTGGTTTAGCTTTCTATTCTGGGAAGAAATTCCTCTTAGTGGATTATTTTTCCCAAAGAGAAAAGATTTATTTCTAGTCAAAGTGTTTTGTCTTTTTTTCACCACTTACTTTTCTTTTAAGCAGCTAGACCTTTCCCAAGAGATATCAGTATTTCTTCTATAACCTCGGAGGTGTGGATGCACAAATAAGTCTATCTCTCTTGGACATGAAGTGACCTTTCTGCAAGTGATACTTTTCCATGGGCACCTATGCACATTCTTCAGCACTTCTGGGCATCCTGAAAGGTGAGAATAAATCAAAGAGTTGATTTAATAACTGTGCAGATTTATAAGAACATCCAGAAGGGCATTTGTAGTAAAGAAAATGTGAGACTGTCAAAGAGAAAATTTGTGAAGGCATTGATCAACTGTAGAATCAGCAGAGTAAAAAAGCAAACAGGTTCTGGGGAAAGAAGTAGGTAAGATCAATAAAATTATCAATATTAGATATCATAAAACCATTTAAAATATACTTGTTCTTTATGTTATTTGTATTGCTGTACATTTATGAAGTCCACAGCACTTGATTAGTCTACCGAATATAACCAATACAACCTTATCAGATACCACATGTAAGTGGTCTGAACACATATGATTTCATACTAAATTTAGTATTCCATTTTTTCCATAATTTTATAAGATATACATAGATATTCATCTATATATAACACAGAAAAATGAAATACATATAGGATAATGGTAATGTTCATATTCAGAATATAGTTTAATAATAATTTATTACTAACACCTTTTTCTAAATGATGATATATGAATTTTAGTCCTACTTCAGGATATAAAACTTTTGAAAATTAGAGTTCATCTCTGATGGACAATGCCTGTTATGTGTTAATTGATATATATTATGAAAGTGTTTCTTCCCAGGATTTTTGCACATCTCCAGTGAGATGTTTCAGAATCTTCTGTGAAAGGGAGAAAATAGCAATTTGTTGAGCAAAGAAAGTAACTTTTCATACTTCATCTGATGATCCAGTTTCTTCTTATTTGCTTATTCACTGAGGGCTCTTCCTTTTTCAATTTCCATTTTTCACAAGCCTGGATAAAAATTATCACTTCCTTTAAAAATCTTAGAATATTGCAGTACACATTATTTCACCTCAAAGGCTGATTTGTGAATTGTACATTAAAGAATACTCTGTTTTCATGATGGTCTTTGAGGATTTAAAGTTTTCCCCAAATATTTACTGCTGCTACCCATTATTTTCTCACAGCTATGAAGTGTAGATATAAAATGATGCCCTCCCCCCCTCCCATTTTCACATTCTTTATCAGATATTGAACTAAATTATAAGGGAAAATGGAAAAGAAATTAAATTGCAATTATTACTTTCCTCAAACAATCATAACTTGACTTAATTTCAAATAAAGCATTAATAAAGTATAAATTTTTCTTCGTGGGACATTCCATTAACAGAACCCCTTTCCAGGGAAACAGAAACAAACTGATTAACTGTACTTTCTGCTTTACTGATGAGATATTTCTCAAATAAATAATTTGGACTAGTTTAGCTTCTCTTGCATATTTATTCTCAGGTCTAGGACCTCAACATATACATGGTATGTTCTGGATCTTGTTTTAGGTTGTCAGCTCTCTCTTCATTCTCTCAGCACTTAGAGATTGTAAATTACAAGCTGGCTATAACAGAATCTTCTTCACGTTCTATCATAAGAAATAGGGAAAATGCTATACATGTATCTAGTTTCAGTGACACAATGCCTGAAAATATTTTTAAAAAACAAAAGGGAAATATGTTCAAATACAAATTCACATGAAATGTCATAGTTTCAAAATTAGATAATTTTAATCTTACTCTTGTGGTTGTTTTTCAGTTAGAAAATTAAATTCCAGAAATGTCCTTCTAGCTAAATGAGGTTCCTGCAATGTTGAAATTAATCAATCAACTCTTCAATAAGAGCCAAGCCTCAAGTCCACAAGCATGAAATAACAGCTAGTAATGGCTACATACATTGATTTCAGAAGGTTAAATGTGCACATTCAGGGCTTAGAGAACAAAGTCTCTATGGCTTTATCCAAACGGATGTCTGTGTGACTCACATTATTTTGCCTAGACTGTAATCATGAAAATTAAGGGACTCGGTTTAGATGAGGCCATGAAGTTTGATTCCTATTGGAAAGTTGGATCAGGGTTTTTCCTCTGATGAACAAGGTCCGTGGAAGTCTGACAGTGAATCATTTTGTTCACTACTGGGGCTGGAAGAGGGATATTATCCTGTTTTAGGATAAAAACAAAGGTAGCAAGTATGTGTGTGAGGGCAGACTTTTTTGGCTGCTGGTTGGGCAAATTTAAAGGATCACAATAGGGTTTCTCATTAGAACATTTCATTAGATGAAATTAGAACATCTCATTAGATGAAATTCAAAGTTAGCAACAGTAGCTGCTTTCCATGCTAAGGTTGTGGTTGAGGCTGGCATAAATGCTTTGGCTATACTTCAGAAGAGTCAGTATTACAAATGGGTGTATGGTAAGAAGCGGATGTAAATCTGTAAGTAATCATGCCTAAAGCCTGACTGGAGAGAAATAAGCTTTGGTTTACTGTTTACCCAAAAATTTGTTCCAATATAGGCATATCAAATGGATTTGAGTAAATTTAAGCATTCTGAATGGCAGAGAAACCTGGTAATAGATAGATTTCAACAAAGAGAGAAATAGAGGTGCGTTTCGGAGAAATATTCTGTGTGTTTTCTCTACAGGGCTTTTCAAACTAAGCCTGTAATTAGATACAGGCTAAAAAAGGGATCCTGGGCTGTGTTGACATTTAATATGTGATACAGAAGAGGTTCCCAGGCTAAAATCAATATTATGTCCTTTAGACCTCAGAAAATTTCAGTTAGGGTGATGGCATGTACATCTCCCTGGACAAAAGTTTTTGCATTGCCTATGCTAAAACTGTTTCAGGTAGGATGATGTAGGACAGCTGTTTGTAGTAAAAGAGAGAGAGTAGGAGTCCTTGGCTTAGATTTCTGTTTAGATGGTGTCAATCTTCCTTGTGAGGGCAAGGTTTCCAGGGAAGGTGACTGCCTAAGCTTTTCCTACTAAAGGTTATGTTTGGATTTATGCATATATTCGGTTTTTGAATTAGAGCGTAAGACCTACAAAATTAAAAGTGGTAGGTGGTTTCGTGACCCCCTTTTTTTATTACTGTCAACTGTAACAAAAGCAGCAGAGTAAGAGCCAAATGCAGGAAAAATGAAGGGTTTGACAAGTGGCATAATCAACACTAAAAGCCTAACTGCAGAAGACAGAAACGTAGTATCTTCAAAAGATCTTAAAAAAAAAATTTCTTTCCAAAAAATTAAAACAAAAAAAAATAATCTGATGCTGATTATTTGAATCGTGTACAGCATATAACAAAAACTGAATGAGAAGAACATGAAAAACAGGAAGTAGAAAAGAAAACACCTAAAAAAAAATCTGGTATTGTTTAATA
This sequence comes from Thinocorus orbignyianus, assembly GCA_013400375.1. NCBI lineage: Eukaryota > Metazoa > Chordata > Aves > Ciconiiformes > Thinocoridae > Thinocorus > Thinocorus orbignyianus. The sequence goes on from VXBW01003967.1 coordinate 373,521, forward strand.
TTTGGTTTGCATCCTTTTCAAAAGAAGCAACTTTTTGGAGTGTCCATGTGCTCTGAAAGTGCTTTGAACCCTCTGAGCTCTCATGTCGCAATTTCTGCAGCCACCTCGCGGGGAGGCTGCACCTCTTCACTGAGCCAGAGAGAGAGACTCCTGTGCCGTGTTAGTGAATAGTGACTGCAGATACTGGTAGACAATTTCTTCTTCACTTTTAAATACTGTGGGATTTTTCCCTTCCCTAATCCCCACAAATTACTTATAAAAGTAAGTTCACAATGTTTTGGGCACTGACTGTAGAGCAGCCGAAGTTCCCTTTCATGCTGAAGTTAAATCTACCGTGTTATGGCATGGCAATCATCAGAGCTGTTGCTGACCCCCCTGCCCCCAGCCCGAGGAGCCTTGGAAGGGTTAGCTGTGCCTTACAGAAGTACCAACAGGCTGAAAGGCTGAACAGTCCATTTCTGTTTCCTCCTTCCATCAACTTAGATGCCTTCTGTTTTCCCGTTCTCTCTGATTATACCCTTACTGTTCCCATCCTGCCAACTCAACCACCCAAATTCAGCTTGGGGACAGTATTTCCTTTCTTTTCATAACTGCTTTACTGTCTTTCCCTCTATGTCTTCTTGGCAGTTCTTTGCTCTGTGAACCAGTGAAACAAAGGATGCTCACTTCACTGGAATTAGCAATCATTTTACTGAGGGTTTTGTGAATTGTGCTTATAGGAAGGTACAGACCAAGCAAGCTTCCTTCAGAAACAGATTATTCCTGATGGAGGCCATTCAGTTCATGAATTCTTCTCCAAGGACTCTTAATGCTTTTTGACAATGCTTGTTCCTGTGTCCTATGGCTGTACTGCAGCCAGCAGTCAGCCTTTTGCCATAGCACGTGCTGCTACATATTCCAGTGAAGCTTTCCTTTCTGCTTCCAGTGCTTCATTGGTAGTTTTGGTCAGAAAGGTAGTCGGAGGCTATTAATACGGCCAGGTAGAAATATGTTCATAGCACTGAATATAATTTTTCTTTTAATTCCTTACGGGAACTTCCTGAAGGTCTCTAGCAAGCTGGTCTACCACCGCCAATCCCTTCCCCATGGCATCTGGCCTCATTTAACCATCCACTTGCCCACAGGAGGATTCCAGGCAGTGTGGTAAAGGTAGGTTTCTTGGTGATGTCTTGTACTTTTTTTCTACGTATATACTTGGTTTCTCATGGCTAAATTTCTAAACTGGAAACCAATAATATTGGAACCCAAGATTGTCTGTACACTGTTTTAGGAGGTCATGGCAAAAGGCTGCCGTGAGAATCTCAGGTCAGAAGCTTTCTGAAGAGCTGAGTAGCTGGAAATGCTGTGGCCTCTGCTTCCTGGCTTTGGTCCATCACTGATGGTAGCTCTGTTGACTGTGCTTCAGAAATGTGCACACAGAAAAGAACTAGAAAAAAAGAAAAGAAAAATTTTCTTGCTGTTTATTCAGGGAACTGCATTTTATTGCAGCACTCATTTAAATGCTCAGAGATTATTATCCCCAAGAGATGATCTTGCAATTCAATGAAAAGGAATAAATAGCCGAACAACATAAGTTTGGGTAAAAAAGCAATGTAAAAATTGATTAAGCAGTTGTCAACCAGATCTGCAATGTGGGATGAGATGTGAGAGCTAAATCAAAGTGTAATTACCAAGAGTGTAATAATTAGTGACATGCCCATCTGAGTTTTGAAAAACGTTTGTTACTAAAAGAAAATCTTCAGACAACTCAATGATTGCCCTGCAAGTTCTTTTCCTAGGAATATCTCTCAAATTTGCCCTAAGGAGATAATTCATCTTCATGTGTCAGTCATTATTTGCTGAAACATGGATGGTTCATGAACTATCAGTGAAACTTATTGCTAATTGATCTTCTAGATATTCTGAGACCAGAACATTGGGTCCCTTTAGAGATTAAATGCTGTTTATCATACCAGTCTCACAGATGAATTCCTTTTGGGTTTCTTTGGATAGCATCTTGAATAACTGAGCTCCAGCATCTGGTCTGATACAACCTGTTTCCCTCTGATTCTTCCTGTCGTGGTCTGGTAATGCATCTGTAACTGGCGCATTGCTACATTTCCCATATCTATAAAGCTGTATCTTGCAGACTCCTCTAATCGGGAGACAAACCTTTAAAGCATTGGTTTTATGCCTTTTTTTTTCCATTAGGGAACTTTCTGCTAAGTGGCTGCACTGGCCAGAATGAGAACATTACCATCAGGACTTGAGTGCAGGAGTATTTTCAACTTCTAAAATGGAAATCTGTGATCCAATAACTCGAACCTTTCCCTTTCAGGTATTCTTGGTCCCTCACTGATTTCTAACAAATCACATTAATGTTAAATGTTCCAGGAAATTAGTGCATGTCATCTCAAATGACAGAATCTTGTTTAGCTACACCAATCTCAGATTCCAGTTGTTTTGTCTCTGTGTATGTCTACAGGTTTATCCTGCTGCTTTTTTTTTCCCTCGGAAAAGTGCAAGTTCCTAATCTCATTGATCTGGTTTTCTCATATTAGGCCATGCTACAAATTCCAAATCAGATTACAACATAATCAGATTAGTTTCTTGCTCTTAAACAGAATAGCTTAAATGTCTGAACACAGTACTTAAAAATTTATATTTTACCGAGTCAGAGTTTGGGTGTGCAGGAGGAACAGAGCACTCAGCATTACCCACTTAATTTTATTTCAAGGAGACTTTCTGTAGTAACTAAATCGCCGATTAAGCTAATAGTTGGAGAAAGTTTTCAGAGGAACGCTATGGCAGTCGAAACGTTGCTGCTGTTCCCGCTGCAGGATTCATTTATATTCTTCAAAAACTCCAATGAACATAACCTATCACCTCGTCTGCACTCCAAACTTGTTTTATGATCTGGCGCTTACAATATATTGATTTTATTATTCATCATTACAAGAAGAAAGAAATTTACTCTATGACAGTTAGACAATGGAGTCACATTTCCAGGAAACACATTACTCATGTGAGTCAGACATCTTTTTTTTTGTATCAAAAGCATCTAATTAAGATGAGAGCTTTACCTTTCAGCTGAAGATGATGTTTCTGTAAACATATGGATTTGTTCTAGGTCAGAGGGGGTGGGACCAGACTTTGAAGAAAGTGGTATTGCATTCCCACGTTTTCAGTTGCTGCATGATGGGCAACTAAATGAAGATGGAGTCTTCATCCTATAGAAAAAGTATATTCAAGGTCTTTAGAATTGGAATCCTCAGTCCCACTAGAGTGTTTTCAAAGCCCTGGAAAAACTACTGAAACCCTTCAGTAGGTTTTGAAGTAAAGCATAAGTATCCCTTCATTTAGGTTTCCCATTGATAAACATTTATAACAGTAATACTCATTTTTCTAGCCATCTGCAGATACTAACCAATCACTGTGGCATTGAATATTTATGCTATACTGAAGTAGTGCTTAAAAAGTTCACTAAAGATTTAGCAAAAAAAAAAAAGTAAAAAACAAATAAATCTGTTCTTATTGTTTCTGATAATAAAAGTAAAAAACACGCCTAAATGAAAAAGTGATACAGTCCATGTATCTCAGAGGAAGAAAGGATAATAAAAGTATCTTGCATGTTACATAGGTTCTTTTTGTTTGTTTGTTTTTCCTAATTAACTTCTTACTGATTCTTATTAAGAAATCCAAATAATAGTCTTTGAGTTTTAAATGCTTATCTGGATTTCAAAGGGGATTTAGTTGTTTCTAGATTTTTCACATCAATGTCCTGTGACTTTTGTATTCTTGGGCTCATGCTAGATTCCGAGTGCTGTCTTATGCTGTGCAATTGAACTAGATAAACTCCACTGTATCCGGAGGTGTCTTTCAGCTAGAAGGGTCTTGTCAGAAGTGTACTGCAAGTACGTCACTGGAAAAGAACAAGGGGGAATAATTTAAAAAATAAAAATAAATAAAATGCTGTGAGTTGAGGTTATTTGCTATTTGGACGTTCCATACACCTGGAGTCCCAAGTTGTACCAATTACTAGCTCAAGAACTGTAATTGTGGTGAAGTTTCTAGTCAAAGAGCCAAGGAAAACATTTCAAGTATTCCAGACGAAATTGTGATAATTGAAAAGAAATGTTCAGGTCAGACTATGTCCTAATAAAACATTCACCTTTTTTTTCATATTTAGACGAAAATATTTTCTTTTGAGTGTTTTGTTTCCTTTCCGATGAGCTAATCTAACTTGTGTTAAGCATAAAACCTATTTATCGGCAGCTCCGGGCAGGGCAGCTGCATGGCCACACGGTGGCGCTCTGTGCTCTCGCTGCAGCCAAACTGCTCAGCAGCGCCGGCTGGCTCTGCCAGAACCCTCCAGCAGAGGGAGGCTTCACTTCTCCCCAGATCTGAAAACTGCATCTAATAAATTACCAATGCATTTCATTCCGACAAGCAAAATCAGTTTTATTTCTGGTGTTGCACCCTTAGCCTACTGTCACATGCAGATGAAGAAGTCCTCAGCCTATCCCTAGATGCATAAAATTCATCATATATATATCATCAGAAATAACACCATCCCTAGATGCATAAAATTCATCACATTCATTTATTTTACAAAGAAAAGTATACTATTCTCACCTTGTTCCCTCACTGCTCCTCTGCCTGCAGAGAGCTCATTGCGTACTTTGCCTTCCTCCAGGCTCATCTCATCTAGTGCTTGACTTGGATCACATTGAACAGAAAGGCTAAGGACCAACAGTAGATGTAGGAGCATTACTTAATAAATTGCTAATCCGTCCTCCTTTAAAAAAGAACTCCTTCTAGATTGGATATTAAGGCAAAGAGCTTTTGGCATTTGTGCAGACTTCGGGGAACATCTGTGTTTGTGAAGGCAGAAGATTCTTTGTGTGATAACAGAAATGAAGCCTCAAAGGAAAATCTTTTCACTCATAAAAGTAAGACTTTTAATAAGAACTTTCTCTAATGCACTAATGTTCCCCCCCCCACACTCCCCCATTTATTTATTTTCCTTACCTTACTTACCAGCTGGTAGATATGGCATCCCTTTAGAAATGAGTGCTTATCTTGAAAGAACTCATTAGATCTTACTAGATCATACACAAATACCTTCAGGGGATCTTTTCTGTCACTCACTTTTATGTGCTTTGAATTAGAATACAAATTTAAATGTCTATCTGTACATAAAAATTGCATAAGCTCAATTAAGTAATTTCAGAACTTAGACTTGGTTCAGTTCCATACCTTAGGCTTTTAAACCAGTTATCCAATTAACCAAATCAGTATCAGTTGCAGCTAAGATGATTTACAAGTATACAAGGTATTGAACTTCTTCAGTTAAATCTGCAAAAAATTGGTTTAATTCCTTTCATGTAATTGCTGCATTTAGGTTTCACCTTAGAAACATTTTTAAATTGTAAAAAGAATCATATATCTTAAAACCCTGAGAAGAACGTATGTTTTTTTAAGAAGGTCTGAAAATTAAATTTTGTGACTAAAAGAGAACTTCATGATCACATCGTAATCAGGAAAAGACAAGAAATGGGTGGCAAACTTGAAGCTAATCCGCTAAAATTTGCTGTGCAACACTAATGAAAAGCTAAATATTAACTGTAGGTTGTGATCCATGATCTTCTTTTCAAGGCTTAAGCTGCTTTGCACGAGCTGAGCCTTAGAGGCTGTCCATATGCACCTTCTAAACTGTATCTTGCATTTTTTATGTTGTTTTTATAATCCTTTTGCATTGAGGACCACACAAAAGGACCTCCCAAATCCAAACTAGGAAAAAAATCATAGACCCTTACTCTGCAAAAATAGATTAAGATGATGCAAGTTGTCTGTGATGTCTTCTAAATACTAGGCTACGAGCATTTAATGCAAAGATTGTGGGTCTGACTTACCATCTACTGAAGTCAGGGGCAAAAATGTTATTTTATTCATTGTGGTATTGTTGATTCTATTCAGCCAAATTGCATCAATTTAGAATGCTCAAAAGCTCTATAGCTACATCTTATTTTTAGAGACTAAAAAGCTATTATGAGGAAATTTGTTAGGTTGAAAAAGTGAGGGTGCTAATGGATTATTAAATGTCTGAGTTAACCTTACTAGAGATGTTTTCATTGGGATAATTCAATTTAATACAGTATAATAGAATTTTCTAGCATATGTTAATGTCCAAATGGTGATGGGTAAAAGCAAAGAATGAAAGTCCCTTTGAGAAATCTGCTTGAAAGCTGATCATTTGAAATTGCTGTAACCTTATAACTCTTTATTCCTGGGATGAGATAATGATATAATTTAGAAACGGGTGGCTTAGTGATACATGTTTCATTTAGATTCTTCCTAATAGGTGACATTTATTGAAAGCTTAGTCTTCAACTGTGTTCCTTGACTTACGCTATCTATCTGCCTTGGAGCTGTTGGATGCTGTAATTACATTTTGCTTCATTTCCTGTATAATTTATGTGAAAATCCTTCCATGGTAGGAAAGTACAAAGTCCAGATAATGAGAACATGACAATGTGTAAGATTTAAGATGGTTGTTTAGCTTGCAGCTGGAGCTGCCCATGACTCAGGCACTTTCAAGGTCATCCAACACGTAGTGAGCTCAGGCAGCACGGCACTTTTGAGACTGCATAAAATGAAAACATTCTGATATTTTTAACAAACATCCATCTTAACATCATTATTCCTAGAAACTGAGGAGTGTCTTATGAGTAGAGCAAGAAGAATTGCCAAATCGTACTGTGTTGAGTTACTGTGGCTTTTAGCCACAAGCACAACATCTTTGTGTGAAGAATATTAAGAGTAGTTTTGTGCCAGGGCATGTTTTGAAGTCTCCAAAGCTCTTTTTTCCCTCCCTTTAGAAAACTCCTGTAGCAAAATCATTATGCTGCCAGCTCCTCTCATCACCGGCGTGGTCTCTATTACATCTAGAGATAATCAGCTGGATTTGTTCTCCAGGCTAAGGAGGCTGTGTACCTTCATTCTGCACTGTTGATTCTGAGGGTTTGTGGACTTACTGCAGGTAGACTTTCTGAATCCTGTTTTAATACTGCAAACTCAGGATAGGCTTGACTGTCTTTCACTGCATCCTTACCATATATTTCATGTGCTAAGAAACAGCAAGGGGCCAAAAGGCAAGTCCCAATGAGCATGTTTGCCACTGAAAGTGACATTTGATCATCTTTGCCTCTTTGGTCTAAAGAGAGAGAAAATTTGCTCAAAATTCCCTGTGGGGAAAACTACAGGAGCAGTTTCCCCCAGAGAACAAAATGATGGATTTTAGTGAAACCTTACAGTCTCTTTGTCTTTGAATAGCCATGTTTCAGGTTTTTCCTTAGACAAATGAGGATTGTTGCTTGCTAATGAGTCAACTGTTGTGTATCTAAACAACCTCCTAGGTAACGCAGTAATAGAATTAATAAAGTTCCTTATGCAATGAAGTAAACTGATCTGGATTTCCTCTCCCGTGGTTTGTGAAGAGGTTAGACAATAAATGCAGGTGATCTGATCTTCAAGACCAAAGGCCCTCTAAAATTTGTCTGCAATTTTAGGCTGTAAAATTGAGCATATCTTATAAAAAGCAAGGAAGCTAGAACGCAGACTTTCGTGGATGTCTGCCTGAGCCACATCCCACATCTCTCAGTCTTTTGAGCTGTAAGGCTTTGCCTAAGTATCACCACTCCAGAAATTTTTAGTCAGTCAGAACTGTTTCTTGTATTTAATACACTGTACATGAAGTGGCAGTGTCACTTCTTTCTTCTCACCCTTCAACTAGTTGATATAGTCTAAGCATTATTCTAGAAAAGTATGGTGTTTCTGAATCCCTTTAGTCTGAGACACAGTGTTCAGCTCTTGTACTTTCTAAGTGCTTGTTTTCAACATCAGGGGGCTGGGTAAAGCTGTAATAATCTTTTTTATATTCCTTTAAATTAAGGTTGTTTTGGTAACTCTGTGTGGAGGTCAATCATGTTGTTCCATGCTAGGCACATAGGATAAAACTTTGTGGGGTCTTGGCATAAACATGTAGCATGTCAGCCCTCCTGGATGGTAGAAGATCTGGGGAAGAACAAGGAGTGCCTAAAGAACTTGACCAGTGCAAAATCAAGCTCTGAGAGATCAGGAGGAAGTTGAGAGGCTGCACTATTGCTGCTCAGAAGACCTTGCCTTGGCTGAAACAAAACCTGCTGAAGGCTGTTTCATTTTAATATAATGCTAAGTTCTGTCTGAAGGCATGGTTTTGGTGAATATCACCAACAGTGCAAAATAACATTCTAATATTTGGAGGGAAATTAAAACTAACTTGAATTTAACCAGTCCTAAACTTTCTGCATTTCAAACATAGACAGTTATTTTTTTCCTCATCCTGGGCTAAAATGAGACAATGGAAGAATACGTTCCCGAAAGACCCTCAAAAATAGTAGCACAAATTCAAAGTTTTAATCTTGGTCAAAAATACAAAACCAACCACAAGCCATGATTACTCCGTTATTTTCTGCCATTGTCAATTTCTTGAGCACTTCCTCTTTTCTTCTAATATGTGCAATTTATTTTTATTTATTTATTTTAAATGTTCTAAAATTATCATCTTCATTTTCACTGACTCCCTAGGTCTGGCTTGTAACAACTCACCTAAGTCTGGAAAATAATTTTGTTATAGTGCTTTCAAAAAAGGTCTCTGGTGAAATGAATATGTCTGTAGGATGCACAACATACTGCTGGATAGACAAAGTGGCACAAAATAAACATTCCCTCGTAGCAGAAATAGCTCCAGCCTATGACACTTGAAAAATAAGTTTTCTGACAGTGCTAAATTAGTTTTCTGCCACCCAAAAGGTGAGAGCTGGGAGTCAGACAGGCAGCATCGTGCGCACCAGAGCAGTGCTGTGAGCCATGTGCATCAGTTGAACTGGCTGTTAAAGCTGGTGGGGTCTGCTCTGCCCTGCCACGGGTGCTTGGCTCGGCATATGACTGCTCCTCTTTGTCCTCAGCCCCTCTCTGCTGCCTTTCTGTTTGTCCTTAGCCACTGTATAGCATGAGGCTCTAAAACACTCTCAACAATTTTCTGAATTCAATGTATTCTGTTGTGGATTGTACATAGCCATGACACACCTAATGAATAAAAAGTCATCTTATGATGATGTAAGTAACTTCAGTTAACTGCACAGGAGGAGCTTAAAAAGCTCCATTCCATTAAAAATGGGAATATTTTTTATGTGGGATGCAAATTCACAAAGACAATTAAACCACAGTGGCAGTATTCCCCTTGATCCAAGTCTTGTATATGTCAGCAAGAGCTATGAATACATTGAAACTGAAGAGTGAAACATACTGTATGAAATTAAACTGTCCAAACAATCTTTAGGGGGAGACAAAAATTTAACAGAGTTCAGCAGGTCAATTTTACACTCGGTAAGTGAAGATGATGGCTTTTGCTTTTACGGAAATTCCGTAACTTGCTCTTATGTCCAGCTGCACATCTATAATACCTTTTGGGACTGAACAGGTGAACCGAGACTGTAATTTGAAAAAGGAACATCCTTCTTTGAAGTCCAACTGTGTTGTCTTTTGATCCTTAGTTCTTTCAACTCTAAAAGTAAAGGTTCTCAAACTAAAAGTAGTTCCAGTATTTTCACACAAACCCGTATGTTGTACAGCATCATTACCTATCACTGACTTGTTCAGAGTTGAGTGTTTTCAGCACTATTGATAATTGGTTCGCTTAAAGATACACAATATTTTTCAGTGTTTCCAAATACTTCTTTTGCCACCTGTTTTATGTACGTAAGGATCTGGAGGGATAATATTATCTTTTTACAGAGAGAACTGACAAACTTGGTCCTTTCTGAATTTTCACCTTGGAATTGGGATCAGCAGTGTTGTGAATCTCCTAAGCAGGGAGATTTTGAAAAGGTCCCAGGGTATAACTGAGGTGCTGGAAAGATGGTAAAATTTAAACTGCAACCCCATGGGACTGGACAAGGACAGAGAATAGCCTACTGTTTCCCTGAATCTTCAGTAAGCAGAGTTCATCAGCTTGGCTTTTTCCTGGATAAGTGTTTGAAAATGCAAAATGATTCTGTGGGTTAAATGTGAGGCTTCCTATTACACACAGAGAGCTGCCACTAGGAGTTTTGCAGTATAAGGTTAATGTCCTGGTTTACATCCAGCTAATGGCAACTGAAATCAAATCCATAACCCCTGTGGTATTCATTCAGAGTAAAACAAACCCCAGTAGGTTTCTGGCTTCAGTAGAGCATATTGAAATGGGCAGCTGGGTGTTCTGGCTGCTAAACTGCTTGCTGAGTTGAAAAGCAAAACCCAAACCCCTCTTTGTGATCTGCATTAACGCTTGAGTTGTCTAAAGAGGCCACTGCAGTAGTCATGGGAGACAGAGGATGCCACCAACTTCAGGGATAAACTCTTGAAGACTGCTTTCTATTTTTTCTTAAAAAGCAATCTGTGTCGTCCTGTCAGATGGGTTTGGAATTCACAGGTCTCTTGCTGCTCATTGTGCTTTTAGTGTTTGGTCTTAACTTCAGATTATATATGTGATTCCAGCATTGCCCGTATTAGAACTATATAAATGTCAGGTTTAAATTGTCTCTTTGTTTTTCAGACTTCCAACTTTCTCCTAACAAATGGAAACAAAACTCATCTTCCTTGTTGACATGTTAAGATCTATTAGCTAATTAATTCCATGTAAACCGTTAATGTTACCATTATAATGTTTTTGGTACTGCTATATCACCATCATATCAAAGGATACTCCTTTATCTGTGAAATGTAGTAATCTCTGGGAACTACCAATAATGCAAACTCTTAATGTCTCCAGTGCAGTTACTTCAAATGAAAACCAGGGTATCCAGAAGCTCAGGGAAAAGTCGGAAGTAGGAACAGTAGTACAGAGGGAGAAGCAGCTGAGCTTCTCTCCTTATAGTGTTTGGAGATGTAGTTTATGTTCTCTGAGGGACTCAAGATGTTACCGTGTCAAAAGCCTACTTTCTGGGTGTAGGAGGATTTTCCTTAGTAAGATGTCTATCTGCAGCATGATTTTAATGTTCCTGCACATAACTGGAATAAACAGGAAGCTAATGGGCTTTAGTAGATAGGCTTGACTAGAGAGGTACTTCTTCTTGTGAGCTAAGGCAGCAGGATCTGGCTCCCAAAGCTGTGCCACTGGCCAAGACGTAAAGAAATAACTACAGCCAAGGAAATATATTTGAACTGTCATACCATTACTTTTAAATTGTAAAATGGAAAGCAAATCTTGCAGTAGGTAAAAAAAAGGGGTGATGTGGGTGTGTTTGCAGTATGCTGAGTATCAAAGCTTTAAAGGGCGTTTCTGGCATTCGTTTAACTCCTCTGTTTTTCCAGCTGGAAAGAGATCATAAGCCTTTTAGTGGCGACGTGTTTCTGGGCTGATACCTGTTCCTTTTGGCTGTTTGCTTTCACTTGATGAATGGCCCGATGCACAGAGAGGATAGTAGGATGCTTCTTCTGTTCTGTGATCTAGAAGCCAAACAGGAAAACTATTCCAAGGCTGGTGTTTTTTAAGTATGGTACAGACAGCTTGATATGCCAAAGCTCTAACAGCCTCTCTTTTACAGACATCTCTATGACACATAATAAAATACAGCACAGAAAAAGTAAAATTATTATGGTCCATCCTTCTTGGGAAGCTTTAAGTTGAATTTATCTGAGCTCACTGTTCCTTGTCATCTAAAAAGTGTGGGGTGAGTTACACCAAACGGATTTACTCTTTCAAAACTGTAAACCCATATGAGTAACCCCCAGAGTATAAATAATGAGGCTTGTGACTACTTAGTCCTTTAGTTATTTAACTACATTAGGTATAGTACAACAGACAGAACCATGACCATGGCAAAGTAAGATTTTTCAGCCAATGGCAATATTTTAGATTAACTCAGGACAGAGGGGAAAAAGCAGCCTGTGCTATTCTCTACAGGAAATTTAGCAGGGAGAACTTAATGTTCTTTCTTGTCAGAGGCTGCAAATAAAAGTTAACTACAACAGACCATTGATTTATGTAACTCAAAACCTTGCTGCATTGTGCATAGAGCTATTAAGGACAGAAAATATCATGTTAGGACCAAGTGAAAACTCCCTGTAAACTCTTCCTTTCTCTCCCACATTTTGAGCATCAGATTAAGGCCAGAGAAACTATTCGTATTGAGTTTTCTTAGTCTGTTTTGCTCTGTTTTAATACTGTTACTCAGAATATTGACAACTTCTATGGTGGAGAAAGGCACTGGGATTTCACTCCACCACATGTCAAGTTCTTCAGCTGTCATTGTCCCAGCAAAGCTTGGAGCAGTCTCTGCTGTCCTGACAACCCAATACCGGTATCACAGAGAAGCTGATGGGAGAAGCTGATGGGGTGTTGGAGCTGACTACAGGAAAGGTGTCAGGGGTCTCTCCAACATGAAAATATAACAGTGAGCAAGTACAGTATGTCAGCTGCACAGTAGTTAATCTTGGTTTAAATGGCTGGATTGCTTTGTAAGTAGATGTAAACTGGGTCAAAGCTATTGCCACTGCATTTTGGTTGAGATTTGTTTTCAAACTGGTGTTTTGCTGTCAGTTTTACCATGAACATGAATACTTTGAGGGATTTAGGAAGATCACGCCTATGTGATATTAGCTAATGATGAAATAATACACAAGCATCATATGACAGACAGTGAGTGCATCATTCCTGTGTAATGCAGAAATACTATCCTTATTTAAGGTTGAAAAATAAGGCATGAAAGTGCAAGGATTTGTCCCAGGACACACAGAAATTGAGAGAGAGCTCACAGTACCAGTCCATTTGTTGTCTTCTAAAGTGATTCTTTGTGTCGAACATACTTTTAGTATCTATTAAATTAATTTTGTAATAAAATTAGTTAAGTAGCAGAGCTAAAGAAATCGGAAATGAGAATCAGATGGTAATGTTTTCCAGTAGATTAACTCTAGGAGTAAACATTCTTCTTATCAATAATCTAGTCAATGCCTATTGTAAATGTTAAAGATGATACAGTAATCATTGGAATTGAGAGTAATTAAGATATTTCAACTATCAAGGAAAAGTCAATTGCTTGGTAATCTGTATTCATCTGAATAGCAGGTATTTTGATTATCTTCAAGAGAAAAACCTCATATTTAGGGATAATGAATGGAAATCACGCTGAGAGGCTGGGTTCGGGGCCCAGGACAGCAGCAGCCATGTGTTCAGTGTGGTTTGTCCCACGGGAGAGGATCTGCAAGTCCTGTGGGAGAATGATGTCCTATTTTTTTCCCGTTACTAAAGGTCAAAATGCAAACTGTCTTTCTTTACCCAAGCAAGAACGTTCTCTCAAGCACAAGAAGCAAAGGTGTCAACAGCACTTCCAGAGCGAACATGGGAAGCATCCCCCAGAGTGGGTCAGCATGGTGTGCTGGGATGGTGCTTCGAGGGAATTCATCACTCAGGACACAGCAAAGTTGGCTTCCAATGAAGGCCCGCAGCTGGCCCACCACTGGGCTCTGCTCCCTACCTCACCTCTGGGCATCTGGTTCCAAAGCACCTTGGCAGGGTCTGCTGTGCACTGCCCCTTTAAGGGATGCAGGCACTGCCAGGAGAGGTCTTCTCCACGGCTGGAGCAGCAATCCTCTGCTCGGCTGAGCTCGCAGACTTTCTCTCTCGCAGCTCTCGACTTAATAACATTTACGAGTCATCTGACTGGCGAGCTAAAGGCTTCCTTCAAGTGCGGCAGGGTTTCACCTGGTGCGGGTGGCAGCTGCCACCATGGCAGCAGCAGCAGTGGGCTCTGCTGCAGCAAAAACTGCCAAGTCCTCCAAAAAGTACCGAACGGTGAAGCGGCATGCGGGCATCTACACCTACCAGGAGCCACCCCACAGGTAAGAGACCCTCCTCTCTCCTGAACTGCAAATCTGCCTTACCTAGCACAGAAGTGACATCTTGCCTTTTTGCTTACAGTCCAGTAACATGAAAAGGAGCATGAGAAAAAAATTATTCTCTCTATTTTAGATACATTCTAAAACTCATTTTTTTTTTTTTAATTTTATTTCACAAATGTCATGTTTCGTACTGCCACATAACAAATGCTGTTCATAAAGCAGTGTAACTCCAATGAGTTCAGAGTATAGCAGGGTAAGAAATCTCTCTGTACTTTTTCTGTGTGTTATGCATTTCCCTTGAATGTCACCTGTGTCCAAGGGGACGGGACTGTGGATCAACAGATCAGTGGTCTGACAAAGTATGTCCTTTGAATGTTCCTAGAAGGCACGGTTTAGGCTATGGTTTATTTCTAACTGTTTAAAAGGTGTTGCTTTTTCAGCAAAATTGCAAGGAACTTTCCCCACAAGTAGGTAGCAATACGGTTAAAACACTTTCCAGTTGATGTTCATTGCAGTAATTCAAATCTCATCGTTTCATTCAGGGGAAACAGTCACCACAGATTTTTAGACGTGAGCAGCTGCAAGAATGAATATTGCTGCTCTTTCATATACAACACCAAAGAGAGAACAGAGAGAGCTTTAGCTTAGCAAAGGTGGTGACAGCATCAGAAAAGATAATTTAATCATCATGAACAGAAATCGGCATCAAAGCACATGAATCTTTTTACAAGGGCAAGTAATTCTTGGTGTTGCAAAGTCCCACACTCCCGTCCCCCTCAGCAGGGAACAGGAATGAAGGATGACCCTGTTCTAAGCATCTGTTCCCCCCCATTCTAACAAGGAAATATTTTATCACTGTTACAAAATAAAAGGCCAACATCACACGGTGAATAAATGAATGTGAAGTGCTCTGGCTGGAAATGTTTAGACAGCACTTTGTTCCAGAAAAATACACAGAGTGTCTTGCAAGCACAATGTACAATCTGTATGGCTGGAAATGCTTGGAGAGGAAAGACTGGGATTCCTGGTGGGGAGCGGGGATAATTTATGACTGAGCAGCAAGCAGTGGGGAGGAAGAGAGGTGCATCCTGGAGATGGGGAAATCATCCGAATTATTCATCAACTTTAAAACAGTAAGGTTGTGTGAGTTCCCCAGCTCGCTGCTGTTCTATTGCTAGAATAGGTTGGATCCTGTGCAAATCAACAGTTTGCTCAGCATCCGAATGGGAATAATTTGTCTTGTTTTTCCTCTTGTGCGGTGTGTGCTGGGCTGCCAGCAACTCAGATGATGATATTAGTGAAGAAAAGGCTGAGAGCCATGACCCAGAGCAGATCTTTCAGAACATCCAGTACCAGAAGGAGATCATGTCCAACATCCGCTGCCGGCCATGGCCGATGAGACAGAAGCTGAGGGCGCTCAGGTAACAGTGCCGGCACAAAAGCTGTTAGGGTCACTGACTGTGACAGTGCTTCCAGCCTCGAAAGTTTGCCTGTGTAAGCTGGAAGGGATTGGACATGGAAATGATTTATTGCTGCTAGGAAAGCATGCTGCGAGGGTGCTCTGACAAGGTCTAAGGGCTGGCTGAAGGCGGCAGCCTCGGGTTGGGAAGTCTGGAGGTGACATTGTGTCCTGTGCCTGCCTGTGGCTCCCTTTAGACAGCCGCTGTACAGAAGAGAGAGCAAGAAATCAGACTTTAGCTACTAACTATTAAAACAGTGTGACAGCTCTTCAGTGGTCTATGGAAAGGCTGTCAGTAATGCTCAGTAATATGTTTTTATGCTAAATGTTATCATCATGTCCCAAAAAGAAAAAACAGTCTGTCATTTTCAAAGTAGTTGCATGTTACAATTGCCTGGTTTGAGAACAGAAGCTGGTCTTAATCTTCAGGTAATACATTGTAAAGGGCAGTAAATACTGAATGCTTGTATGTGTAAAAGGCACGTTCAGTTATGGAGATCTTATTTTATTCATTTGGGTGGCACCATTTTAAAGAAAGACTTTGAACCAACGGACAGAAAAAAAAAATTAGGGGAATGGAAAACTCTCCTGCCCATCAAACTTCTGAATTCTGAGTTTTCTTAGATAAAATAGGATCAGTGTAGACTAAACTTCCACTTTCTTGAACAGGCAGGCGAAGGAGATCGTGCTGAAGTATGAAGGGAGGCTCACCAGAACAAGAGGTTACCAAGCTGCTGGTGCAGAGGTATGACTGCCTGTTCTTAAATTGTGGTTCTTTTCTATACTGATAGTTATCTGTAGTTTTCACTCACAGAAGTGTATGTTTGCTGTGTGCAGTCCTGATCTCCAACTCAAGGACTCTGTAGAAGGAGGAAAAAGCAGCTTAAACCTGCTTGCCTTTTTTTTTTTTTTTTTCCCTATTGTGAATTTAGTAATTACATTTTTGCAGACTAATTTGATGTGTTGAGGGATGGATGTCCTTCTATTAATGCAGTATAAGCTTCCTTCTCAAATAATCTACAAATATTGATGCCTGCTGGAGGGGGTGATGGGAATGGAATACCAACAACACAATGCCAGTATTCTCCAAAGAGGTATTTCACGAGAGCCTGGAGCCATAGTTCAATATTTTAGTATGAAAGATGTGTCTGGCTTTTAGTTTGGAAGACAATCCTACAATAACTTATCGTAAATACATTGTTAAAGAAGGTTTTTGCTTCTATGACGTTCAAAGAATTTGAATCTAATCTTAGCAAATCTATTTACATTACTGAAGATAGACCTTGACCCTAGTTTCTGAAAATTAATAACATGTAGGAAATTATCCCTAATATGCAACCAACAGAAAAGAGATCCTTAGTCATCTAAGCCATCAAAGTCAAGAATATTTTGGTCATCATCCTCAGTAGACTTTTAATGAGTAACTTTACAATGGACATGGAACTGTTGGAACGGGTCCAGCGGAGGGCCACAAAGATGATTAGAAGGATGGAGCGCCTCTCCTATGAAGACAGGCTGAGAGAGCTGGAGCTGTTCAGCCCCGAGAAGAGAAGGCTCCAGGGAAACCTTAGAGCAGCCTTCCAGTATCTGAAGGGAGCTACAGGAGAGCTGGGGAGGGACTCTTTGTCAGGAAGTGTAGTGATAGGACAAAGGGTAATGGTTTTAAATTGGAAGAGGGGAGATTTAGATTGGATATTAGGAAGAAATTCTTTCCTGTGAGGGTGGTGAGGCACTGGAACAGGTTGCCCAGAGAAGCTGTGGATGCCCCATCCCTGGAAGTGTTCAAGGCTAGGCTAGATGGGGCTTTGAGCAACCTGCTCTATTGGGAGGCGTCCCTGCGCGTGGCAGGGGGTTGGAACTCTTTAAGGTCCCTTCCAACTCTAACCATTCTATAATTCTATAATTCTATGAACTTATCTTAATTCCAAAAAGCAGGGTTGTAACAGTACAATAGAAAACCATGCATTTTATTCACATAAACAAGTGAAAGGCTGCTCATGTATCTGTTGGGTTTTTGTGTTGGCCCATAGCAAAGGCTAGGAAGGAGGAATTTTAACTTGTTCTGCCTTTGCATGAGTGGCATATGTAGTGGAAGTAACAAATGCTGTTAAAATAAATACTAGGTTTTGCCTTTGACTTGAGTGGAACGAGGACGTTTCCCAGAGAATTGCCAAGGATCTGTAGTACCTGGCAGTAAATCATTACTTATTCATATTCCTCTTCCTATAAAAATCCAGAGGCTTTCATCTTAGGGTTTGCAATGAAGAAAAGTTTCTATCTAACCTAATTGCCTCTATTGTGTGTATTTGCTTCCAGATATTCAGTACAGGGATAAAACTCAGCAGTTAATTAGCACCACTCAGTACGTGCAGGGGAACTCCACTCTCTTTTCAATGCACAAATTACGGAACATAGCCTTTACATCAGGGCTAAATTCAGCAAAAGCAAGAGAACAAACTACTTTTTATTTTAACTGGAAAGGCTTCCTTATCACATATTTCCTCAGAAAATAGCATGGTGACCAAGCAAACACTGTAACACAACAAAATAAGTTTTTAAAATTGGCAAAATGCAAACTGTTTATAATTGTACAGTACATTAATGCTATTATTTTTGAAAACTGAAGTTAAAATACCTTTTACTTCTTTGACACTGAAATTATTTTTCCTTTTCAGTTCAATTATTTTATATTTGCATTGTATTTTTTTTTACGATTGCAATTAATGCCAAAGACCCATACTCTGAATCCTAAGAGTACAAATCATCTGTTCAGGTACGCAGTAGGCAGAAGAGGTGATAGCTAGCTAAGTACAATTTTAACAAATACTACTCCCACATGGTCACCTTTGTGTATTCTATAAATCTGCAATCCAACTGGCACAAGCTGCTTGATTCCTTTCCCAGCCTTGTGAACCCTGTTTTCAAATGGAAGTAGCGATCCCAGCAATTCTCATGCCATTCACAGCATCTACAATTTATTTTTTTTACATTAAAATACTTTCTGTTCATGCAATAAAATACTCATAATGCCATAAAATTTTATTAAGTTTGGTCAAAGACGTTGATGATCTATTTGGTCATTAACATGTTATTTACTTCTCTGGTTTCAGATTAGATTTCATGATACAATATTGACACTGTTGCTGACTAAAATGTAGAGGTTTTTTAACAACCAACTATACTAGAAAGATTTTTCTAATGCATGATATACAAATATTATTTTTCCAGTGATTCTATAAAATTATGGCTCTAACTCAGCAAATCAAAAACTGCACTTAGTTTTGCACATGCAGATTTTGTTTCTTCTCCCACATGCATATGCACACCCCACTGTGCAGGAAGATGCTTTCCTCTAACCATGTGAAAAATGGAGAATAAATAACAACTCTACAAATTATAACCACAGGTTTTCTGCAGGTGTTAGCTGTAATACACAGAGCTGAGAATGCAGCAGTTGAATTTTCTGTTTTCAAATACAAAAGCTTATTTCTCCTCTACGAAATGGCATTATGGGTCTCTTAAATTTGAAGTTAGTTGTCTGCTCATTTGTTTGTCCTTGAAATCAAATTGATTATGTGCAGTGCAGTGGGATTACCTCATAAATTACATAGGGGCGTCCTGGCAATAACCAGTCTGGATGAACTTTTACTGCCCAGAGCCGCTACCTGGCCCCGCTCTGCAGCCCCCAGCCATGGAGGAGGGGACAGGGAATGGTGCCTGTTGGCCACCTCCTTTGGATTCCTCACAATCTTTATGTGTAAAAGGTGTGGATTGGTGGCTCCTGACTGTCCCTTCAGAGGTGTATAAGGGGCACTCTGTCTCATCTTTCTTTGTGTTTGGCTGGAAAGCAGGGTCAGGGACTCCTGTAGCCCCCATGATTTATGTGTTTCTAAAACCCACCATGGTTTGTTTTACCCACCTTATTCACAGACATGCTCTAAGATCTTAGTAATTGCTGTTAGTGATATTTGTTGAGATGCAATATGAGAGAGAGGTGAACAAAATACTCTGCATTTCTATGTAGTTTTTGGGGGGGGATGCAAAAGTGCCATATGCCTCATTTCTCTGCTTTTATTTTTCTCAGCTTTGGAGGAAGTTTATTCGACTTGCATATAATTTTGTGGTGATCTTTATTCCTTGGGAAATGAGAATAAAGAAAATTGAGAGTAAGTACAAAGATTTAATGGTATTGAGAAGTAAAGCAGTTATTAAAATATATTATAGCAGTATTATATATATATTATAGCAGTATATATAATATTATAGCAGTTATTAAAATATTAGGATTTATTTTTTAATTTACTGAATTAAAAATATTTGGGAAAGAGTTAGATGCAAACTTTCAGCAGTGACATTTTTATGTAAAACTTTGCTTTTTTTTCTTTTCCTGGTGCTTTAGACCCTATACAGTACTTATTTATAGTCTTAGTAGGGTGCAACTTTTTAAAAAAAATCAGATTTGTCGCATTGTGGTTTTGAAAACACTGAAAGATTTGATGATCGTTTATCACAGTCCATGGGGCAGCATCCTTGGGCCCAATACCCCTGGTTCTGCCCAGGGTTAAGGGTGGCTGTAACCTGCGTCACCAGCTCTTGAGCCCTTGAATTGAATTAAAGCAGTCCTTAATGTGACATCAGCGTCAGGCCATACCGCTCTGCTTCGGTGCTAAAGGAAAATGGATGCATGATGTCACCCAGCAGAGCAGCTTCTTGGGTAATTGCTGCTGGTAACTGTGAGACTTCCCCAGCAGACTTGAGGAATTGCAATTTCCTCATTGATACGTTAACATCTCTCCTTTGCTGAATGCCCTGAGTGAATAAGAAAGGTTTTTCTTTTGTTTTATTATTCAAATAATATTTCATGAATAAATGATATGAGCCTTTATACACCGTGTTGCTCTGATAACTGTTTTCTGTGGTTTAAGGTCATTTTGGGTCCGGAGTTGCCTCTTACTTCATCTTCTTGAGATGGCTCTTTGGAATCAATATCGTACTTACCATAATGACAGGAGCATTTGTAGTCTTACCAGAGGTAAGAATGTGTTGTTAACATTTACAGAAAAGTGCTTACTGTTGCACTTTCCTTTCTGAATTAAACGTCACACTTGAAGACATGCATCAATTTGAAATGTACAATTTCACATGAATTATTTAAAATAAATTCCCCTATTAAGAGGTGTTTTTCTGCCAAAGGATAAGAGAATTTTGCTATTAGTGTTAGAGATGCTATTTTGTCAACATGGTACTAATGCTTTTACAGAATACGTTTGTATCTGATTACTAAAATGGAGAACCAAATCCTAAAAGCTGTACTTGGTGTTGAGTATGCTCAAGTCCTATTAGTGTCACTTACAGGCAGAGAAACATAAAGTCTCCCTTCAGACTCCGGATTATTGTCCATTAGAAATAATTTTCTAGAAGCCCTGAACAGCCATAACTTTGTTTAGTTCTTGCATGCAAGTAAGTCTCTATGTTAACTTTGTTAAATTGTTCATAAATATTATTTTTTCTCACCTAAGGCCATGCTTTAATAGCATTATTAGAAAGGATAGAAATATCTTATTTTTCTTCTAATTGGCTAAACTAACAAAAAAGTATACCCAAAACATAAAAAAGTAAAATCAAATAAAAAGGTATTCACTTTCATTTTTTACATTGTAAGGAAAAGATTTAATCTTGAAACATCATTTTGACATCCAGCACTGTCATAATTAATATAGAAATGCTTACATTAAAGCAAAGATAACTTTTAGAACTATTTTGTTAATGGTTGCAGTTGATCTCTCTCTTCGTTTCTCAGCCATTTTGAAGATGCCTACAGGGCACTAAATTTCCCCATAGGCAGACCACAGACAGCAAAACATCCCCATCTGGTTTAGTGGAAAATAAATGCAGGATTTCTCGTGCAGTTTCTAGTTTAGGGCAAGGAACAACCCAATTCTTGCTATCCTGATGTCCATCCCTGTAGGCAGCTCTTGGTGGGCTCTGCTGTGCAGCCCCAGGCCAGAGGGGCTCGCACACCTTCTGAGACCTCCTCTCTCTTTCCCAGCTACTGGCCGGAGCCCCGTTCGGCAGCACAGTCAGCAAGACCATCCCCAAGGAGCATATTGCATCTGCTCAAGACCTGGACACCATCTGGTCACTAGGGGCAAGACTCAAACCACTCTTTTATTGTTTCACTGTCACTGTTCTGTTGTAATCATTAGTTACTGCTCCTACTTACAGGCTCTGGTCTTTGCAGGGCTACCTCCAGTACTCTGTTTTGTTTTATGGCTACTACGGTCATGAGAGGAAGATTGGGAAAGCAGGTTATAGGCTGCCTCTTGCCTACTTCCTTGTTGGAATGGCAGTGTTTGCTTACAGTTTCATCATTCTCTTAAAAAAGTAAGACTTCCCATTTATTGCTGCTCATAAGTTTGCATGCAGGCAACTGTTAATCGTGTATTTATCTCATTTCCTCTGTATTTTTTCTGCATAGTCCTATTAACCTGTTCAAGTCTGCTCATATCAGGGAGGAACTGCATTTAATTCTAGCTAGCTCTTTATCTTGCTTTATCTTTTTATCTTTCTTTATCTTTGTGCTCTCTTCAGTTTCCCAGTCTATAAAAGGAGGGCAGGATGGAAGACGATCCATGTGCTTTGTGTTGGTATAGTGTAAAGTCCAACACTCCTTGTGAAAGTCCTTTCTGTTTTCCTCTTTTCTGGCATGAATGACTGAAATTTATATTTTAAGTGTAATTCTCTCAGCCTTATTATTCCATCCTATTGAAATACAAATATAAAAAAATCCATCCTACAGCTAATGTCATATGCATGCAGCATCCCCTTCAAACGTAAGCTTAATTTCTTTGCTGTTGAAGGGCCAGGAGTCGAAGCCACTCAGCAGAGAGAGCGCTGATCATAAATCCAAGAATGTGCAATGCCTGGAGATGGGCAAGGTCGCTCTATCCTCTACTGATTTGCTTTCCCTTCCCTTCTGGATACCTATTTATCCTGTGCAGTCCAGGAACATTTTGAGTGCTGTCTGTAATAACTCTCAGTTTTGAAGCTGAACCTTCCCTTTTCATTTATTTTTATTCTACCTGCTGGTTTGCGCCAAGGGTCACTGATATGTTTGGCATTGACCTACACATCTGCAGTTTCTGGATATGATTAGCTCTTCCCCTTCTGACTCAGCTCACTGACTTTGCTTTGCTGATTACAGTTTCCCTTTTAAAGTTGTCCTTTTGGGTGCCCTTTCTTTTATAAGCTATTAATCTTCCTTTCATTTCTTACACTTTGCAATATTCTGTCATCCTTCCTATCTGAGATGAGCAAGTTGGGGTGGGGGATTTTTGGGTTGGTTTTTTTTTTCTTTTCGTTTTTTTCCCTCCAAGGTCTGTAAAATGGCACTGGGTTTCTGTTTGACAGTAACATATATTTTGAGAGTGAAAACAATACAGAAAACAAGCAGATCTTGTGCATGTTCACAGCGTTACCAAACTAGCTTGTAATCACGGTAATAGTGACAATATCTTCCATCTGGATCCTACCTGGAGATCATAAAACTGAAATATGCTTCAGACCACAGCTCTTGTGACAGTTACTTGCTTTATTTGTCAGCTATAAAGAATGTAAATATCAAAATGCTCCTCCATAGTGAGTCACTCTAGCACTAGAATAAAAGTGAAGTTCATGCTCTGAACCTCACCCTGTTTTATTTCCTCCAGAAAGCTGCCAACAGTGACACTACTGGCTGCAACCCTTCGGTAGTTCTAAAGGCACAGGCATGTGAAAACTATGAACCAAATCAGTGATGTCTTTCATATTCATCTTCACACACTAATAACAGTTGTGGGGGTTTTGTAATGTTTTACAGAATGGCAAAGAACTCAAGAATGAGTTTAGCAAGTGCCTCTGATGAAAATTACACTTTCTGTTGGAGACTGTTCTGTGCTTGGGACTATTTAATAGGAAACCCTGAGGCTGCAGAGAGCAAAGCTGCTGCCATAGTTAATAGCATTAGGGTAAGCAACTGACCTTCAAATTATTTAAAGTTGATTTATTTGTTAATATGTAAGAGATACAAGTCTTTCCTCTCATTCCCTTGCATTTCCTCTTGGTTTTTGGTATTCGTTCACAGATCTGTTTGCCTAGGGGAGGGCTGGTGTGACATCTCCGCGTGGTGTTACAGTCACATCACACTGGCTGACACTCACTCTGTCCCAGCCAGGCCATTTTGTTCTCCTTCAGAAGAATTTTATTTAATGCCATTGTATCTGTGACAAGAAGTTAGTTAGCTAGGAACAAATTTGTTTGTGATGCAATTTCACTGAGTAATAGAATCAAATTCATGTTAATAATGTGAAAACGCTTAATTTCAGCTCTCCATAACAAATGGTCCAGGGACATCTTGCAGCTTTCTCAAAATGAGAAAATAGCTTTAAATACAGATTATTTCCATTTGGAATTTAAGAGCAGATGTGATTTTCATTGAAAGTAATTTATTTCCCAAATTCATTGTATTCTCATTTAGTCATTGACCAAATTACTTCAAATTGCATCAAGGATAAATTATTCAGCTATGATATTTAGTTATTTTGATGACTGAGGATGACTTTTGACAGTTCTGTATTATATTTCTGACACATGGATTCTACAGGCACATCCTGTGAAAAGATCTGGTAGTGTAAACATCTGGTTATACCTCATCGAACATGCACAACCAAAATGCACAAGAATTTGATCACCATGCATTTGTTTCTCAGAAATCTTCTTTACATGTTAAGATCACCTTCTTACACCTAAAAAGCTGTGTAGGACAGAAATGTATTTATCTACCTGCAATTTCAGGATGTGAGATTTTTTTATTAGTATACTTCATGCCTTTTGTGAAAGATATGTGTATTATCTCTACTGAACACTATTAAAATGTTAATGCTGTGTTTCTTTCAAGGAAGCTATATTGGAAGAGCAGGAAAAGAAGAAAAGCAAAAACTTGTACGTATTTAAGACTAGAGATACTTTTCAAAACCCTGTTTCAATGCAGACAGTAGTGCTAATCTGCTTGTCTCGTACTTCTAAAACCATGTTAGAAAAGACCCCTGGTGTCATAAGACAACCTCCTATATTGGCTGTGTCTTTTTTTTTTTTTTTCCCCCAGGGCAGTGACTATAAGCTTAAGAATTATTGCAAACATCCTGGTGCTTCTCTCCCTGGCTGGTAGTATTTACATCATATACTTTGTTGTGGATCGATCCCAAAGGTTAGAGCGCACCAAAAAAGAACTGACTCTCTGGGAAAAAAATGAGGTACGCTGTCTTTCTGTCACCTCTGTGCCAGAAGCAGGATTATGTTCTTGGGGCTCTCTGTAGCAGCAGTGTGCTCTGAGGTGGAAATTGCAAGAGATTGGCCAGGAGCAATGAAGAACAAATGTAAGGAAAAAGCATAAACTCTCCTGTCACTCACAAATCTAGTGATTGCGCTGATTCCTTGGCCCAGCATTCACACAGCTGGAGGATACCAAATGTTCTGTGAATATTTCCATTCGAAGGAATGAGTGGATACTGAGAGTAGGAAGTGAATAGGTACGGAGAAGCCATTCTGCCATTTCAGAGGAATATGTTGGCTTCATATTTACCACATGTTAAGTTTTTACTTTAATTAATAAAGTAGTATCTTTAAAGCTAGAATGTCTGCAGTAAAGATTCTTGCATGGTATTCCAGATCCATAATTTTGGATCATGTTTATTGTTATTCTTAATATCAAAAATACCTAGAAAGCTAAAATAATACCTATAAAAGATGATATTACTATTGACAATAATAGCTAAAAAGCTTAAAGTATCTCCTCCAAGAAACGCAATGACCATTATATGTGCATCAGCAGTTAATGTACCACAGAAGATCCACATGCAAAGCTACAAAAATGCTGTGTCTTTCTGTTCTGTAGGTAAGCGTAGTTGTGTCGTTGATCACAATGATTGCACCCTCTGCTTTTGAACTTGTGGCAGCTCTGGAGATGTATCATCCAAGGACCACTCTTCGCTTCCAGCTTGCCAGGTATGAACATTACGCAGTTTAGAAAATACATGGAAAGAAAGGGAACAAGAGGAGAGATGGGTTCTGCTCGTATGTTTTAGTCCAGCCAAAGCAGAGAATGCGTGAGAAGCTGATGGGACAACAAGGCAATAACCTGTATGTTATTCTTCTTGTTTTCAGGGTTCTTGTTCTGTATCTGGGAAACCTCTACAGTTTAATCATTGCTCTCCTGGATAAAGTGGACAGTATGAGCATCACTGTAAGTTTAATCTGATGTTTTCTGATGCGTAAAGCTAGTAGACTTTATAGATTTAATTCCATTTATCGTGATACATAAGAAGTCAGATGAAAAAAAAATTTTTAATTGATTAAAACAGTTTAGAGTTCCATAGGATTGTAATGTTAAGTTTGGTTTGTAATGTTCATTTACAACTACTTGTAGGTTTTCTAGTATAAATGGATCCTCTTGATTGCTGATGTGATACTATAAACAGATTTCTGTGCATTGCTCAACTATTTAACTATTTAAAAAAAAAAAAAAAAAAAAAAAAAAAAAAACAAACCCCCAAACCAAAAAACTATCACTTTAGGGCACATATTTCTAGCTGCCGTAAATCGCCTTTTAGTACTGTCCTTACAAGTTCCATCTGACTCTGTACATTGACAGTTACTTGGCAGCCACTTAACTGCTGCTTGAAAAGACATGAAGAAATGCCTCTGTGTGTGTGCATGTTGTAGAAGATACAGACATGTCCATGTATGCACAGCTGAAAAAGTAGCTTTTGGGACATTTATTATTTCAGGACTCTGACGTTAACAATAGTGCAAGTAATTCTACCGCCTTCTTAGCAACCAATACTCTTTCTAAAGAAGACAATGTATCTACAACTATTCCTGATGTAAAAATGAAGAGAAACGGTGGTGTCACATTGGAAGAGTCTCGCACTCAAGGCTTGACAGTCTCTGACTCACTGGTTAACAAAACAGTTTCCTTTAACACCCAGAACCCACAGGATCAGTGCTGGGAGACATATGTTGGTCAAGTATGTAATTGTTTTATTATGTCATCAACTTATTCCTAATCCACGTTTAGCAAACAATTAAAATCATGTTGTGCTGTGTTCAGTTTTAGAGATTTTCTTTGTATAAATTCCAGAATTTAGCTAAGAATTGTGCAGAAAGTGCAGAGACTATGCAAAGTGATTTGGCCACAGATACAAGCATTGTTCTTTGTTCAGTATCTACAACGTGTTTAGTGTTGTACAAATGTTCTTTTGCCAGGCTTCTGTCTCTGTCTTCAGCTCTACATAGGCAGATCTCTACAGATGTGTGAAATAGAGCCTATTTCAATAGGACGCATCCTGTTGAACTCATACAGAGAAACATGACTATAAAAATGAGCCCTGTGCAGATTTGGGCTGCTGCTGGGATAGACAGGGATGCAGACCCAAGCCAAGAATGAGGTTGTGTGCTTGGTCATTTGTACACTGTCCCTGAATACTCTATTCATTCTGCCTCAGTAAATTACTAGAGAATCAAGTGTTCTTCACTTTTTCAGAGAGCAAAAGAACAACAACAAACGGTTTCAAAGC
Organism: Thinocorus orbignyianus; assembly: GCA_013400375.1. Taxonomy (NCBI): domain Eukaryota; kingdom Metazoa; phylum Chordata; class Aves; order Ciconiiformes; family Thinocoridae; genus Thinocorus; species Thinocorus orbignyianus. Next base: position 400,491 of record VXBW01003967.1, read on the forward strand.
ATTGTCAATCCATAAGCATGGAGGCACTTGGGTGGCAGTGCCGTGTATGCGTGTTTCCGCAGCCAGGTTACAGAAAACATGGAGACTTACTGGGACACTTTTTGTTTCCCTACGTGTATAGCAGACATCACTTCGGGCCTTCAATTTGAGTGACTAGTGGTGGCACTAACACATACAGAGAGAAGTTTTAACTACACAAAATTTAAAAGGTTCAATATACTTTGGTCTTTTTCAGTGTTGCGCTTCTGTCTGGGCCACTAGATTAAGAAGGATGCTAGAGTGCTTCTGACTCGCTGAGCTCCTTGTTCCAGAGTGAGCAATATTGAATGTCTCATTTGACCATCAGGAGCAGAAGCTCCTTGTGGGGTCTGAAAGGCTAATTTCTGTTCTTGTACGCCCCTTTCCCTAATGCACAGGCAACATGAAAATTTTAGAACCAGCATTTGTGGGATTTTTTATTGTTTGTTCGTTTGTTCCCCTGAAGATGTTTGGTGCTGAACCTTTTCTGTTTAACTGTAGGCTTTTAAAGCCCAGTTAAACATAGGATAACCTCATTCATTTTTAAGCACAAAACAGGTCTATTTTGTGGCTTGATGATACTGCTGCCACTGGTTTTGGCTTTGTACGAGTAATAAGTGTTTCTCATTGTGAAGCACTTAGCAAGTCTGTGCTACCACAGCCAGTATAGTAAAGGATTGGGTACAACAGAAAAAAACAAACAAACAAACAAACAAACAAAAAAAACCCTAATTTCAGTTTATCTATATAAACTTCCAGAACAGTCATTAAAAAGCCTTGATGACCAGAATTTTATTGCTGCAAGCAATAGAAGGCACATTGGAAGCTTGATTATATTTGTTCTCTTTGCTAGAACAAAGGCCACTGAGGGAAAAGTCAAACAGGAAAAGCTTAAACAGAAATAATTTATATATTCAAATCATATTTCATAAGTACACTAAGCTTAAGCCAAAATGCAGTTGCAAATATGAAAGAGCCACATACAGCCCATTTGTTTCCAGAATGACTCAGTATGTGTGAACAATATGTATTTCAGGAGATGTTAAAGCTTTCAATTATCGACATGATTTTCACAGTTGCAAGCATCCTGCTAATTGATTTTTTCCGTGGACTGTGTGTGCGATATTTAAGTGATTGCTGGTGCTGGGATCTGGAAAGCAAGTTCGTAAGTATGGTCTTTATTTTATCAAACTGAAATGCTGAAGATAGCCAGACTCCTTCCCTGAGCATTGAACTTCCTTAAGGCCTTTCAACAGATAATTTTTTGGCAGTGAACATTTACAAAGGCATAGCTAACCCTATTTTTTACACTATTAAATTGGGGGCCACAGGCTCAATGTTGAGATTAGATGTTTTTCTTAAGCCTACTCTCATGGCTGTGGTGCAAAAACCTCTTTCTTTTTCCCAAAATGAGATCATGGACCAGTTCCAGAGTCAAAGATGAGAGTGAGAGGATGGGATGGCTTCGTGCATCCTCGTTTCTGTAGCTGTAACAACTATCCATACTATAGACAGTGGTTCAAGAGCAAAAACTAAAAGCATATAGCCCCTTAAGGAAATTACAGCGAGTAATATTTGAGTAGCAAGATGGTGCTGGCATGAAAGACAGAATTCTCCTCTGTCTTTAACTAAAGAAGTGAAGTAAACTAGAGAGAAATTAGTTTATTTAACCCTCTGCCACAGAGTAGGTTTTAGTGTGTCCCATTGCCTGCCAAAAGCTGGTATTCAGGCTGTGTCTGTCTGCAAACTGATTCTGTCAAATGCTTCTAATAAATGATCTGAAAAAAAAAAAAAAAAGATTAAGATTATTCATCCCACACTGTGTTTCTCATAGCCAGAATATGGAGAATTCAAAATTGCAGAGAATGTATTGCATTTGGTCTACAACCAAGGAATGATCTGGTATGTAGTCTACAAGTGATTTTTTTCTTGTACTTTGATGGCTGATTACTAACTCAATCCAATGATTTCCAATGGAAGCTGTTCCAGTAGGATATTTGTAATGCAGTCTTTTATAGTTTATTATAATAAGAGATCATTTATTGATAGTAGGCTGTTGTTTACTGTTTTTTCATGTGTTCTTTTGCTATTAAAATTGCTTCTGGCAACATCAAGCACTGAAATGACATTCTTTTTCTAGGATGGGAGCTTTCTTTTCACCTTGTTTACCAGCATTCAATGTTCTCAAGTTGATTGGACTCATGTACTTGAGGAGCTGGGCTGTGTTAACGTGTAATGTACCACATCAGCAGGTTTTCAGAGCATCTCGGTTAGTCAAGACAAAAAATAAATCTAATACAGACAATGGAAATGTCTTCTGTGCAGAGGAACAAAATGACAGGAGATTTTAGCTCTGAGAGTTGACAAGCAAATTTGACAGTAATACTGATTGCAAAAGTCTGTGAAAAAAACCCCAAAACATAGCTACTGAGAAACCGGAGGGTTTGTAAAGCAGGGAAGTTAAAGATATGCAAGTGCTGAAAAATATGTCATGGAATATTCCTGGACATAAATGCTTTATTTCCATATAACTCTGAGCACAATAACCTACGTGCATTAACTGTTCCAAGTTCTCTTTATGTTTTATTCTTTGAAAGCTGTAAAGTATCTGCTTTCATCCCTTGCATCACACAACAGAATCCCCCATTTTTTTTCTATTGTGACAAAAATCTTGTTTACTCAAAATGGAAATTATTTCTAACATGTTTTGAAGATGAGTCAACTTCTGCTTCTGTTCTGTTTCTCCCCAACACAACTGAGCAGTCAGGGCAGTTTTTACAGACAGGTGCTATAAACAGTTCTCTGGCTGCAGCGGTGGCATCTGGAAAGCAGTGCAAATAGGATTTTCATCATTAAGAGTCTGTTTAAACTGGTTCTGTTCAGACTTTCTAATTGCAGCAGAATGATTTTGATCTTTCAGAAAGGTAGATCTTGAAGTTGCTGGGTAGATACAGACTTGCATCTTTCATGTTGCCTGTTTTTCTCTCTGATTAGTATAATCTGAAACATGTTACGCCTTCTTGCAGATCCAATAATTTCTACTTGGCCATGTTGCTGTTCATGTTGTTCTTGTGCATGTTACCAACAATTTTTGCTATTGCCCGATATAAGCCATCTTTAAGCTGTGGTCCTTTCAGGTAAGTCATAATAGACAAATGAAAATTACAAAATTTGATTTCACGCCCTGACAACAAATTCATCAGGTTTAATAATACCCAAATTCCTGTTAAAAAAAAAAAAANAAAAAAAAAAAAAAAAAAAAAAAAGTTTATATATAAGACAACCTTTTGCTGATGATAATGTTTTCCAGTATGGGTTTAATTAGGTGAATATGTCAATGTTCTGAGTGAGGCTTGACATTTTGCTTTATATACATGGTTAAACTCTTCTGTGTAAACACAACATAATGTGTCACCAAGCAATTCAGCAAACATCACTGTTCTGTGTCCAAATTCAAGCACCCTCCAAGCCTGGCCAATGTGTTTGTACTTTGGAAAAATTGTTGAAAAGCAAATAATCTATGAGTTGCCTTTTCTTTTTTTGTTTGTTTGTTCTTTTCCTTTCACTGCACTGTTGCAAAGTAGCTTTGGATGAAATTCCTTGTTTACTTGGTGCAACGCTGCTCAACAAACTGATGTACCTAGGATTTCTGACAACTTTATTTCACTTCCTTTTTTTTCCCCCCCGTCTTGTAGTGGACAAGAAAAAATATACGATATTGTTTCTGAAACGATTCAAAATGATTTTCCTACGTGGTTCAACACGGTGATCACTTACATCAGCAGTCCTGTGGTTGTCCTCCCTGCACTACTACTTTTATTGTGAGTACTTAATTTTTCCCAGGCAGGTTAAATTGATTATATTAATACTGGCCTTATCTCTAGAGAGTCAAATGTTGATACTGAGGAACACACACTGCATTACTGTAATTTTATTAAGCATATCTGAAAAATACCCACCTTATCAAATGCATATGGTATCAGATGGGAATAAGAGTATGAGAGTATGTTAGAAAGATTGTCATCACATTTTCAAATGGAATTCCTTCTCCTGGGATACCCTGTTAGCACAAGTTCACTATACTGTGTCAGGGCTTGCAGTGCTGCTGGTTCCAGGAAGTTTTAAGATCCTTCTTCCCTTTCAAGAGCTCCTCAGAAATTAATCTTCCATTTCCTCATGGTCATTAGTTTAGTTTATGACTGTGAACAGAGCTCAGTCTATCATTTAAAGCAGCTACCCAGTCATCCTGATTTCTGACAAGGTAAATCAATTATGAAGGCCTGCTCTGAAGTGTTAATGTAATATAACTTGCTGCAGACTTTCCAGTGAAAGTCCTCTCTTACTTCAGTTTCTAAATAATTATTTACATCTGGGAATTAAAAATTACTTTGAGCTGTTTGAGATTCGCTTTGCTCTATGAAGTATCATTTGTCTTGCATGTATATTTGTACCATTTTTTTATCTTGTAAGTTACTAACAAATGCAGTTTGTCCCATCAGTGGGCTTTTCAGACAAATCAAAAAACCAAAGCAATACTTCCTAATTGTAATTTTTTCCTCTAAGGTCCCAGCCAGGTAAATGTGAACATATTAACAAATTGAAGTAGGTCTATTGACTGCTTCAAACTGATGGCTAAGCACATTTGCAAATATTTGTGGTATAAAGTCCAGCTATAAGATTTTACTTCATCTGAAAGCCAGTGTAATCCATTATGTCAGGCCAGGTCTGAATCAGCTGTGCCAGTGTAAACAAGGTGTTATTCCAGACAGTCAACATTGGCAGGAGTGTGCAAACTCAGTTGCAATTCTGGTGTCTCTGTTCCATAATCTTGGACTGGGAGAAAAAGATGAGAACATATTTATCAAAGTTTTCATTTTGAGCATGTCCAGAATTTAAACCAAAAAAAAAGCTAGAAATGCATACAGAGTTATGTGTGTAATGAAAATACCTGGAAAAAAAAAAAAANAACTGCTGTTTAATCTGGTTTTAGTGTAATTTTCTCTCATTTATGTTTGCTTGAAAGAAGGCTGTGATCCATTATTACAGTATAAAGGAAATGCTACAAAGCAGCAACTGAGCCTGTACATCATTTTGATGACCCATAAACCCTTAAAGAGAAGAATGTCAAGAATATTTGATGTGACTCATAACCACCTCTTTTACTTCTAGCATGTTAATCTATTACCTACAAAGTATTGCAAGATCATTAAAATTCACCAACAATCAACTGAGAATGAAGATCCAAACAGTAAGTACACCTCAAAGCCCTTTTACATGCAGCTTGGTGGGTCTTCAGAAAAATACTAGCCTAATTAAATCTCTAAAGTCACTTTCAATGTTTCAAAACATAAAATTAATCTTGTATTTATCATCCCTACACAGCAGCGGATTTACTCTCTAATCAATAATAATTTAGTGCTTTTCATTTTCCTGAATGTATTTTAGGAAAGAACTGAAGATAAGAAAAAGGTGGTTCAGATGGCAGTAGGTAAGTTGGTGAGCTTTAGAAATGCCGCTATTAATAGGGCATTCGGATGCAAAACCATTTTGATTTCTCATACACATAGGAAAGTTCAACTACATTTTAAAAAACTATTTCCTGTAGAGTCCTACTTTCAGATGGTTTTTGAGCTCAGCCTGACTTAAACTTGGCAGCACTGAAAAACAAGGTGTGTAGTTTATACCTAAATTCCGCTGGAATCTTTGGACTGGCTATTGTCCTGCTTTTTACTACCAATAGCACAGAACCTGGGAGGTATCTTTGATTCAGATCATGTCAGACCTTGCATGAAACTCAGAGGCTAGCAGGCAGAAGAGGAGGAAGGGCTCAGCCCCTCTTCTTTAACCTGAGATGGTTGAATATTTCATCAGCAATTAAAAGATTTCAGACTTAAGTGTCTCCTCTGGGAATTTTAATCTGGACCTTCCACTTCTCAGATTTTAGCAATGAGAAACCACAGCAAGGTTCTCTTAATACCTTCCAGTGAAAGGAACAAGTGAAAATTTGCCAAGCCAAATGGAAGACATGATTCAGTAGCCTTATAGTTAGATCTCAATGCCACTATCACCCCTTTACAGCCCTCCAGCAGACACATAAATGTTGAAATACCTGATGTATAATTATTTAGTGATCAGGAGTTACTATTAAGGGCAATGAAGTATGTGTCCTACTTGGATTTACTTTGTTATAGAAACCCAATTCAGCTTTTGACTATGACCAGCACAGTCTCTGGAAGCAGTTTGCTAAATTTGGCCACCTTCATATTGGTAGTGGTGTACCTTGTTAACTAAAACAGGGCTCTCAAAAGAGGCATTGGCTTGATGCCCATTTAGGGATCCTGCGGTGCAATGTCCGGTGTTTTTTGTACGTTCCTCAATAGTACACCTGCCATGTACTCTACAATGTTGAGCCACCCCTTTATCACCCTGTCTCCCAGTGTAGCACCAGCTTCTCTTCTCTGAATGTAGAAGGGTTCTCTTGGATCTCCTGACTGAAGGGTGAATTTGAGCCACTGCATTTACACAGCAGCCTCTAAATTTTAGAGGCCTGGACAGCTCTTATAATAATTTCTCTTTTCTAGCCAGAATCCAAAATCTGGATGGGAATAACAAGAGACCAGAGCAAGAAACTGATATTATCAGCCAGGAGTCTTCTGTTCGGTCTTCAACTCCCCGAAAGAATGGCAGTGTTTTGAATTTTGAATCTCCCGTGAGCAAAGGCACCAGAATACAAACCATTTCCCAGTCTGTGCCTCAAACTGTGCCCTCATCCGATGTTGCAAGACCTGTCAACGCAACTCCCACAACTTCCACCTCCTTAACTCCGGCTCCCTCAGTATCAAGCGTACAGAAACCAAGAAATGATCATATCACAAACAGGCAAGACTGCTCTGGTTTTGAAACGGTATTTCTTTCATCAGCTCTATGACATACTTGTGTTTATTTACAAAATAGCTTAGTATTCAGACTGTCTGGAGCGTGAAATGGCTGAGCAATTTTTAAAAAGCAGATTAATGTACTATTCTAGGAGATCATGGGTACTATTAAGTGCTGGTGACACCACCTCCTTAACTCTCCCTTCATTGAGATGGGATTATAAAACTTTAGAAATTATGTAGTTGCAGTTTGCACACACCTCAAGCAAAGCTAAATACTAATCTTCCCCTCAGGCTTGTAACTAAAATAGTTTGTGCAGGATACTGTTTCCAGGATCAAGGCAAACTCTGTAGAAGTGAAGGAAGCCTGTGCAGAATGCCTGCGCAGGTCTGGCTGTAGGACAACCAGTTTTGGACAGTTGGTTCAGACAGCAAACCAATGCTTTAAGCTACCTGGTTTTGTTCAAGTGATCACATAAAGAGAATTTTTAAATGTTTCCCAGAATGATAAGAACAGGAATGTAACCTTGAGAGGTCAATTGTCTGCTGCCTTTTCCTAGGGAAGAATGAATGTAACCCCTAATTTCTAGACTACATTTCTCAAACTGGTCCTAGAAATTTTTAACAATGGAGATTCCCTTACACTCTAGTGTTTGACTTCCATAAGAACAAGTTCAATATATGTATGAATTAGACTGATAGATGAGTGTAACTCTCAGTATTTCTTTCTTTTTTTTCTTCCTTCCTAAAGGTACCCAAGCGTTGTGCATGGAAGTGCAGGCGAGCTCTGTAAAACTAAGCCATACACACCAGTGACTTTCAAAAAGCATACTGAAGATGTTCATTCTGAGCCTCTCTTCAGAAAAGGCATTCGGCAGGTAAATCCGGATGCTCTTGGGGCAGGGGCTCCTGTTTTTGTGGGACATAGACCATATGCTACCAGGTATTATGTTGTTAATGAAAATGAGCCCCGCAAAAAGTCGCTCCGTTCTACCTCCCGACTCCAAAGGCACTTCAGAAGAGACGAATCAGGAGATGTAATTGAGCTGTATCCACGCAATGTCAGAAGATACGTGGTTCGAACACCACACCAAATGTATTCCCCTCATCTCAGTGAAGATGAGGAGGATGAAGAGGAACTAAGGACAGAATTCATTAACAGATCCCATCGCCCTCGCTCACTGTCTGATCTTCGCCCACCACCAAGATTTTACATTGGGGAATGTGCTGATGGCCACATTTTTACAAGCAAAGATCTGGCCAGAGTGCATTACAAATCCTGGGATGATGGCTTTGAGCTAGACCTGGACAGGCCTCCATATGCTTACAAGAAAGTGCACCTCAACTGTCCTGAGCCACGTGTGAAACCAAAATCAAAGCAAAAGCTGGAGCAATCTCTAACAGAATCTGATTCTATTTCCATTGAATCCAGCAGCGACCCACAGAACAGCAGCAATGACCAGTATATCCAGGTGATTCACAGCAAGGAAAAGTATCCGAAACCTGGGGCAAAACTCACCAAAAAGAAATCAAAAAACAGTGTTGATCTAAATATGTCTCAGCCTAACGAACTGGTGTGCTCAAATGTCTGAGGAAGTGCTCCAACCCTTCGGTGTTTTGAATGGTGTACGTGTATTTGCTGTACTTGCTGTGTGATGTCTATCAAGAGTAACTATGACATAGTCTTTGCAACACCACTGTATGCTGCCATTTGTGGTGGAAAAAGCATAGTTAGCCCTGTGTTTTACTGTAACTGTCCCTTGCTTCAATATCACAACTGATCTGTTGCAGAACTTGGAAGAGAAAATTATTGCAGTTTATTACCTAGTGTTAATGCTGTTAAAAAAAATAATCAAAAACCCTACTACTGGAAAATCAAAAGCCATTTACTTGGTGAACTTTAATTAAACCAGTACAAAACTATGTCAAATTGAGGCTCTCTTTGAAACAGTCACACTTAAGATGCTTCCACCAAATGAATTCAACAGTTATCAGCTTCCTACAAATAGAGTTGTAATTTACAGTGCAGTTTATGACATCTTCACATATCCAGTTTGACTATGATGTGTAGCTCAAATTGGTTAATTACAGAAAACACTGAGTTTCTTTAGAGTGTACTGCATGGGCAGTGGAGTGACTTGATCGGCCTTCTAGATGAAATCCTAAATGCTGTATCAATATTCTGGTGAGACTCCTCAGCCCAGCCTGATAAGCTTCCCTGTAGAAAACTTACTATTCCTGACCTGCAAAAAACTTCATTACTCCTAATTTAATTCTATACAGGATTTTTTGGCATACTGTTGCAATTTTACACCTTGTTTAGATGCTGAATACTGCCCGTTTTTTTCACATTGTTTGGTTTACATCAGGATAAAACAACTGCTGGCCTTTAGCCAGAACTGTGTGTGCTGTCACCTTCCAGTTGGCTCCAACAAGCCAGGTGGTGGTGTGTCACCAAAGGCTGGATAGAGGATGGATGCCTCCCCCAGGGCCTGCCCAGCCACCCTGCTGCCCCAGGCCTCGCAGGCCTGTGTGGGACCAGCCATGGGCCACCATGGCCGCAGAAGGGAGTGAGTAGGGTAGCTCCAGCTAAGAGAACAGTGAGACCTCCACCATGGCTCCTCCATTTGAAGGTTGGAGGCAGTGGGGGTAACATTTCATCCCAGCTGCCTGTCGCCCCGCGGCTCTTTCCTCCTCAGGCGGCTACCCAGAGGCCTCCGGGAGAGCCAGGCCACGACCCGCCGCGGCCTGGGCTGGCCTATGTGGCCCACTCCATTCCCTCCACCATGGAGCCAAGCGGAGCGACACGGCCAACCTCTGCCTTCCAGCCGCGCCGGGCGGCGGAGAGGCTGCGGCCCCTCACGTGAGGGGGCGGTGCCGCCATCGNGGGCAGGTCGGGGGAGGCCTGGCCCCTCCGGGCGGCTGAAGCCTCCTCTCCCCGCAGAGTGAGGTGTCGGTTTCGTGGAGGCCCTCCGCGGAGTTCGCGGGGAACGCGTGAGTACGGCCCCCCGGCCCTTCCCAGCCCTGCCGGGGTGAGGCATCGCCCCCCGAGGGGCTCCGGGGAGCAGGCGGGACCGAGCAGCCAGGTTTGGTTTGGTTTCGTCCCGCCGCAGGTACAGGGGAGAGGGGATCGTGCTCGCCAGCCCTCAAGATGTCTGGGAATGCATAAAGCCGGTGGCCGGCGGGCTCAGGACCAAGTGGGACCAAAACGTGAAGGACTTCGAGGTCGTCGAAGCCATCAGCGATGTAAGTTCAGTGAAACTTGGTGCGGTTAAAGCTGTTATACCTCTGTGAGTACTGGGCTCTGTACAGACCACCTTCTTGCAGCCCCACATGAGGCAGCCTGTTATGGGCAGGTAGGTGAGAAGGTCTCTGGAAGTTGTACAGCCTCTGACTGCACCTGTCTGGCAATGCTGCGGTTGGACACCTATTTTCTTCCTTTCTTTTTTTTGTGAATAGCTTATATTCTCTTAACAACAGCTTATTTTTCTGTAAGGAGCTACTAATGTTCCTAATAGCATTAGCTAAATACTAGACACTTAAAAATACATGAATGTATGAAATTAAAAGATTCTAGCACTGCTGCAGATCAAGCAAAGTATTGTGTTTTTTAAATAGCCTTTTTGTCAGGGAAGAGGAGATATAGAGAGTACATAGCTTTAGCTGAGCAGCGGAGTGTTCCTGTCATCAGGCGTTAATTCGGGCCCAGTCTTCCACCGTGGCAGCAGGCGATGCTCTTCCTTGAGCCAACTGACTGACCTTGAGACCCTGTGCTTTGCCTCACTGTCATTAAAATGGAGATGCTGCACTTGAAGCATTACAGATGAAAAGGGCTATATACAAACAGTTGTTTCTGGTACTGTGATTATACAGTCTGATTTCCAATTTATTTTTTTTTAAGCGTGTCAGGGCACTGGATTTACATCCTCACATCTGAAGTGGTTGTAGGTGCTTAGAGGCAGCCAGGGTTCAAACACTGCCATTCCAGGGGTGTTTGTGGAAGTCTGGAAGATTTTTTCTTTTTCTTGGGAGAACCTTACGGACCTATAGTATTAATTATAAACTTCAGCTTCAGCAATGCTGCAATCTGCCACTTGAAATTCATACACTTTATCAGACTTGCCAGCAGTTACTAGTGTAGTAGAAACCTCTGTTTTGGGGAGTTAATCACCACAGAGCCTGCAGTGTTGGTAGTGTTAAGGTTTCTGAAGTGTAACAAATCTGGGTATCAAGTTGTATTTGTATGATATGTACTTTCTGGAAGAGAGAAGTATTTTAACTATCCTATGAGCGTAGGCGTTCCAGATTTGCTTTTCAGCATCCCTTGTGGTATCTGTCCTGAAACAACCTGGAAGTAACACATTATCGCTGTGTTTTTCTTTGTTAAACTGTCCTTCATCAGCACACCGTAGTTCCTTTTGGCTGTGCTGATTTGCATTTTGTTCAACAAAGGGTGTAACAGAACTCTGTGATAGAGTTTATAATGTGTAACTGAAAGAGTACCAGGAAGTACAGGGATTTTTCTGCTGAACTTCTGAAAGCATCAACTGACATAACCCTGTCTTGTGATTTCTAGACTGTGTCTGTATGCAGAACCACAACCCCTTCAGCTTTCATGAGGGTTATTTCACCAAGAGAATTTGTGGATGTGGTACTAATAAAGCAATATGAAGATGGGACAATGCTATCTGCTGGTAAGATGCTTGTGTTGGCAACATGTTCATGTTACGTTAAGATATAGCCAGCACCTACTGGAAATAAATTTAAAATGAAAAATAATTAACATGGTTTTTAGTAGATGTTGATATGATCTTAATCAAGACATAAAATACTGGTGGTCTTTTTACATCGCTGAATGTACGAGTATATATCATGTTAGTGTTCAGATAATGATGATACTGTTGGCCGGTGGTTTCTTCCCTTGCTATGCTTTTGAGATTGAATAAATATTCTATTTACTGTTCAGTTTGGGGGGACCAGAGTGTGCTTTTGTTGTTTTTTTTTAAGAGTTTACAGAAATGGTAAAAGGAGTCCTGTTTAGATTAAATACCGTTTTAACATTTTCTGCAATGCCTCTAGATTTTGGTGAAGCCATTGAATAAATGTATCAATCCTGTATGTGGAAATAATTGTTCTCATGAAACCAAATAGTGCTGATTTTTAAAGGGCTACCAATGCTTGTGGGTTTTGGCTTTCATCCTGTTTCTTACCCTGCTACAAGTCAGTGCTTTTATTGCCCCACTGTTCAACTGTCCCATTTTCCCATCCTGCTCAGGAATGCATTGCCAGGAATTCATGTATTTGCTAGAGTGCAGCTTCTCAGCAGTCAAGTGACATATACCTCTGTGGTGTGGATTTTGGGAGTAACTTGAATGGCTTCTCAAGAAAAGCAATGCCCTCGCACAACATAGGTTCAGTGAAACTCCCTCACAGGGTCTTGATGCTTAGTTCAGAGTTCAGTAACAATTGCTTCTGAATTTAACACTTCCTTGATTTCTCCATTCCCTGGCCAGAGTGGGTTCCTTTTAGTGGTCTTTTCTGACTGCTTGTATGGCACAGCCTCACACTGAAAAGGTTTTACTGCTGTTCTTCTTAAATGTATTCTCTTATAGTGAGTTTGCTTCTCAGCTGCTGGTGTTTTGAGTACCAAGGATTCTTTCCCATCTCCTGTAGAAATGATGCTTTCCTTGAATGTTTTTTCTCATAGCCACCAACGTGGAACACCCACTGTGTCCTCCTCAACCAAATTTTGTGAGAGGTTTTAATTATCCCTGTGGCTGTTTCTGTATACCTCTTCCAGGGTAAGTAGCAATCTACGTAAATGTTATGTATTCTAAAGTTCTTCTTACCATTGCGTGGTGTGTTTGTGTATGTGGCCACATGCAATCTGTAGCCTCTTGGCAGTAATATGTTTCTGTCTTCTTTTGACTGGTAATTCAGATGACTGTGACCTTTCTGTTCTCTTCTTTGTACCATGAAGTAGTCTCTCTATATTTCCTAGAGGGAAATCTTTAATGTTACAGTAACCACTATCATAGTTGGATTCTTGCTGACCTCTTAAGCAGAGATTCAGCAGAACGTACAAGTGCAGTCTTAATTTCTGGTAAATGAGTGTCTGGTTGTTTATTACGGTGCCATAATTCATAAACAGAATCATCTACCCAATTAAGACCTAGTTTAACTGTAATTTGACTTGCAGAGGTAGCCACGGGTTCATTGAAACTTGGAATTAATGTCTGTTGTTTGTTTACTGAAAAAAAGTCCTGGGAAATATCTATGATCACATAATGCATATAAGAGTCATTGCAAAGTTTTGATGCTTTTAAACTGCTGACTATAAAAATCACTTGTGTTGTCTTTGCAGGGAGCTAGACAGGACTCGGCTCCTCAGTTTCTTTCAGACTGATCTCGGTGGCTATCTTCCCCAGACAGTGGTGGATTCCTTCTTTCCAGCTAACATAGTTGGATTTTACAGCAACCTGACCAAAGCCATTAAAGCATTAAAAGCGTGAGAAGACAATAGCTGACATCCCAGCTGAGGGTAGGAAAAAAAAACCTGACGGCTTGATGGCAGAAGTAGGAAGTTAGCCATACAGGACTGCGCTACCAGCAAAGATACTTAGGAAAGGGGGACAATGATTGAGCAAAGTAAATTTTTAAAACAGCATTTTTCTACCTGTCTCTATTCAAAGCGATGTATTCTTTTCTAATACAATATCCTTCATTTTTTTAATTGGAGAAATATCACAGCAGAAGCTGGAAGAATCCTGGAGGCAGCACTGGTGGCTGTCTGTGGGGAGAAGATGTAGACACTAGATCTGCTTTCGGCCACATTTTGTCAGTGTCTGAGGAGCAGCATTGCTGAAATCCACTTAGCACTACAGCATTAGGCAGGCGTGGGGCAGCCTGTGTTGTCCCTGAAGCTCCCCTTTGACTCAAGTAGAAAAACATTCCTTCCCCAAAAGAAGAGGTAGCTGTTTTACTGCCAGCGCTCAGAGCTGCTAAGATGCTTCAGTGGGTCCAAACCTTGGTAAAAGCCAGAGCAAATTGGATTGTGTGGAGGATCCCACTTGTGTGTTCTGGCAGATTTCAGTACTAATGGTAAATATGTCTTAAGTGGGTTTTTTCTCTAAATCAAAGCCTACTGCTGCAAATCAATTCGTGGTTCTGTGAGCTGACAGACACTCTTCCTTTCTCTTCTCTCTACCAAAACCAGCGATTTCTGCAATGTCGTGATACAGGCTGCACTGATATAGTGGCAATGAATAAGAGGATTAAGCACTTTACTTGCCAGTTTTTTTAAATGCTTGAAATAAGCATTTTTAACTGCACTTGAACGTTTTTCAATCTCCTGTGGTGAGGTTTTAACGGGTAAATAATCTTCTCTGTAGCTTAGTCTTGACAGGCCATAATGACGTTGCTTTTTTCCTAAGACTGGTTTGCCTCATGGTGTTATCTTGGGAAATCAGTTCCTCATCTTTTGTGCAGTGATGTGTTCAGTTTTAGAAAATACTTATGGTGCTGGTTACTGCAGGAATATCAGATATTACTATGGATTACATATAATTGCCAGAGGAAAATAAATTGCCGAATTAGGAATTTAAATGCGGGTTGTGATTTTAATGCTGTAACCTGATTGTTTAACAAGGTGAATATGCTCTGCTTTCTGTCCCTGTATTTGTTTTATATTTAGTATAGAGCATGGACTTGCACACAAAGTTTCTTACAGTAAATCTCGCCCTATGGAATAGATTTTTCAAGAAAACAGTTTTTAATCTAGTCTCCTTTGTGTACAAAGATGTAAAAACTTGTATGAATGTGATTAAATAAATATTTTTTCTCTGCTACATCTTGGTGTTTTTCCTGAATCATCCTTTAAAATGGTTCCTCATGTACCTGCTTTGCCATCAAAAGAAACATAAGAGCCGCTTGAACCTCCAGCATCTCACTGAATTCAAGGCAACAAGGCACAGAAAAGCCTTTGCTTCCATTTACACTCCTCACTAACTGGAGATAAAGGTGTTTGGGTGAAAGCGCTCACCATCTCACCTTCTTTGCCCCTGATTGGTCCTTGTTCCCAATTTGGATTGCTGCTTTCTGTACTTACAAAGAGTAACACATTCACTGAGAAGAGATTTGGGCCCTGATCTTTCAGTCTCATATGTTTTTATCTAAATGTACTGAAGTTGTTGGGCATGAAGTTCAGTATCTCAGCAAGTCTTTACAGGTTTATGATTAATTTAATTAGCAAAAAGTTCGAGGAGCTGATCTCAGATCACCACTCGTTACTCCTGCAAGTAAATCTTTTGCAGACACTGGGGCTGCTTATTAGCTAATTATTGTCTATTTAAATGATAATTATTTTTGTATTGCTCTGAGCCATAAGGATGGTAGGTGAGGCTCTTCCTTGGGATAATTTAAGGATCCATTTACTGGGTGATCAACATGTTCTGTTCAGAAGGACTTAAGAGCCCATCTGTCCTGCCAAATTGGAAATGGAAATGTCTTGGCAAAGATTATCTTGGAGGACTCTCCAGTGAGACACGCTGCCTGTCACACAGTGTGTTTTGACTTCTTTTGATCTTGGCAGATGCCAAGAAATGCAGAGGCATGCAAAAACTGGTGAACTTTGGGAAGTGAAGTGAGAAGAGCACTTCTGGAAACAAACAAGATCAAACCCGTCTTGATGTATAAAATTAATTAGCTCTTTCGTGTGAGGATACCTTCAGCGGTTGGCATTGAAACAACAAAGGTGTTCTGTGTCATGGCTGTAGCTAGTCCAAGCTGGTATTAAAGTTATGAAGCTGTGCAAAAAACATGATTTGTCTTTTACAGGAAATAGCTTTGATGGAGCTAAAGAGTTCAGGCCTGCTTTTCTGTGCAATAATCATTTATGTTTTTCCTGTATCTGTGGTACGGGCAAATGGTTGGAAAATCTTAGCATCTTTTGCGTGTACTAGACCTTTACTTAGACTTCGTTAAGCCTAAACTTAAGTTAAATACCAGAAATTATATCATAAAAAAAAAAGAAAAGAAAATAAGAGTTTCAGGTAGGTACCAGTTAAAAAATGTACAGAAAGATTTCCTCTTACGTTTTTCTTCTATTTTGCTTGCTACTTGATTCATAGAAATTTTGTTTTGAGGATTGTTTCATTTGTTTGTGGAAAAGACAACTCAGTTGGGAAGGGGTTTGGAAGTGTGGGGGCAGATGGCTCATCAAGAACGTTCTTCCTAGGTTTAACACAGTTTACTTGTGAGGAAAGGCCAAAGCAAGTCATGCCTGGATTCAATTAATACTTTCTGCTGTTTATTCTACTTGCGTTTTTCTCAATTGGTGTTTATGGTTTGGTGAAATTAAGTACCCAAAAAAGGATACCTGGCTTTCAGTTGTTGAGTCCATCCATCCATCCTGATGTTGCATTTCTCCCTTTAGGGAAATAGGTCAGAGAACAAATGGGTACAAAAGACCATCTCGCGTAGATACACCTGCTGCTGGTGGTAGGATTCCATACAGTGCTTAGAGAGCCTTGTCACATGCAGCATTTGAAGCGTTGATTAATCTCCAAGTTATTTAGCATTTCCTGAATAAACATTTGGATTCAGAACTTCTAGTTCCCAAATACTTTCACTGGCTACTTCCCTTTACAAAACTAACACAAAAAGATTTCAAAAAATGCATGTGGTTAGAAGGTAAGAGTTGGTTCTAAATGGCCTCTGTACTCTTCTGCTGTAGCCCCCTGAGACCTCTGGCTGGAGGAAGGTTAGAAGAACCTCTGCTGTGTTACCCTCAGCCTTCTGCCTTATCCTTGCAATACCATAAGAAGCTCCTTTTTTCCCTGCCCGTGTTTGCCTGCTGG
Organism: Thinocorus orbignyianus; assembly: GCA_013400375.1. Taxonomy (NCBI): domain Eukaryota; kingdom Metazoa; phylum Chordata; class Aves; order Ciconiiformes; family Thinocoridae; genus Thinocorus; species Thinocorus orbignyianus. Next base: position 417,241 of record VXBW01003967.1, read on the forward strand.
AGATGAGATGTCTCTGACAATTGCTAGTAGAGAGTTACCTTCTGCAGGCGTTGACTGTTCTGGCTGTGCTGTGGTTTAAATAGAAAAGCTGGTGTTTTTCAGGGGATGTTGTTTTGACACACAGAACTGCATCGCTTCCTCTGTCCTTTACACATTCCCTAAGGCTTTTTCTTTGCTTAGGCTTCTAGACACGGTTTTTCCTCTTGGTGTGGTAAGGTAAGCAAGACTTGTAGAGAAAGACTGAAAACTCAGCACAGAATGTGCTTCTGAAATTTGTTAAGTTAATGGCTTAAAATAGAAGAGTAATGTAGCTGTCATATATTTTATTACAACCAGTGTATTATTAATAGTCATTATTTTAGAATTCTATACTTTGGAACATCTGTTTCTGAATATTGAAACAAGAATTACGCACATTTGTGCACATCTTGTTTTATCCCAGACAGCTTGCTCTGTAGCTGTGTTCTTCTCTTATGTGCTTTCTGAGTATCTGTCTGTCGAAGCTAAATGGCTGCAAGTAAGAAAATCCTTTTTTGTTTGCCATATTGGCAGTAGTCTAATTCCTCCTCTTACAAAGTTTCAGATGACTTGGTGGTAACAGAGCTTGGATTCTTCCTCTTGATGGTAGCTGTGATGGGCCCATTGGGTAATGCCTTGATGATATTCCATGCTTCAAAACGAGTGAGTCCTTGCATGGCAGTTGCGTGCACTTGTAACAGCTCGTCTCCGGGCTGAACAGGGCTGCTTTGTTCTAATGCAGTCCCTGGGGAAAGAAAATGAATTTCCTTTAATTCTCTGTGTGGAGGAGGCTTTAATGGATCTTTCACTTACTAGGGATCACCAGCATGCTTGGTATAAACCACCTGGTCTCAGCAGGCAGCAAATTACTGGCAGTGCACAGGATAATGCTGCATTTACAAAAAAAATACCCTTTTCATGGGAATAAATCAGTAGTCAGTTATGGACTGCAGAAGTTTGTATCAGCTAAGATAACCATGTATGTATTTGAGTGTGCTTACCTTTAAATATCCTGTTGATGATGATGGGTTTATCTCCATGAATAGAGCCTTTCCCTCCTTCCAAACTGAATCCTAAACCAGCAGGTGTTTTTTCTAGAGTTACAGTGCAGATTGTATCTTCAGTTGCTGGAAACAAATGGAGAGTTAGCAGATGGGCACTGCATAGGCTGAAAAGCTGAAACATCTGTTACAAAAAATGAACTTCTGTTTTGTTTGCAAAGGCACCATAAATCACCAAATGAAAAACTGTAATTTCTCTTTTCAGCATTGAAAAAACCCTCTGGGAAGCTGGGGAGAGAAAGTTGTGTTTGAATTAATGGCAGAATGGAAATATGAAAATAAAAGCTGGTGGCATTTACTAGAATTGGAAAAATCCAATCAATAGAGAGAGTTTAAGGTAAATCTATTTTCCTTGATGTTAATTATAAAATAGTTATAAACTACAAAGCTCCTAATGTTTATTTGTAGTACATAAATAAAAAATAAAAACAGATCTCCGGATTATGCTTTAGGAAAGAAAAACAATAGCGAGACAGAACAAAACAAGCCAACAAACAAAATCCAAAAAAAATTCCCCAAAATATTAGGAATGTGAAAGATTCTGCAAATATCTGACTATCTGACCTTGTTACATTTCAGATGGAACCCCTGGTCTATCAAACAATAGCGCATTGTTTGTTCAAACCAGAATTCATTTTCACAGAGAAAAAGTCTTGTAAACTAGAATCTAATAATATTAGAATAAAGAATCACTGTTCAGTGAGTGGTCATTATACCTTCAATTAGATGTCTTACTCCAATAATAATCTTCTTATGCTTACGGAAATCCATACAGAGGATCCCACCTGGGTTTTTTCAGAGGATTCCTTTATTTCAGAAATTTATTAATTCTTTCCCTTGTCAACAGAGTTATTCCAAGTGTCTGCTTCAGGAACATTTTGTCTGTCTTTAATCATGGTTCTCAGATTTACACAGCCAATGCTGAGATGCTTTATGAACGCCCAGGATTTCAGGTGGTAAGTAGACACTTAGCAGGTGGGAGTTGCTCTTACTCACCAGACATTTGTGAAGCATCGCTTGCTACTGAAGATGTACTAGAATTGATTGAAACGTTGAGATTTTTTTCTCCATCTTTAGCTTTTCTAGTGACAACAACGGCTTGTCTAGGCTGTCGAGCCTGTCGCATGATTGCTGAGGCATCGTGGTGAGTTGCACCTTTAAGAGACTTTCCATTAATGGATAGTACTTCATCTCCTTTCTGAATAGTTCCTTCCTGAGATGCTAGTCCATTGGGAAACACCTTGTGAACCTATGGAAGAGCCCGGTCACCACACAAACACAAGGAAAAAGGGAAAAAAAAAAAAAAAAGGACAAATCACTAGGTCACTCAGTTAATGCTTTTTTACCATCCATGTTTTCCCTTCTTTGCCAATAACAAGTTGCTTCTAGTACTGAGTACAAGTTGCTTCAAGGACTGAGAGCTGAACAAATTTGTACTTGAGAATTTTTCCTGGGCATAGCCTTCCTCAAGCTGCTTGAAATCTGTCTAACACTGGTATCAGATGGCCAAGGCCATGGTGTATACCTGCCTATGCTACTTCCTTACTCTCCTACTGCTCTGCTGGTAGGAGGAAGGAGGTGTGGAGCTGGTCTCTAATTTCCAGACCCCTTATGTACCTATGATTTCACCTTATGACTCCTGACCACTCTGCATGATCTTCTGTAAGCACGTGAATATGGTGTTGGTTACTTCCTGCTGGGGCAACCTCTGTAGTAGAAAACTAGTAAATTGTATATTTTTAGATAGGGTATTTGCTTTTGGACTATTTTTTAAGAAAGACGCTACTTACTGTTACCACTTTGTTTTCTAGATCAATGCCTCCTGCCAGGCTGAATCCAAGTCCAGTATCTTCTTCTTTATGCAAAATTGTAACATGAATATCATCAAATTCCTAGGCAGAGAAAAAAATAAATCAAGAACTTCCCAATAGATACGTCAAGGTGACTGGAAAATCGGCATATTTTATTTTTGTTCCATTGTATGTTTTATAATGAGAGTTAGAGGCATAAGCATAATACTGAGACATGTTTTAGTATTTGGTTTTGATCAAATTTACCTATTGGTTACCTATTTTAAAAATGTTATTCTGTGTCTAAATTTGTTCTGGTTTGGTAAACCAAATCAGTTTGATCTGGACCATAAATGGAATTATATTAAAAAATAAAGATATCATGTACTGTAGAAACAGAAAATATTGCTGAATCATGTTAGAAGACCTTTTCATTGAAAAAGTGGAAAAAGAATTTGGCATACCTTACGTGGATACAAGTGTCACAGCTCAAAAATTGCTCCTCAATCTTATTTTTAGTTTTTAAAAATATTCTAGTAATGGGTAGAGTAAGCTGTATCTTACTGTTATCCCAAAGATGAGTTTGTATAGGCTAATGACTCCTGTTTTAGCTTAGTTTCCTAAGGAAACATGGCTTTCTTGACCACAGTTTCACAATCAGTGAGCAACTGTAGTTTCATCTTTTGATATTGTATCTTGCTTCCTTCTACAGTTGAGCTCACTGGCCAGCTGCAACCAGGCAGGGTGTACACGCTACTAAGAGATTGTCCTGAATGTTCCCTGAAAACAACCAACTTATATGAGAAAGGCCAATATCCCATCGGGGGCGGCATTGCAACATTGCTTTTGCTGCTCATCAGACCGAAAACATCAACAAAGGATGTTGGCAAGAAACACAAGTTAATAGAAAATTTGCCTTTCATAAATTCTGCTTGTCAATCTGCTTTTTGTTTGCAACATACTAGCAAAGTTTGCTGTAGTCAGTAAGAATTTGTCTCTGACATGAGGATATCTCTACCTGGTTTTCTGATGGGCAGACAATAATTCGCTACCCATGTTCTGTGCAGTGCAGACACAAATCAGGACTAACCTGGGACACACATCACTGCAGTTAGCAAAGAGGCAAAACCTATATTATCTTAGGCTCATTGGTGCATTAATGCAATTAAGACAGCTTTTGCACAGCTTGGAGTGTCTTACGTCAAGTAGGTAGCTGCCAGCAGAAGCTGAACATTTTTCTATGCAGAGCTCTGGGAGTTTTCAGCTTTTCTTTGAGTGTGAGCAGTCTTTAGAAGTCTTTACAGTTCTGGAACACACACATTTAACCTTGATTTTGACTTAATCTAAGCTTTATTGCAACTCTAGACTAATCTAGTAAGACTAAAGATTGCACAGAATCCCAAGAGTGAGGCACTGGGATCTCAGACTGGCAACCTATGTTAAAAGAAAGGCCTCCAAAATACCAATACTTATTTCTGCATACACCAACTTAAATGGATGTTACTCTTGCTTTGTTATCTTCTTCAAGATTTTTGATTAAAAAAAGCTAAGTATTACCACTGGTATGTATTGAGATGACTTTTATTTGTTATAATATCAAGTGGCAAAGATTAAGCAGGAATATATACTCCACAGCTTTCTGAAAAGCATGCACTAAAAGAAAAAGCAGATTTACCTTTAAGGTTGCTTCATCGAGTGATTTGACTTCCTCTATGAGCTTTGCTAACTCTTCAGGGGAAAGCAGAGAGATGACAGATTGCCCTGAAGCACCAGATGCTTGAGGTGAGCCGTGTTCCTGTTTCTCTTCCTCTTTCTCATTGTCTGCTAGGCTCACGGTGTATTCTCTCAACTCAGAGAGGCTGTCCCATTGTGACAGGAATAAAAAAGAAATGGTGAGTTACAAAGGAACAAAAGCATAGTACAGACAATTTTGGAGCAGCCATCTTTTGATCTTATCAGTGTTTAATTGGGGTGGTAGCTCCTATAGTAAGTATTATAAATACATACAGATGTAAATTAATCCTGTTAGCCCAACAGAAATAGCATCCACTGCAATAAAAAAATAGGCATAATCTCTCGGCCCCAGGCAAAAACAGACTTAAATTTTATTATGGAGATGCTAGAAATATTCTTCCTAAGTAGGAGGAAGCTTGAAATACACATGTAAAAATTTAAAATAAGTACAACAGTCATGAGAGTCATGCAACCTTTGTGCTCTAAAAAAAGGTCTTAACTTTGTCTGTTCTTTACTGTTGAGTGCTGCTACCTGAGAATGTTAATCTGTCAGCAGATCAGCACTCACCAATGCTGATCTGCAAATCTATTTTTAAAGATGGTATCTTACTTTAGCGAAAACCCAGTGTCCAGGTGATGACTCTCATTTGCAGGGGAGGGAGAAGTCCCATCGTCCTCCAGAGAGGACTGGGACAATGTGTCCAGAGTTTCCCATGCATTGTTTCCAGAAGAGGCTGGAGACTGAGGAAGGCAAAGCAAGGATTTCATTAAAGCAGATGACACCTGGCTGCTGATGGAGTAGATTTTGCTACACTTTTCGTCATACGCCTTCCTTAACTCACAAGACTGGGTAGCAGTAAGTGGGAAGCTTCGTGACCGTAGGCTGTGCGCTTTTGCAACCAACACAGGATGGGAAGTTGCAATGGCTTCTGTAATTAAGAGACCTGAGACATTTTCAGTGTTGACATCGTTACTTTTCTCTGAGCTAGCCACAAGGACATCCCTGGGAGAGGAAGATCGATCTAGGCTCTTTGTACCCGTGACCATGGGTGACTTTGGCTGTTGTTGACTAGTTTCACAACGTTGGAGAAAGGCTTGGTTTAAATGAACTGGAATCACTTCTGACTCTGTTGCAGTGGGAGAGTGTTCTTTCTGGACTGATGGTTTCAGGTTGAAACTTCGAGGTGTTTTTTCAGGTGACTGTGGGGCACTCAAGGATTCAAATGAGCTTATTCTTTGTTTTATCGATGATCCCCGAGGAGAGCCACGGGATAAACTGGATTGCAGTTCTTTTCTGGAAATACTCTCAAGGTCAGGAGGACTTTGATTTGCCTGTGGTTTTAGATCTGAATTTACTTTCCTCAATCCTTTCAGACTTTGGCGAAACCAGGCTGGCTTAGGTGCAACAGGAGGACCCTTTTTCATGCTGTCATTTTCATCTGATTTTAGCAGTTTTGAACCGGCTATTTCTGATTCTGATTTCTTCAGAACTGCCTCTGAGCTGCTTCGATTTTTATTCTCTTTATTTGCATTGATGCCATGGTGCAAATCTAAGTGAACATTGTCTTCAGTCATGGTAGGACTAAATAAGCTTTTTATGCAGTCAGAAATTTTAACCCAAGGGTCTTCTGTTGTCGTATCGAGGCTATAATCTACCCGTGCTTGTCTTTTAAGTATAGGTCTTTGTATTGACGAAAGTGGATTCCCTGTATTAAAGAAACATTTATTATAAACAAGCCTCCTTCTAATTCTCCATCTCTATCCCTTAACTATGCATTGGTAATAATTCGTTAAACTTGAGTTTCATTCAAGCCTCCAGTAGGTATCTTTTAAAGTTTCTAAAACGTTTAAACTTTTTTAAAATTCAAACTCTTGATCTACAAGATCTGATTCTTGACACTTCAATTAACTGATAAACAAGGCTCTTCCATACTTATACACAAGATCCCTCTTCTAAAAAGCCTACAATTTCTAAAGGTAACCTGAAATTCTGGGGTGCTGAAGTAGTGGTGTAGTCAATAACAGGTAAAATAGAAGGCTAAAATTGTGATGTTGTTTGCAGCCTAGTGAAAAAGCTGGTGTTACAGTAAATTCCTTAAAAAAAATACTTTTTCTTTCCTACCTTTATAAGTATATCCTGCTCTAAAAAGACTCTCCCATGAAGATCTTTGGTTAATATTTATGCTTCCTTAAATTTGTGCAGGAGCTTCCAGTTGTATTTTTCTAGTAAGTAAAAACTTAATTCTGTTATAAAAATATTTTTTTACAACAGAGACCGATTAAGTATTTTAATATTAACCATGGTAGAGCTGAATGGCAAAAAACTTGTTGTGCAGTTGCACGGTTACTGTTATCTGCTTCAATGTAAATAAAAATATAATTTTTTTAAGACACAGTTACTTTTTTTAATGATCTGAGCCAGAAGTTACAGAATCAAGTAATCGCTTAGGTTGTAAGACACCTCTTGAGATTGTCGTTTCCTTAATGCTAAGTTTCCTTAATTCTGTCTCGTGCAACAAGGTACTTACTCAGTCATTTGTGTTATTGCAACACTTGAGCCTTGAAACTCTGCATAAAAATGTCCTCTAGAAATGCTGAAACTAACCTTTACTATCAAATTTTCAAGATAAATAAGCAGTTTCATCTGAAGAAATACAGCAGTAGTATACCTTTCCATTAGCACTTTTTTTTTTCCAATAAATCATCCATTATCCTGATTATGATATAGTTTCCCCCTTTTTTTCAAAGATTAATCAATAGTTTGAAATGTCGTCTGTTTACCCCAAAATATGTGGATATGGATTGCTGTCTACATTTAAAGAGAAAGGTGAAGTCAGCTTGATACCCATTTTGGAATCCAAACTAAATGAAGGTATCAGCTGCAAAAAAAAAAACAGTTCATGGAATTAAACATACCTAAATTAGCTTTTCTTTCTTGATCTCTGCCCGCTGGAACAGCAGTGATGTGTTCAGTATCGTGTGCTGTAGGAGAAGTGGTAAAGGCGCTGTGGGTTACATCAGTTTGATGTCCCTCTAGCATTGGTTCTCCAACTTCCTGCTGAGCAAACAGGAAACAGAAGTATGTCAGAATGCAGTTATACAAACCACCCTATATATGAATCTGAAAAAACCCAGTAGTTTCATTTGGTTTTAATTGAATAGAAATCAAGTTTTCATTTCTGCTTTGGATGTAATCTTCATAGGACTTAATTCATTATGTATTTCAAGAGTGCTGGCATTGTATTTTATGGTTATGCTTGTAAACAGACTGTGAAAAAATGTGATTAACATCTCAAAAATTTAATAATAAACTAAAAGGCTGCCTACTATAATTTTCAATCAGGAATTCAGTAGAGTTTTGCAAACCAGTCAAGCAAATTTCCTCTAACTTCATACTAAACTCTCTTTTCTGCTGAAACCTTTTGCCCTGAGCATAAGCTAGACATGCTAAATCGTTACTGAGTTTCATAGCTCTCCCTTTCTTGTTTTCGGCTGGGAACATAGGATGAGAGGATTAGTTTGAGGTTGCAGTAAGTACCACTCTCAGCGTGATTAACAGATGCTCTGGAATTGCTTGATTCTTTTGTGACACCAAGTTACCATCTGCCCTGCTGTGACACTGGAAGTGTTCTCTGCTGTGTACTTAAGCTTCAGGATTACTTAATAGGAACCAAAACCAAACAGGAACAGGCTGTGAAGGTCTACCAACAAATGAGATTGTCCTGAAAAAATCAGTAATAGAACCATTTCTTTGCTTTTCTGTAATGGACTGGTGGTTGTTATGCAACTTGCTTATTCTAGGAAAACTTTTCTCCATCTCCTGCTTACCAGGGTCCTTCTTGAAAGTTGCGCTCATGTTCTGTTGCTGTTAGATGTGGACATCAGACATTCAGTAAGTGAAGCAGACAATTTGCAAGCAGTGCGAATGTACAGTTTGCTCTTACTCTTTACTGATGGCAGTTATACCTACCTTTTTACTGACGTAGTTTTAAGCACATTGAAAATGTCAATTAAGCACTCTTGGTTGTGAAAAGCAGCCTTATAGTCTGTGGAACCCCCATTAAAAAAAAAAAAAAAAAAAAAAAAAACCTGTGGTATGCAGGTCTTAAACTGACTAATACAAAAATGTTTGGGGGATAAAGTTTAAAAAATATTAAAAAGCAGTAATAAAACCTTCTCTTAATGATCTGAATTACATTCTGACAAGAAACCCTCTCTTCTAGGGACTTAAAGGAGCTATTGCCCTAAGATATACAGACTGTCTTACTAGAGGAATTTACCTTCATTAACAGAGCTTGACTTTTCACAGACTCCATTATCTAAAGATTCTTTTTATTTTTTTCTCCTTAGTACTGAAGAATAAGTTGCATGCAATGATCAGTTCAACAAGTACTTATTTGTATGAATTTTACTTCTGAAAGGTGATTTTCTAACAGCTGCTGCTGAATATGTGTCTACTGCTGTCTTAGGGGATGGATGGTAAAAGAGTGACCTTACATGAGGTACTGAACTGAAACTTTCTTAGATATTAACATTATAGATGGAATTTCCATCTGAGCTTAACATTTCAATTTGTTCTCTGCAGACTGGGAACTGCAGGGGGGGTTTGTTTGAGATCTGCTGAGATCTGCTCATTTTTGCTGGTGACTAAACCCAGGGAAAAAAGGTTTCGTTTTTAAACAAACCAAAACTTTGTTTCAACATGCAGACCTCACGATCCCTCACACTCATGCAAATGTGAAACACTGTCTTTCTGTTCTATCTTAGATAAGAGAGGGAACTGAAATTTAGTAACCTACAAATACACACTCAGTTTTCAAATACTGTAGCTCGTCAACAAATATGTATGTGTCTTGTAATTTAGACGAGTTTATTTAGTAGCTCCCAGTCTCAAGAAATGTATTTAAGCCCAGAACTACCTGCTGTACATAATGCTAGTGCTTTCTTCCAATAGAAATCCACTATGGAAACACAGAAATTGTATCACAACTTCTCTACTTCACAAGTGTTTGTGAGTGTCGAGGTTAGGATCAGCAATACCAAGCTGACATCAGAGGCTAGGTGAGCTCCAGTCCCAGCTCAGAGCATGTCCCGCTTCCAGTCATGCTGGAACAAGAGAGTGTCCAATACCACCAGTGATGCACATTCACGAGGAATGACAGTTACTCAGGTTCATTCTTGCTGCTGCACTCACTGAGATTTTTTTTCTTCAAACTCCTCGGTATGGAAGAAAATCTCCTTCAGGTACTTCTCTGCCTTCTGACCTTACTTTGAACATCATGTTTTGAACTAAACTGGCTTCACTAAGATACATATCTTTCCTTCAAAACAAAAGAGCCTCATTCCCTTCTCCCAGTCCTCATATTTATGCAGTTTTGCCTTACCTGAACACTTGCAGAAGGTGATACAGCCACTTCAGATACAATCTTCTCCTTTCCATCTGCATTACACTGGTCATTACATGTACAGTCCTGCTTAAAATATTTCCTTGGTGGAGGTTTTGGCTTTGATGACTTAGGTTTTCTAACGAGGATCTCTGATGATTTCTTAGTGTTTTGCAAGGGTCGACCTCCCTCAGTACAAGTGGGAGGAGAATTTCTCTCTGAATTGTTACCAACCAATGAGTCCAGCAGGCCAGGTTGTCTGGTAATTGGTACATCAATGCTGTGAACTCTCGCTTTCAAGTCAGCTAGTTGGTATGCAGCACCGTTACTGCATGAAGACCTGGGGTTGTAGCTGCTGTCACTGCTGGAGCGCGTCATCAGCTTCTGTGCCCTGTGGTTGCAATGCGCAGCATTCCTCTCGATACGTTTCTCACACGGATGTCTCCCGTGCCAGCTTGTTTCTAGTTTTTTAACACCTGTATCAGGAACAAGTTCAAAATGTCTATTCAGATGCATGCAAAATGCTCACTTCCAAGATTTAGCTGATTTCCTTTGCAGCTAGATACTATCGATGCAAAGGTACGATTTATGCATTAAAGGCTTGTAGATCGAAGAGTCAACAGTTACATTCTTGGACAGCAAAATAACATTACATTTACCCTATCTATCTATATATGTCAGCAATACAGTCTACAGGTTATGATTCTGTTACCTTTGGTCTTTAAGAAGAAATGAGGACACCAGGAGTATCGTTGCAATGTGTTACTGTGGGAGGATGTCACAGCTGAACTGCACAAATAGCTCCAGCCACGACTGCATATGCTTTTCCTCACAACGGGACTAACAAGCTGTTTATCCCCAGGACATCACCTGGATTGTGCAGTTCCTTGCTACCATACGTCCTGTCACCTACTGACAGTTGTTTGAAATGTTTTATGCAGAGGTTATGAATTGGAAAGGATGAATAAGAGCAGAGAGATGAACTTTACACTAAATTTTTTGCTGGCCATCAGTCAGATGTGATCTTTTCTCATCACTCTGGTAACATATCTTAGACATCTTAGGAGTGTTGTCCTTGAGGTCTCCTCCTCTTCCGTTCTGCTCTGGGTTACTTCACTGTTACCAAAGGTTAATACAGCAGGAACTCATCCTACGTATCTTTTAAGTCAAAATTACCATGTCTAAATTAATGCACTTATTCCCTTACCTTCAGTACTCCATTGGTGTCTCTCCCTTCCAAATCTGTTGTTTTCCACAGCTTGTGCAACAGCTTCTTTAAGCTGTTGCTCAGACACCTAGGAAATACCATGCCCTTTTACTCTCATGAGATTGCTGTGGGGTGAGTAACATTGAAACATTTATTCCTTTCACAAAGATTTCCAAGTCCTGCAAGACCTCCAATGGAAACGAACAGACCTCATTATGTCTTGTATCAGCTAATTTTAAAGGTCAGTAAGTGAACATGCTTATATTTTTATATATTCCATTATAGCTGAAGTATGGCTATAGATGTGCTGTTTATATTGGTTGTTTGCGCAAAACGAGATCTTTAAAAGATAAACGTTTTGCATATTTCACCAGAAGTGGAGTTCTGGATTTACCAGTATAAGATAATATTTATGATAATTTATACAATAATTTAAACTTGATAATAATTTATACAGTGTTTGGTACTAGGAAGCATTTTGTAGAAAAAAATTTTAAGAATAAAATATTTTACTTTACAGTAACTAAATTATAAATATTTTCTGGGCAAGATCTAAATTATAATTACTGAAAGATGAATGTATACAATTCTTCATTTTTCCCTCTTTCACATTATTTTCTTATTATTGGAAGTTATTTCTTGAATAAAAAAAAAGATTTTTGTTTATTCCTTAAATGTTGTTTCTGTATTTTCCTTATTCATGTCACAGAAACTCATGCAAGAATGTGTCCAGTGATCTTCAAAACTTACATTATTATATTTAAGGTGCATATCTCAGGCTTGTCTCTGTGCAGCAGTGCTTATAAAGAGATCAGCATTTTTGTTATCAACATTTTTCCACCTGTTTTACATTAGCACCTACTTCCTCACTTAGTCTTAGTTCTCGATATGTACTTTGTTGAAAGTCAGAAAGAATACAGAGCGTACTACCTGTGGTTCAGGGTGTCTGCTGATAATAATCTGTACTGCACCAGGATCACAATGGCTTAGCACAGCATAAACTTCATTAAGAGTCATATTTTGTACTGATGATTCGTTAATTTCGATAATTTCATCTCCACACCTACAGAGATATTTAAAAAAATGTAAACAAAACGACGTAAAAAAAGCATTTTCTTTTTCTCCAAACTTTGTCTCACCCAGGCGAAAGTATACAAAAAGCAAATTCACATGTTTGACCTCTAATTTGACCAGAGATTACACCATTATGTCTCTCTGTTCCCGTTACAGTAAATGGAATGGGAATGACCTGTACATCAAGGCTTTTTTGATCTGTCTTGTTGCATGCAGCTTTCTTCATGTTCAGCTGTGCACACTTTGTGATCTTCCTGCTGTATGCACCTCAGCTGCTGTGCTTCCAGCTATATCATCCTTCCTTTCAACTTCATGCTTCGCTTTTCACATCTTTATGATCTGCTGGTGTTATTTAAGGTCAGAAAGGATGTTTTGTTTCTGCTGCATGTGAATAGCTTGCTAACAGAAAAATTCAAGTGACAAACTATTGCCATTCTGCTGACCTCTAGACTGAATCTTCCTAGATAAAATCAAAACTTTTCCCGCATAAAAGCTGAGACTGCCCTTCCCTGCTTTACTGCAAATACCTGCACACTTTAAGAGGCTGACTGGAGGTATTGATTTGTATCATGCAAACTTTCAAATAGTGAAAGACCACAGTTATCCCAGCTAAAGACTTAGGCATGTATAGAAGAGGGTTACAGAGCACCTAAAGTTAAATAAAAAAGCTTTCACTGAAAATACTGTGTTCAGTTCAATTTTAAATATATTCAAAACTACCAATTGGTCACAAATATTACAAAGTGGATCTCTACATGCTCACTAAGGCTTATTTCAGCAAATCTGTATTTCTATTGAGCAGGCTGTGACAAAATTTGAGGAGTTTGTATCACGGAAAAACAGTGCTGAAACAAGCCAGAATATGTTGTATGTTTGCAGTTTCTCAGATATTTTCTTATTTGGAAACCTTTAACACTTCAGTCTTTACTGAGCCCCTCAAAGCTAGCCCAGCCTAGACAAGAGACAATAATTTCACTGGGTGCTGTGTATATGGAAATCCCACATATCCTAAATATACATGCTGATACCCTCAGAATAGCACAAATACTTTAAACCCAAAACTTCCAGAAAGCTATAGATTTCCTGCCCAAACAGGTAAAAAATAAATCCATAAAACAGAGCAATTTAAAACTAGTGGCATAAGGCAGACACTCTTTATCATCCTACCTGAGTCGCCCATCCATGTGTGCCACGGAGCCTGGTGAGAGGGTGTGAATAAAAATCCCTGAAATGCACTGGAAATAAGTGATACTACACAACCCAATTCCAAGGCCAACACCTGGCTCTGAAAGAATTAATGATAATTAAAAAAGACAAAAGAAGCAATGAAAACAAACCACTGGAGAAACCTTTTTTAAAAAACATCTTCAATTTCTTTTTTTTTTTTTTCTGTACAAGCCAGAACCTAAGGCTTGTGTTCATGAATGTTTCACATTCAATATTAGCTGCTGCTCCTACTGCTTGTTTCTTTTATTTTTTTCCCCCCCTATTTTTTTCTCCATTTATTATGGTGAGTGCACACAAATATTGCTTGTGGGGTTCCAAGATTTGGCTGAAATTCATTGTTGGCATGTCACAGACATAATGCAGCCCAGGTTCATTTTGCAAAATATTTCAAATGACTTTACAAGTACACAGAATAGGGAGGGACAAAAAGTAGGGGGAGAAGGGGAAGAGAACAAATATTAAGGATTAAAAAAAACAAAACAAAACAAAACAAAAAAAAACCCGACAGATAGAAATTAAGGATGGGTTGCTATTTTTTGTTATATCATCTCAATCTCATTTCTGATTTGTATAATGGAGTTTTACAATTTTATGAATTTACCCTCTTTGCTCTGGATAATCACTCTGATGTCAGATCCCATATTAAGTTATACTGTTATCTCATAGAGACTTCATTTTGTTTGTTGCTTTGATGATCCCTTAATTAAAAGTTTATTTCATTCTGACAGTGGTTGTTTATAAACAGAAGATGTTGACAGTTGGAGAGGAGTTGAACAAACTACAAGAAGATGTATTTTATTTGGTTTTAAGCCTTTTCAAAAATGAGATGAACTGCTTGCTTAATAATGGGTAAGAGTAGCATAATCTGCTTACTATTTGGTGGTTGTTGTCAATAGGTTTACTTTTTCACATGAAGGATATGAATGTGACCCTGAGGCTTTACTGAAAAAAAATATGAATGATTGGCTATTGAGGACAGACAGTGTTTAAAATCCTGCTGTTGATAGATAGCTGTTAGCACTGGCAGGCACCAACATCTAACTTGGTATATTAAAAAGTTCAGGAAGAATCAGTTTAGTAAGGAAAAATGTTCAGAGAGAAAATGAACAGTGTTTTGCCAATCAGTGCCTTGTTTGCTAGTGCTCAGCTAATTTTAGTGCTTACCTTTATTTAGGATAACTTCCATTATGACCCTGTCATTGGGCTTTGTAGCATTTAATGAGAATGCTGCACTTTCTGAACTGAAGGAGCTGTTTTCTTTGGTTATGCACGTACTAGAGCTCAGTGACTGACACAAGTGGGGTGACAGACAGCTGGAAGCAGAATGAGGTGTGCTGAAGCTTGTCCTGACTGTAAGTGTCAGAAGACCCTTCTTGGCCTGCTAGATGGAAAAGATAATGAATGAATGGGTTGACTTCATATGTACATTGTTTGTGAAGACAGAAAATGTTCTGGAAGGAGTGTACATAACCTTGAATTTTTGTAAAGCATCGTAATGTGTTAATCCATGCATGGATTCTCCATTCAGTTCCAGGATTTCATCCCCTGTTTTTAAAGAGAGAAAATAGAGTATGTTACTGTTACTGTATGGTGCAATAAATTACATGACATATATGTGTATGGAGAAGGAGTCTTGTAAATGCAGTAATGGATACAGGTGTAAAAGTCATTTATGGCTCACTTCAGCTTGGCTTTAATCTGCCTTTAGGTATTATTCTTTGGGAATCTGGAGTTGGGAAAAGGAGAGATGAGGGATTTCCTACCTTCTTGTAGCCTTCCATCAGCAGCAGCAGCTCCACCGGGAAAGATGGTTTTGACATAGATGCCTATTGGTCCATAAATGCTGTCTTTTCCTCCAACAATGCTGAAGCCCAAACCCTAATTTATGGAAGAAAAACAGTGTGTGTGAAGGCCCATGTTGAGTTCTCATAACAGTTCATTTGCAGTTTCTTCTGCGTTACCTACATGGGCACTAGTAGTAAACAAAGTAGTGTAACCCATGAAAAAGTGGTCAACCACATGCCAGCTGTAAAAGCAAATGAAAATTTCAGCAGTATACCCTCATGATTTGCTTTTGGTTTGTTGCAATAAATTAATTCATGATTATATACACAAAAGTAGTTGTCTAATTCCATCCCCCTCATTGAACCAATAAGCAGCCTTGAGAGATTAATTTATCTATTATTCTCCTTAATTTCCTCTCCCATAAATGGCATTAATGAAACACACCAGATAAAGTCTTGATATTGCTACCAATTTCAGACACATAGATGGAGATCTCATGGAGATATCTCTCTCACCCTCTACCAAACAGAGTTAATGCATGTTGGAAGTTTAAGTAATGTCAGTAGACATTTATAGGGAGATACTTCTCATCTTTGCCCTTCTGCCATTACATAAAAGTCAAACACTACCTACCACCCTTAGAAGGACATTGCAAGACTAATTCACACCTCTGGAGCCACCTAACATCCCTCAAATGGAAAGTGAAAGTGCTGATGACATCTTTGTTGGCTCCCAAAATGCAAAAAACAAGTGACTGGTTGGTAAGTAATAATACTACAGGGAATGATTTCTGAGAGTCATCTCACAGCTTAAATAGTTATAAATATAGTGTTAAGTATTTTAACTTAGTTATTAATTAAAACATTTAGAACTTTATTCAACGAGTTCAAAAGGTATGTGTTTAATCTCATAGCTTCTGTGATCTCTTTTTAAGCATCTTCAATTACATTACTTTTGTTGAAATTATATTCTGTCTTTCTCTAGACTTTACTATGTTTTTTGCAGAAGTTTATTGGTTTTCATTGAGGTCCTGTGTGTTCCTGGTAACTGGGTTTCCTCAACAGAATTGTCTTTATGGCTCAACTCTGACTTGGAAGCTCTAAAGGCTCTGTGCTAGTGCTGCTATGGATGACAGATAGTGTATGATGCCAAGCGTATCTCCAGCTGCCAATGAATGTCAGTTCTGCTAGCGTGATGTGGATGTGTTATTAGAACCCAAAGACTGTGCTTCAGCAAAGAGATACTTCAGAAGGTTATTAAGAAGCAAGTGATGATAACTAATCACTCCTGGCAAAGCCTGGATATCAACCGGCAACCCAGAAATTGCAACTTTAATATCTGTATTCATTTCTCTGCACTTTGCCGATCACATTTGTAAAATGAAGTACAACTCTGTTTATGGTAAATCAGCCAAGTCAGTCTCACCTTCCCTTGTCCTTTCATCAGTACAATGTTTGAGATTACTGAAGCATGTGAGCCACAGGATGCGTACACTAACTGTGCTGTACTTAGTGATCTAGATGGCCTTGAAATGGCCTGTAAACATAAAACAAACAAACAAACAAACACTTTTAAATGGAGAACAAGAAATTATTGGACTTTACATTAGGACAACTTGTTTATTTCAAAGTTTCCTCTCCATAACTGATGTTACTAAAGTATTAAAAAATAAAAATAAAAATCAATTCTCTCAATCAATTTGTACAGAACTGATGACCGTGCTGAGCACTCTGGGCTTTTTATGCTAAACCGGTCTTTTTCCTTGACACATTGAGAATCCAACAGCCTTGAAGATACATTGCTCTGATTTTTTCTGTCTTTAAATGTTCAGGATTCAAACTCTGGAAGTCCTGCACACTGAAATTATCCCACAGAGACTAAGCTAGACTGAAACTAGAATGTTGGCTTTTGAGGTAGTGTGATAGTGTAGAAGTATATTTTTGTGCTCACACTTGATTCTCCATGACAAAATCCCATTTGTGGCCACTAGGGTTCCTAAGAAAGTATTTTCGTATTTGCCTCTAAGAACTGAACTAAGAAACAGGAAATTCTAACTCCTTCCCTCATTTTGCTACTAAATACCTTTATATTGGGACACATTGAATCTGTTTTCAGAATTTCCTCAAAAATATGAATTAATACTCGCAAAAGTTCTTCAGACTGTGAGCTATGCTGTGCTGCCTCTTTTAAGCCACCTCGTAGGCTTCGTCCTACAGCTGAGAGATGAAGTGTATTCTTTTTGTGATAACCAAGGCAAGCAATTTCTCAGTGCTTTTCCTCTCTCCATTCCACAGACAGCGGATCTCTTAACTCCAGCCTCTGAGATTTGACCCATTTTAATGAACCTTCAATGAAATATTTAATGAACAAGCCTCCTATTTGAAAATGAAAATGGGTGTTACAAACTAATTTAAACACTAGGTAATGACAAAAGTCATTACCTAGAGCTAACTATACATGAAGTTCAGTAGGGCCAGAGTTAATTGCACTCATTACCAGTCCAAGAGAGTTTTAATGCAACAAAGTGAAACTATCAGGTGTTGAAGTGTGTGGAACATCAACCACAATTTCAGTTTCTGCATATGCAACAAAATAGGTCTTGCTTTTGACATGAAAACAAGATTACTTCTTCAACATGGGATTGGGAACATGATTAAGAGGGAAATGTCTACTCAATACCTAAAACATACTCTCCAAAAAGTATATCTCTGCCAGATCAGGATGATAGCTTACTCTGCTGTGGGTCTTCTGAATCTGAAATCAGAAGTTTTCAACTTTCTTTTGCTTCTGTGTGAGGGGCTGTACTTTATATTTCTGCGTGTGGTGGGTAACGATACCGAAAACTAGGCTGCTACCCTTCAAGGAGGAGTAAGCTAAACAAATCGCTAGGGTGTCTATCTGCTTGCACAGGTGTTGTTTGGTTTGGAATTCGTGCTCCCGTTTGCCACCTCCTTGCCCCATCTAATCTAAATCTCCTCTCTCTCAATTTAAAACTGTTACTCCTCTTCCTCACAGAACAGGGATGGGGTTGAAAAGTGGAGGAAGCAGGCGTGAGCCATCTTCACTGACAGGGTCTGCAAGGAAGGCAGGTTTTGGTGGGAAAGTGACTGCCCAGGTCATCAAGAAGTTCCTAATGGAAATGTTTTGATCTGCTTTTTCAGGTGATTTCCCGTAGCACTTACTGGTGTTCTCCCTCCAGAGCAGTCCAGCTGTTGGGAAAGAGATTTGCGGCTGGTGTGGAGAGCATGGGGTTGCCGGTCTCTGAAGGGCACGTCTTTCTGGGGCGTCACACAGTCTGTCTCTCCTGCCCAGTACGGGTTTATACCTGTTGGATGGGAGGAGAGTGAATCAGTTATTTCTCGAACACTGGATGTGTCTGCACATTAATTTTATGAGGTAAATGTTACTTAGAAATGTTTTAGCTCTTGTAAATCTCTCTGTAAAGGGAGTGATCTTTTCAGCTCTCACTGTGGGAATGGTGGTTAATGTTAAATATACTGAAAAGCAAACCTTCCCTTCCAAAACATCTTTGACCTATTTAGAATACCCCTTAAAAAATGTGAAATGGAATGCTTACGCATAAAACTCCTGCAAATAGTATACAGTGAATATAAAATCTGAAGCTTTGATGCGTCAGCAATTCTCAGCTGAGGATCCCAGACTAAATCTGGCTGATGGCTGCGGTTTCCTTCAACCCTGCGGTACCATCACACCAGTGCAGTGCATTTCCTGAATATTGTGGGAAAAAAGATTATTTCTTTGCAACTTACTGGTGGAGTTACTGCGAGTTCGATGACATGCAGCTTTACTGTGCAGAAACCCATTTTGTATTTCCAAAGGCCTTTCCTTACAGGTTGGTGTTTCCTAAAAAAATGAGAAAGAAAGAAAATAAATTCTAAAACTATTATTTAAAATATATAGGATGATAAAGGAGAACACAGGTCAAAACTTTGCTATAAACATGATTATAACTTGCTAAGGTAATAAAATAGAAATAGAGCCTAGTCTTTAATAAAAACCAAGAGAAAATTAGTTGGATTGCCTCAGTTGGTTCAAACAGATTTATATTTTGATGTATGGTAATCTATAGCCATTCTTGTCTAATTTCTGGGATAACTGGTGCTTTTAGGTATCTAGTTTCCATTACCTTAGAAGGGTGCTATTTCCAAGAGGAAAACTCTTAGGCCCAGCTTTGCAATGGCGGATAGAAGTTTAACTTCTGCTGCTTTCAGAGGGATAGTTTTTAGTCAAAATACAAGTGTTTAAGAATCTTTGAAGACTCGGCTCTAGTGTTTTCCAAAACTTTGTCCCCTTCTACTTGGAAACTTTAGTTGCTTTTGAAAATATGGGCACTAATTCTAGCTTTTAAAAACTGGTAGATAAGACAGTGAAGTTTCTAAATGCAGGCTTTTAGAACAGTTTGAACATAAATAAATGATCACATCTGAGTAACAGTTGATGTTAGGTATAATTTCTGGATGCGTATTGTTCCTGAAAGTCCTGCTTTTGTTGTGACACAGGAATGCAGTTGATCCTGAGGGAGCCATAGCTAAAGAAAGAATTACAGACAGCATATGGAAACTGATTGAAATACAGTAAAATTCCAAATATAAAAGGGTTTAGCTCAGTGATATTCTGCAGGGCCTAAGAAGGCCACAAGAGCAGCATCAGAACAGGATCTATATGTTCTAATCTGTCTGGAGCCAATCAAGACAAACACTTTCTTCCAGAAGTCTGATTTTAGTAGTGCCGTTAGGGAATATTTCAAGAACTAATGAATGATAATTTTCCTCTTTGACAGCAGGTGGAGGTATTGCCAAGTAGAAAAATCCTGCTAGGGCTTTCCACTTCTATTCCCCTAGGGAATTCATCAGAATAAGAAATAAAGAGAAGATCCTTAAAGAGGCATTTTGAAAATGGTTTTGCAGTGTTTCTCTTACCAAGCTAGCAAGCTTGAAAAGTCTTTGCTATTAGACTTTAATTAATTTGGTTTAGGCTTGTCTTAAATGCAGAGTTCGCCTGGCTGCCTCTCGGGTGGTGCTATGCTACTAATATTTAATACAGGTCATGTCTGGCCACTTAGGCATTTAAAGGCAAGAAAATAAACAAAAATCTTGGCAGAATCCAGCAGACATCTGGGTGAGAAAGTTTAGTGCTGTCCCAGAAAGAGGAATATTCTACTCAGACCTGATAACAGCTCCAATCAGAGGTGTTTCCTCATTCTAGGTTTACATCAGAGCTTTCCGTGTGACCCTATCACAGACAGCAAGCAGAAACTGCCTTTTTTCATTGAGTATGAAAATCTGAAGCCTGCAATTCATCTCTGGCCGAGCTCTATTGTTTTCAAAGTGGCAAATGTGTAGTAGGGAACTAACTCTGACTAACTCTGTCTAATCTAAATTAACATTGGAAGGCCATGTGTTTCTAAAAGGAGGGGTTGTACAGTCCTTGATAGAATTTCCCAGAGCCTTGGCCTCCCTGTATTCTCTGTTTATCGGGGAAAAAGCTATGCTGAAAGTCACCAAAGTCTGACCACAAGAGGTTTGGGGTTTGTCAGAAAGTTCAAAACCATGTTCTTCAGATGGCTGATGCACAAATTCCTTTTCTTTCTCAAGTAAATATTCTCAAATCACACCACCATTGTGGGAGGGGACTGCAACTTCCATGCTTACTTTGCTAGCCATCATGATGTTCAGCAGCCGTGTTGTTGGGTGAACAAGATATTCAGCCTCCTTGCCAGACAGATCTTGAAGTGATTGTCCATTTAGTGTTAACAGTTCATCTCTTGGACTCAGACGACCATCCCTTTAAAAAAGAAAATAGGAACGTGCTTCATATAATTTTAAAAAGAACAGTATGGCTACATGTGTGTTACTTGCTGACTGATGTTGGTGGCAATCCCCTCTTTGCTTTGAACAGACCTGCCATGAGATGTCTTGATGTGTGATGCACCCCATTCCCTGACAGGATTTTTTCCTGTTGCTGCTCTCTTCTTGCCTGGTGATCAATAGTTCCCTTTCCACATACAGTTTACGTTTAGGCTAAGGTGACAGCACAGAAAAGCATAAGCCAGGCAAAATATTCCTTCTTTCTCACCATCTTGCATGTGCAAATTGATCAGAGACTATACACTTTACTCCCTTTCAGGAACTTTGACTCATGTTGCTTTCCAATGGCCTTGCTAGGCTGGTGACATCCAACATTGCTCTTTAATAGGAAAACACCACTTAGGAAACTTGGTGTTGTGTACAATCTTTCATTATTCCAGGGTATATTTCTAAGTGTAATTGAGAAGCATTAGATCCCTGAACCGTCAGTTTTATTTTTCTAGAATCTTGACCTGTCTCTCCAACAGGAAGCACTGTCAGATTCCTAAACATCATTGTCTTTCTCTGAAAAATCTGTGCAGACAAATACGTTTGCTGGCTACACTTCTACTGTACCTGTTTGCTGCACCTCCAGCAGACACCTGGCTGCCTGTGAACCCTTTCCAGACAGATGCACAGTTTGGACTCCGAGAGAGCTTGATTCCTGAACTTCTGTTCCCCGTGGTTGTACACAGCCTGCAGACACAGCTGTCCTGATTCACAAGATGAGAGATTGCATAAAAGAAAGCATACCAAGGATGTTAAAAGTTACTTGCAGTTATCTTGAGCCTTTTAAAGAAATGCAGAAAACATTCTTGTTCTTAGAACCAGATTGCCTTCAAGTAGAACAGGAACAGGCCTTTAACACTGTGCAGTTGTAAAAGAATAACTGTATTATAGAGTCAGCGTTTAAAATAAGTTGTTTTCCTTAGGACTTTAGGACTTCAGTAGCTTCTGGCTACAAGAGGAAAGTATTAGAATAGAGCACTCCTTTACGCAGCAGGGATGAAAACAGACTTTTCATAGTAACTGGATAAATTTTGCCTATGCTAAGTATTACAAGGAAAGACAGGAGGGGAAAGAAACATATGCCATAAAAGGAAATACTCTGGAAAACAGAAGAGGTCTGAATGGAAAATAAGTGTATACGAAACACTGGAAGCTCCACCCCTGCTGCTGTCTCTTTAAGTGGGGGCAGAGGAGCAGAGAGGACTGCTGCAGCAGAAGATTCTTTGTCCACTCCAGACTGGTTGAGGTTGCTGTAGTCTGTGTGTTGCATCTTGAGGACTAGTTGTAAGCACATTTTTAATACAGTTATGAACCACTAACATATGGACATGCAGAAGGAGATTAGAGTCTTAAGTCATATGAGTAAGAAAAGCAAAGAATGGATTGACTAAGCACATGAAGGACAATACGTTTGTCTAGCAAATGCACTCCTGCAGAACAAATGCATAAACACTTCAAAATTTTAAAGAGACAAGGAAAGCTGGAAAGTTAGGACACAATTTCTTTTCTACTTGCTTAGTAAATCTCCTAATTCAAGTATTTACTCATTCTGCTCCCAGCTGAACCCACCTCCTCTGCCCTCACCAGCCTCTCCATACTCCACATAGTGAAGAGGGCTCTCATTGTATCCTGGATCCAGGCTTGCTCCCGAGAGATTTGTGTGACTGAGGTATAGATTTCTGAAGGGGAGGCAAATTTCATATGTTAGGACAGGCCACAAAATATAGCAGTGGTCAACTGTCTGTATTGCTCTCAGGTCCCCTGGGCAGAGTGGCATGAACTGTTTCTAGTAATCTGTAGTAATCTCTAAACAGGACAAGGAAAGCTGTGTAACCACCTTCTTCACCATCAGTAGGGCTTTGTTTCTGCCCTAAGCAGAGTTCATCCAGCCCTGAGGGTTAAAATCATTGTGCCCTTTCACCACAAATCAATAGGGATCACATCATACCTGACTGACAGCAAACACGAACTTCAAATTTACAGCAATATCAATAAAGATCATTATCTTCCAGGGCAACTGTGGGAGTCTGGCTCCTATTTTGACACTCGCCAGAGTAGATCTAAGGCTGTGAATGAATGAAGTGTTTAACTTTGAGCCCTAGGCTCACTGTAGGCTAAATTCAGTAGGTAAGGGCTATACTTGCATTGACTGTCTTGTTAACTCTGTGGGTTTGCTTGCATTCCAGATTGTCTGCCATTAAGGTGGAGTGTCTGAATTTTACGAAGCCTCTTGTGTTCATGAAGATGGCTTCTACTGAGTAATAGTTAAGTGCATAAGCATGGACAGAAGTCTATTTTATACCAGCTTGTTTGAACTCTAGTATTAGTTTTGGTGATTCCCTATTTACTTTTCACCCAAGGTAAATATTTTCGGAAATATATACTTGAAATCAGGATTATGTTATCTTCTTTTTTATCTTACGGCAGTGCTTTGAAGTCTTCAACATGGTAACAAGAGAAAGATTAGAATTCTGATGTCTTAAAATTTCAGATCTTGAGTAGCAAAAAATGTGAGCTACCTTTTCTGTTTGTTTGCATTGGTCCTTTGTTTTAGGCATCAGTAAGAAATTACAGGTCAGATTCTGCATACATGAAGCATCCACTAAACTCACAAGGTTTTCAACAGGGTACTGTGCTTGTTCTAAAACGTGAGAAATGTAAGATAGATATTAAAGGTTGGAAATTATTCTGGTTATCTAAGTATTTTGAGACTTTGGATGACAGTGGATTGGGTCTGTTGTGAAAGAATGGTTCTATTATAGAGTCAATTTTAAAAAAAAAGGTTGTGGGGTTTTTTTTTTCCATAGTCAGAATTCAAGTTTGGACTTGCAAACTTCTCTTCTTAGGAGCCCTTGCTCTTGAGTACTGCTCCCTTTAAATATCTATATATCCTTTTACAGATACTGCTCAGACACATAGAACTCTGCATACCTGTTTAACTTAATGGGGTGCTTTTTCAGACTATTCCCAACTCATATCTGTTAAGAGCAAAGTCATAATTATGCCCTTCCTGTAACTTGTTCACAGTGTACAGCTGCTGTATTCACGATGTTTATAAAGATCTTCATAATTAATGGTATGAAAGTGACTTGGCTCTCTCAGTTTCACGGGACATCACAGAGTGCAGTGGGCTGGGCTCTTTGGGGAAGTCATTGTATTTTGTACAATGGAACACGTGCTAGGCTGGAAATTCTGGGTTGTATTGGGATATGCATGTGAAATAAAAACTGTTATGAATGTTTTTTCTAAGACCAGTAAGTTACACATACTTAGTCAGAAGGAAAGTAGAGGTTAAATCCATTGCACACTGCAGAAAAATCTTGGGAACAATTTGTTTTTAAAATCTACAGTCATCTTACCAAGTTGAGCTACATTTCAAATAAGCTCTCTGTGTTAATCATTTCTCAACTCATTTATGTGAGTTACTTTAAAATAAAATTTAAAAAAAAAAAAAAGAAAGAAAAACGTTTTATTGGGCTGTAGGGACATGTGGCAAATATCTGTATGTTGTTAGCATCTGCACTTTTTTGTGTCCTGGCTATAGATTGCAATATTCACATCCAAGTTATTGCAACATGACAGAAAATTAATAAAAGCTGTTCTTTAGGAAAATAAACATTTGACCAATTCATGTACCAGCAGTCAATTTGCTTTGGGTTTTGTTCTTTAATATCTTTTATTTCCTGTCTTATTATTTTATGCATAGAAATACTGCTGATGGTTCCAAGAGTAAAGACAGTATTTATTTTACATCCTCCTCCTTTTCAAAAAGTATTATGTGGCACCTCATTTTGAAAGGTGTTTTATGGCACTGAATGTAGTGAAGGCTGAAAATTTGCTAAAGTAATGTTGGCAAGTTTGGTGTGTGGGCAGGTGGATTCTAGGTCAACCTTGCCTACTTATTATTAGGACATATGTTTTAAAGTGTATTTGCTGCCAGTGAATAAAATCTTTCTACTTATAAGGGGCTTTGCCACCCAGCACTTCAAGGAAACTTGTACCTGCCTTATAATATCCACTCATTGCTGTGAAAGCAAAATGAAGAAAGTCTGTAGACTGCATTGTAAGCAGAAGTTGTCTTTGAAGTGAATCTGCTTGGCTGAAAGATAAAAATCAAAGGGTGGAGTTCAAGAGCCTTCTTGAATGCATTTTTGTCACAGGTGAGAGTAGATTAAATTTTCATGTGTTTAGTTCTGCGAAAGTAATTTCCACGTCCAGGCCAGCTCTCTCCTCCTGCTCCCCTTTTTTTGTAGTGCAAAATGCAAAGCTTCTGAGGATAATTTTCTATCTGCCATTTAAAAGATTTCTTTTTCCTTCATGTTCTCATCAGACTTTTCTAGCCCAGAGTCCCATCTCAAAACATCTAATTCCAGATGTTGTTTGGAAATAAGGGTAACCATGGCATCTGTGGAAAACTGAAAAACTTTTGTGCGTTCTTAACATAAAACACAGTAGTTAGATTGTCCCTGTAATGAAGCAAAGTGTTATACAAGGCTAGTTCAAGTAAGGTCTTTGACTGAGTTAACCAAGTTTATGACAATGAGCTGATTGACTGCTCTTTTTAAAAAAACTAAAAAAAAATAATAAACAACAACAACAATTAAAACAAAAAATAATCTAACAACAGTGCAATAATGACTTTAAATACTTAGCTTTCCTGGGCTCGTGATTATGAAATGACTGGGATTTCCAAGAGAAAGATTAAGAGAATACAGTCCTTGGGGATTTTCTTCAAGAAGAATATTTTTTCTGCATCAGTTCTAACAGAGAAAGGGATGGAGTCTCTCTGGCATAAACTGATGTGACTCCACAGATTCTGACGTACCTCAGCCAATGTCTTGGTCTTTTCAAAATATTTATAGTAGATGTAATTCCTTTTCCCAGCAGCATATTCCCGTTGCAATTTATAAAATGCAGAAGCTAGAAAGTTTTTGGATGATGCAAGAAACAGGGCACAGGATTACAGTTCTGCCCTACATAGACGATTCAGCACATCAAATGTTACAGACAGACCTTTCCACCCATCATCTGGCCTTTGGTATGTTTTTCTGGGAGCCTTTGCCCTGACCCACATCTTGCAGCACACACTGTCTTAATGTAACAACCTCTTTCCTAACTTGCTCTGGGGGTAAGGTGGCCCCCATGCCACAAAACAAGAAGTCCAGGAAGGCAGAAAGAAAGAACAAATAGAAAAAGGGAGGAGAACACATAAATGCCTAAATAAACTCAGTCTCCTCTCCTGGCTTTATTTTTTTCCATCCTGCCCATAGGCTCATGTTTGAGACATTACAGTCTGTTGCTGTAATACTTGTCCTGGTACCAGAGGGCCAACTAACTTGTGCTTGCATAAAGGCAAATTAATAAAAATATATAATGATGATGACCAAGGGATAAAGATGACCTTTTGCTTTTTTCCTTCTTCATGCAGAGTGTCAGGGACCAAAGGAAGAAAGGATAGAGAAGTTTCTAGAATTGAGTGGAGCCATGCAGTCGAATCATCTTGGATTCAGAGTTTGGGTAAAGAATCAGCTTTTCCCTGGTACAGTTTGTTCTAGATGTGGTTTCAATCCTGCTACCAGCCTCTCTGGCTGGTAACTCTGGGTGCTTCCCAGGGCACTGATGCTGAAGGAAAGAAGTCATAGGATATTTCTTGAAGCAGCTCTCAAAGCCAGCAGAGATTGCTGTTCTCTGAAGAATAGGAGTTGATGTTATCTAGTCCTGTCTGTTACCCCTACAACTGACATAGTTTCAGTCTTTGTAACAGCAAAGGCAAGGCCATCTTCCACAGTGCTTGCTGTGTCAGTACAAAAGATGTTGGACACGGCTTACAAATTCTGTTTTCTTTTCCTTTCAGGCCACCTGTAAATTGCTGATTTTGTGAGAAACAAGCTATAAAGGAGATATGCTTGTTTGTACACTGACAAACTGTCTTTCCAGCTCTGTCCATACCAGACTAAGCACACCTCATGGTGGTCTGGGATCCAGCTGAACACATGACACCCAAGTAATCCCGGGTGCTCTAGATGCAATAAACAATAGTCAATATGAGTGAATATTAGAACGCATAAACCAAATTAATTTAAAAACAGTTCATCTGCTCTCATTGCTGCTGACAGTACACTAGAGAAGGGGAAAAAAATATTTGCTATTTAAAATACCTAATGAAAGGAGATACTTTTAAGAGGATGTAGAGATTAATGGATCAGACTAAGACAGTCTTTCCTAGGTACTGTCTCACAAAGCATAAGTTATGTGCTGTAAGATTTTGATACAGCTTTTCTCTGTCTGGGTGTACATGGTGATGTATTATTTGCTTCTACTGCTTTCCTGTACAATCAGCCAGGCAGAAGGAGAGAGATGTTTGGGAGGTTTATGAAGTGATAGTTCTTAATGGGAACATCTCTTCTTGCCTTCCTGCCGATCAATAAACAGATGAATGAAGCTGCTGCCGCAACACATAAAACATGACAAGGACGGACACAGAGAATGTGTTATTACATAGGAAGTAGGGAGTAGTAAGGTGATGCTCTTTGCTGCAGGTGTGATTCCTTCAGTGCTCTTGGCTGTTGCTTCCTCTTCACTTTACTTCCTCTAAAGTATTCCATGGTCAACTGTTTCCTCTTTTTCTATCTTTGTAATTCCACACTCTCTCTTCCTCTTCTCTCTCCATTTCCCTTTTCCCAGATTGTCTTCCATTTTCTTCCCTTTTCCATATGTCATGGTAGCAGCTTTTCTGTGACAAAAAAAAATGACTAGAAACAGGACTCCAGCAGGGAAGTGAGATATCAGTAGCAGAAGGGCAGGCTGAAGTCAAAGAAGGCCATAACCACTGAGGACAGTTACATAGGACCATATGTGACCTGTAGTGGCCATGTCGTCATACAATGTGAATCACCATCTGTTCATCTGAATGTCTGAGTTAACTGCATAGTTCACATGGACGTGGCATGGACTGCGGTTTTTGCCCTGAATGTAATGAACCACTGAATAGCTGTTGTCGGGCTCCTGTGTAAGTCTTCTCTCAACCTTACTTCTTTCCACCTGTTATAACTTCCGTACAGATGAAAGATCAATCCCTGCGGCTTTATGTGTTGAGTGTGCTACTACAACATGTACTGTTGAAAAGAAGTTGCCTAGAAGATGCAGTTATCAACTGAAAGCCCTACCATCTGGTACTGCCCGCTGCTTCAGTTAAAAACAAAGATATCTGTACAGGTAAAAGTAACTTTCTTTGCATCTGTAGGCACCAGTCTTTGAAATACTTCTCACAAGGGAGGTATTTTTTACCCAAGATTTACACAAGATATAAGGTTGTCGTCCCTTCTCACATGTATGCTAACACTACGATACGAGTCAGATAATAGAGGAGCAGTGATACAAATTTGCACTCCCGCCTCAATCAAGGTAGTACTCTTGGCACCAAAACCTTGCATATTCTGTTGAAAACAATCAAAAAACCTGGCATCATCAGAATTTCAGCCTTCTGAAATTCTCTGGTATATGATATGATGTGAGTTCCAGCTCAAAGTCTTTTCTACAGGTAGTGCAATAAGAACAAAGTGCTTCTGAGGGGAATTTCTGGAGTCAAATATAGTTTGTGGTCATGCTGCAGTGCTTGCCTCAGTGGCTGCAGCAACGTTTTGTGTTGAAGACTGAAGTGAAACGAACTGATGTCATGATGTGTAGATGCCCTCTCTTCAAAAATCCTTCTCTTGCCTCTCATTTCCTCATTGTAAATAATCCTAAAGATTTTGGAATAGGGGAAATGTGGCTCTAATACAAACACAGAGGTCCAGAAATGCTGTTTGATTTACTCATGTTTTTTGCAATAGAGAATCCCATGCAACCAGCAGAGTATGGCTCAGAGAGATAAATTTTTGAACAGAAGAGAGGAATTGGTATTTGTAATACTGACATTCCAGGTTTCCCTTTAGCTTGGGAGAAGAGATACACCGGGAGCATTAAATCGCATAGCACTTTTAAACATTATTCTCTCTTTCCAATGTGGGAACAAAAATTAAGCTGTTCAGTTCTGTGGGAGTTATTAGCACCTTTAGAGTCATGCTTAGGGCTGCAGGCACTGGAAAGCAGAATAATAGTGGAATATCTTCAGCAACACCACAGAAAGAATGGAATCAATTTTCTTGAACAAAGACAAGGATCCTTCAGCTCTGAGTCACACATCATGAATTTCTGAAGTGTCACATGGAGAGAGTGAGTGTTATCCTGGAACTTGAGAAATGCTTGTTGACTCCTTTCTTAAAGAAAGAGGCTTTAAGCTTTAGCTCTCTAAGACACGAGGTAAAGGAAGATTGTTCTGATGGGCTTGTACCATATGGAAGATAGAGATCACTGCTTTTGTAATACAGGGCAAAGCATCAGCAACAGTAGTACAGGATAAGGTCAGTGTAGCTGTTACAAAAGTTCATCCTATTTAGTATGCTGAGATAAGACTTTTTAGAATTACTCACTGACCTGTGACTCCGAAAGATATGGAAGATTAGCAAGTAGCATCTGAAGAGGTTTATATTGGTGTGAGACCTCTGGAGAGGGAATTTAATGTACCAGTTGTCTACAATGTCACTAAGCAACCCAAATGCTGCAGAAAGCAACTGTGTTGCCGACTAATTTATGTCACCATCCATTCAGGCTCCTGCCCCATCCTATTCAGTGACACTAACACTCCAGCCGAAGGGTGGATTTCTACCCTCAGCAGTCATATTTTATCTGTGCAATGCTATTAGTTATGAGACTTACTCTGTTCCTCTGATCCCTCTATGAGCTGCTTGGCAGCTATAAAAGCAAATGATCTAAACTTACAGTCTGCAATAAGATACTGAGTAGTTTCATATGCGTATGGATCACAACAGTTACTGAAGCCCAGCATATTTTGGAGGTATGCAACCAAGTAGACTGTGGTAGCTGACACACACCTAAGAAAGGGCTTCAGCTTTGTTGAAAGAGATGGGGGGGGGGAGTCCACAAAGGCCAGCTCCATCTTCACTCACAGAAGGAAATCAGCAGAGTGCATTTGAATTGTTTCCAAAAGGGTGGAGGTGGTATGGTTTTGCAGGTGACTGAGTGTATTTTGGGACTTGGGTAAGTGTCACCTATTTATATTTTCTGTCAGAATGTAATGGAAAATTGGCTTGTTTTTGCTCTCATGCTGGGACTTTGCCAGCAGCTGAAACA
Organism: Thinocorus orbignyianus; assembly: GCA_013400375.1. Lineage (NCBI taxonomy): Eukaryota > Metazoa > Chordata > Aves > Ciconiiformes > Thinocoridae > Thinocorus > Thinocorus orbignyianus. Next base: position 447,589 of record VXBW01003967.1, read on the forward strand.
CCTCGCATCTAGATCTCTGTCCTGCTGCAGCCTTTGCAATATTGGGCTGCATGCTGTGACCATTAGCACGAAACTTAAGGAGAAAAGGGAGATTCTGATTTTCATTTTCACTGTGTATTTAGATACAGAGGTCTAGTTTTTGCCAATTTCTATTAAAGGTGTGAAAAATAAAATAGAATATAAAAGAAAGAAATATTACAGGGGAAAGAGTCAGTTCTTTCACATAAGCCAGTATTTGCACAGGTAAAAAGCACATAATAAGGGAGGTTCCAGGAGGACACAAACTGTATTAAAAGACGTCGTACTTGCGGTGAGGTCCCTGTTATGCATCTCAACAGCAGGTAGGGCAGAAGTGGAAAAATTAGATTATGTCACTAAAATGGAACCTTCTAAAGCATCTAAAATATAATGCTCAGACTGAAAAATTGTTCAACTCTTTGGGGTTAACATAGTTATTTCTTGATTAAAGACTAATGTTGTAATAATAGGCTGTCAAGAGTTTTACATCTTTAGAAAAACGTGACATCTCTGGAGGTGTTAAAGCCATCACTACCTCTTTCCTGAATCAGAAAGAAAGAACATCTGTCTGCTGAATCTCCTGTGTCTTTCATAGTATTAATATGATTCATAATTGCATAGCTTGCGGAATCTCATGGTATCACACTTTGCAAATACACTTTACTATGGCGACAGTTTTATAGTCTGAGCTGAATCCTGTATTGCAGGTAGAAAGCACCAGCTGCACTAGTCTGAATACATGGAGAGTGGCCTAGCTGTCACTGATTTCAGCAGAATGTCAATCAGCAGAGTACAAGAGCACATCAGGGAAGCTAATACATTTTCATGCTGTTTATAGAGAGCAGGAACACTGCAGGCTCATAGGTTCTGAAACAGCCAAGTACAATTATGTGTTCCTGAGAAATATCAATTAATCCATTAGGAACTACCCCAATGGGAAGCATTAGAATATACTGCACCGAGTTGCCTACCTTGGTGAGTAACTTTCTTCTCATGTTGTTGCAGTTTACATTTGCTGCAGCTTTGGACTGGACCATGCTGGTGATCACACGTGGAGGGTCAGGTGAGCTGTCTTCTGTCTCTGATGTGTATGGCAGTTGTGATCTAGGACAGCAGTCAAAATCCTCTTGAACCCAACTGGTAGAGATCTCAAAGGGATCTGGGCATTTCTCATCAGGACTTGACCCATCGTCACTGTTTTTGGCATTGCAAAGTATAAGTGATCTTGAAATGGAGCGAAACTTTCTTGACTTCCTGTTCCCAGAATTGCTCTTTCGATCCATCTTCAGAGAGCTGGTGGTGCTGCTCTTTTTCCTGTCATTCTCCCATTTGTGTGGCATGATGCTTTCAATAACTTGCTCTGCTTCTCTGGTGCTAAACATTCTCCAGGAAAGGAAATAGAAAAAGTAAGTTGTAATATACCACACTTTCTCCCACTTAATAACCTCGCACTACTGAAAAGCCCTAATGAATAAATCGAATCAACAGAGCCTTTCAGTCTGCTAACAGCCATGTGATATCTCATGACTTGCTAATTCTGTTTCTGTGCAGTGCTCTACTAAATTCTTCTTTACCTTTTCATTCTCTTCCTATGCTCCCCAAGCACAACAGAGTGCTTTAATAAATGTTTTCGATGCTTCCATTGTGCTGCTTCCTTTAGGCTTCTGCTGAATTTGCATGTTGCAATCCCAAATTGAAAAGGAAGCTACTTTAAAAGCATTATTCTATCCTTCTAACATTATTTGGAAAGAGGAAGCTCCTTCTGAAGTTTGATTCATGAAACCACTATAATTCAAAGAAGATTAACCAAATTGTCGAGGTTAAGTTCTCCACCTGGCACATCTGATTTGTGAGTGGTTTAGCAAAAGTAGATCTTAGCCATGAGAGAGTAAGGAATGTCAGGCTCCTCCTACCTTTGCAGACCAGAACTCACTTACAACCTTGCATTTAACAATAACAGAGAGATCCAGTGAAGCACTTAAGATGTGAATATCTGATTAGGGATTGAACTCTATAAAGGAATACAGCTCCAATACATCAATCAGAAAGTCTCACATTGCAGAAATGGTTTGTTTCAGTGTAGGATTCAGCACTCAAAATTAAGAGAAAATGGAAGAAATGTTACACCATCAAAATGTGGCAAGAGTTGGAGCTTTTGTAAAAAGACTAAGGTGATGAGCGTGTTATGATAACAAAGGGCAGCTTTGTTAAACTGTTTCCTTTTCTCTCAGAAAAGGTTTTCTAGAAATATTTTGATCTATTTATGTTAGTGTTAGTGTCTAGGTTAATTACTTTGGCATTTTCACTTAATTTTTATTGTCATATTTATTACACAAACTTTTCTGTTCTCTTCACAGTACCTAATTGATACTGTATGCCGCCATTCTAGAGAAAATGCCTACTGAAACTAGAGAATTTGCCTAAAGCAAAGATACCATAGGTACTGTACACAAAACTGAAAATCAATGTAATTTGAAAAGCGCTTCTCAAGTGTACCATTGAGAGAAACAGTTTGGATGTTGTGCTCTAAGCTGGGTTGTCCTTTGTTTTGGCTTGTGCTTTTTTCCCCCTGGGTCTTTGCAGAATTAGATATGTATGTATGCACTTTGTACCTGAAAAGTCACTGGTGAAAGAAATAGAAAGCAGCAGATTTTTCTAAAGACTCCTTACAGCCACAGCAGTAGACATGTGCCTACAAGTTCTGACCAAGCCAGATTTGTATAATAAATCCAAGCTAACCTTATAATAAATCTGCAGGACTGTTTTTACTTTCTTTTTTTTTTTCTCTCTTTCACACAAATAACTAGGAAAACCAAAACCAGCTGATAAACACTATGTCATTGAGTACCTGTCTAAAGGAGTTATATAGCATTGCTGCAGAAATACACTATTCAGAGTGAATTTGAATTTGTTTGGATTTGTAAAAGAAAAAGATAAAAATTGTGCCTAGCTGCTTTTTTAGGAGAAGCAAAGGGATCCCTTCATATCCCAGGGAGAAAGATGTTTATTTGTGTGGTTCTTTCTGGCATTTTTGCTAGGTAATGCTCCTCCAGTCTTCCATCATAACTTATTTTCTATCGCATCAGTCCTAACATTGCTCTGCTCCCTGATGTCTCTTATACAAAACAAAAATCTCTAACACTTCGGAGACTAATGCCCTGAGTATTGGAACTTGTTGGATTTCCTAGCAGGATGTTTTTCCAGAGAAAAGATTAACTTTAAAATATCCAGAGAACATGTCGACTTCCACAAAGCTGATGTGTTTTCTGCCCTTCTCCAATGTGTCTTTTGGATCTTCTCCGCTCCTGTGGGAGAATATGACCCCACTGGATAGGAACTGAAACCACTGGGATCCCAGCCTCCCCCATCCTGCCCACGAGGGAAGCTTTCAGGGTCAAACTGAACTAGCATGTTCTCCTTTCCCTTCAGTACACATAATGTTCTACACTTATCTTTTTTTTCCAGAGTAGCCTCTCTCCTTACAAATAGCAAGACTTTCAACCATGAATGGAGGAGTGTCCTGTAGCATGGCCATGCTCCCTTCCTGTGATGCAGAGCACAGGCTGAATGAAAGGACACCTAAACCTATGTCAGGACATGGAGGCCAAAGTGGATTGGGAAAGGTATGACATAGAGGGAGCTTTGTTTGATATGGAGTCTTATTCCTCTAGGAGTAATCTCCCTTCCTACACTATTGAAGCTACTTTTTCCAACCTCTATGCGATAATTTATTTTGAAGTACAGAGGTGAAAAGTGCTGTGAATAATATTAGAAAAATAACTTTGAAAACTGAAATAAGTAGTTGGTGGTGATGCAATTTTTTGTATGCTTTTTTGCTGAGTATATTAGTTAAAAGCTGACTAACACTTATCCCTGCTACATATGGAAAGGCTTTCAAAGTTTGGAGATTTTGTTTGTTTCTAAAAAAGACACTTTGTAGTCTTTTGGTAAACCTAAAAGTTTATTCTACCAGAATACCTATGTACCAGTTGCAATTTTTGAGGGAAATTCCTTTTAGCATTCCCCCTGTATTAGCAAATGAATCTTGTAAAGTTTGATGTCGCTTTTTCCTATATGTATGAAGGTAGGTGAAAATGCAATCTGGCCCCTTACACCAGAGTGTGGAGTTGAAAAAGCAATAGGAGACAGCTGGGATGAAGGAAACTTCTGCAAGCACCTTCCCTCAGCACCTCCCTGCAGCACCTCAGAGCTGCTGAACTTGCTGAAGGTGTATGGAATGTGCATTGCTTGAAAGTCTGCAACAGGGATTGGTGCTCCTTCTGTGATTCTGGCGATCACTATTAGACACTAGAAATAAGTACGCCAGAAATGAGCACAAGTTGCACATTCAGAACCGAACAATCTTGACTATGGGGGAAAACTAGAAGAAATAGCACTTTTCATTCAAGGCTTTAAATGTTTTACAAACATTTATTGCACTCTTACTTCCCCAAAGAGAAAGAGCTATTAAGTGCATGGGTAAGCAGAGGACTTGATAGCTTAATGGTCAAAATACAGCTCTCTCGAGACTAGCTTGCTAAAATGATGGATGGAGAGATGCAGGAGCACTTTCTCACACTGCCTGAAGCTGCTAAGCTTAAGAGGGGGCACTGCCATCACTAGTAAATGCTCCAAGAGGTGCCCCTCTTACTGTGTTGAGCATCTGGGAAAAGAGAAGCACCTGTTGAAACAGTGAAGGTAACATTGCTTTAAGTGCACTCTACCATCCCACCCCCCTGCAATGCTCCTGAGGAATTTTGCCTTATCCAGAAACAACATCTCTTTTTCCCTGCTGCATTAGCTATTTCTTCCTCCCCCACCCCCACCAGAGTTCCATCAGCTCAAAGATCAAGTTTAACCCTGGGTGACTTACCTAGTATCTCATAGCAAGCCAGTGGCTGAGATGAAAACCCAGCAGACCTGAAGACTTCCAGTTAAATACTTGCTCTTGCTCTAAGTGTTAGATCACAGCCCAAGTCTTAACTAAGGCAACATCCTTTCCAGAGCTGCTGATTCAGGGTTGCATAAGTGACAGAAATATAGGAGGTACCAAAAACGTAGTCTATAAGTTTTCCAATAAAAATCTCCAGAAATGTTATTTTACACAGAAAACAATATCACAAGTGCCAGAGAAGCTTTATGATTCATTGCCATCTTCCACCAAATTTAATTCAAGGTATTGCGGGTATGGACAATTACTTCAAAGTCAATTCTCCAAACCATTCATCTCTCCCTCCAGTGCACTCACTGCTTGTCATTTTCTCTTGCCATTCTTATACCTCCAGCACGCCTGATGGAAGTTGTCTGTGGTTTGTAATGCAAACCAAATGTTCCTTCTCTGTTTCTTTTTTTTTTTTTTCTCCAAGTTTTATTTTTCCAGCCTTAAGTCTAAAAAGCCCTAACTTGGTCTGTCTTCTGCAAACAAAATACATGATCTGAGCTGTGCCCATTTGGCTCAAATTTTTGGTTGGATATTAAACTGAGCATTTACAAGATGCAAATAATTTGGTGTAGCTCCCAGATTGAATACAAATGCTATGCTGTTAACCAGACAGTAGGAAAGATAGAATTTTTTCTTTACTAGCAAGAACAGGATGAGTTCTACATTACCAAGTGCTAACAGCATGATATCTTGCATCCTACTTTAATCTAGATCTTGTGATCTTTGTCAGATTCATTACTGAGCAGTGCTATTAGCACTGAACTGCTGCAGAAGTCTAGGATTTCCAGGCAGTAGAAAGAGCTAGAGATTTGGAAGTTTTCTAATAAAGAGTAAGAAGCTCTTGGAGAGTTAAAAAAAAAAAAAAAAAAAAAAA
>VXBW01003967.1:453438-547898 GCA_013400375.1 Thinocorus orbignyianus
AATAAAAAAAAATTAAAAATCCCAAATTGTAATATAACAATTCAAAAGGAGGAACTTACAACAGCGAGGCAGACAAACCTGACTCCTGCAGAAGGCTGTTCCTCTTCATAGGCCTGGCAAAAAAAGACAGAGTGAATAATTGAAAACACACTCTCGCAGTGCCACGTGACTCAGTTTCAGTAATTCTGCTCAGTACATTGGAACAGAGCTATTGTTTCCTAATTGAAGAAAATGTCAGCAAGGATAGATAAACAAAAGCAATGGGATGCAATATTGGGGAAACTGTTTCCAGCAGGCTCCCAGATACCCAGAGAAGGCAAGACCATTTAAGGAGTTTGTGTCATCTGTTTTTACCCATCACTCTCTGGTCTAGGATTGAAGGGGTGCAGGCATGTTAAACCTAGTTGAGGGGAGGCAAGGTGGGGGCCAGCCAGAATCCCTGCTAATCAAGTGCAGAATTTCCTGCTGGAGGCTGAAATGGCAAGCATGTTTCTCATAATTTTTAGCAGAAATTTTAAACATTAAGCTAGTCAGAATTTCACAGGCCACTTCTGCTCCAGGAGCAAAACATAATAGGAGCCACTTTTGAATGCCAAGCCCTTGTATTATGCACCATGAAGTGGCATGGTCCCTTGAACCTATCCTGTTCCTAAATACTCTCCCTTTTATAGGCTAGACTGCAACCTTGTGATCCAACCTGATCAAGGACTCCGAAAATTGTTGCTTTTTCCCTAGAGCATCTGGGAAAAAAAGAACTATGCCATGGATTCCAAATGCCTCAATTACACTTTCCATTTGTTGCAAAGTGAAAGGTTCACAGTCTATTCTACTATTGGGGCAACTCCCCCAGCAAAACACTGCTTGAGCTGCATCTACCATCACTTGGAGGAGCAGACAGCCACCTTTCTGCCACGTCCCTAGGCACGCTTAACTGGTTTCCATCACACAAAGAGATCTGTCAGTCCCCACTTCTCGATACTCAACTCTGCTCACACTGACAAATAGCAATCTTGCTGCCAAAACCTACTTTCTCTTGATAAGTTTGTGTGATTAGATACATAGGGCATTTGTAAATTAAAAAAAAAATATATATTCATAACACAAAGAATTGTCTCTGAAACAGTTTTTGCTAGTTTATTAAAATAGTGAGGCCTCTTTTGAATGTTCTCATGAACTATAAATCCTATGCTTTTCAGGAAAATGAAACCTGAATTTTACACCTGACCCTGTCTGGTCATGGAAATGGTCAACAATAGAGTGCATATATACCTGCTGCCCTCTGTGTTCTGTGGCTTGAAGGTTCTGCTTTTATTGGTCTGCCACTAAACTTTCAAAAGAGAGAGAGAAATTATAAAATAGGTTTAAAGTATTGCATTACTGTGGTCTCATGTTCAGTGGTCCTGTGACTTTTGGATAAAACATAAACTGTGAAAACAAGCATCTGCCCCATGAAAATGATGTATGTACTGGGAGAAAAAGTGAAGATGAAATATCTCCTCTGAACAGTGTCTACAGGAACACTGAAGCACTCTGTCCCTGATAATACAGTTGTGACTAATCTATATTTTAAGTGTTTACAAAAAGGAAATAATCTAACATTATTTTCCCAACAATTAAGTTTTCAGGATATTAGTTCCCCAAAGGAAATCTGTTGTAAGGGAAATGGTTGTAACCTGGATCACTGATAACAATAAACATGGAACATTACCCAACTCTTTTAAATTCTAATTTTGTAGAAGAAGCATAATTTGACACCGAGTAGTGAACAAGAGTTATCAATTAGCTTTTCTGGAAAGGAGGAGAAATAGGGAGCTGATTTTGTGTTTTGGGAAACAGTTCCTCACTGTTTGCAAATAGAGAGGATAACAGTCTTGTACATAAAATGGGGTTTTATAGTGCTAGTACTGTAAAAATGAAATATCAATGAGGAAGCAAAGCCACATACTGTTTACCACTTAACTGCCTTGCACTGTAACACACACATGTTTTTGTTTAGCAATAGAGTACTCATTCACATAAAATCTCAACAGCCCATGAGTTTTGATCCAAACTGATTGAGTTGGAAGCTCAAAAGCATTGGAAAGCTTTTTTTATTTCTTCCCATTGTCACATGCTATTGCATTTCCTGACTATGGGCTGAATACTGCAGTCCCTAAGCCACTGGGAGTTTTGTTCATTCAGGATCTGGAATTCTGCCAGAGCCAGCAGCAGTAACATAAATATCACAAGGAGGAGCTGGTTTTTCATGTTGTTTCTCTCTAACCTTTTGCAGTTTTTTCCATCTTCTCTGTACAGTAATTGTTCAGTGCCCAGTGGTGAGCAGAAAAGCATGTTTTTAGAAGCCATAAGGAAAAGGAGTGAGAGAGAGAGAGAACCTCTGCTGTGCCTGCCATGTTGCACTAATGGTATGCTTTGATATTGGATACTGTGGTCGATCTTCATTATTTAGCTCAAAGGTATTGTGCCAGGAAAAGGGCAATGAACACTGATCAGAGGCTGGAATTTCATATTAAAAGACTGAAATTATGTGGATTCTCTCCTTTGCAGACAGGAGCTGCATCAAGGAAGGTTTATGAGATAATAGGTACTGTAAGGAAAATCAGCTGGCTTTCTTTACTACCTTCTCGTGTGAGGGACAGGAAGAGAAGAGTGCAGTAAAACAACGAGTTCAAACAACTAAAAGGAAACACTTGAAACCTAAAGCATAATTATTGTGTGGAACAAGAAGATAGCAGGAATCACGAGCATTTTGAAGTTAGCTCTTTTGCCTTTGATTTCAGTGGGACAGAAATCTCACCCTAAGAGGTGAGTTGATGAAAATAATGCCTAGAGTTACAGGGAATAGTATGCAGAAGGGACAGAAGCTCTTGCTTCAGAATAAAAGTCAAACAGCACCATTCACAGGTAGAGTGATACTTCTGCCCTGGGATAGGGTCCCAGTTACTGTAAAACGGAGGAACTTTCTTGTCACCTGGAGTTAGTGTCTACTGAAAGTGGGAAAAGGAAATAGAGGAACCATTGAATTTATTTTTTTTATGACAGTTCTCTTTTGCCTGAGAAGACAAGAACTGCCTTTTCTGCCTAAAATCAGGATGTCTGGAACCGTATTAGGGACAGGACCTGGTCCCCCTTTTCCCGAAATAGTTTTCCATATCCAAAGGTTTGGATTCTCCAGGACAAATATGCAGACTATTCAGTACTAAATATTTTGCCTGTTGCTACTGGTGATAACCTTTTCCAAAAAGGAGCATATGAATTTGGGCAGAACACTAGTACTGGGCAAAGCAAACCTAAGTAATGATGGAACTTAGCCTCAGTCCTGATCTCCACCCAGCTCCAAATACTACTTGTGTTAATAGAAAGAAAGCCAATAATTTTGAGTGCTCTAGTTTTCATTCTGTCCTTACATTGCTCAGCAAATCGATGAATTACTTTTGCTTTAAACACAGTCACAATTTTCACATTGCCATATTGCAGAAAACAATTCTGTTGCACAGGACAATTCATCCCCTCATTGCTGCTGAGCCAGGACTGGATTAGTCATCTCTGTCTTGAGTTTCGCAACTTTCACTCTGCCCTTCCATCCGGCAAAACATAGCAACATGGCTCATTGGGTTACCCTATAAGCACAGTAAATCTGGCATCCTTCTCCAGCAATGGCTAACAGCAATTGATTCGAGGGAATTACCTTGTAAAAACCAAACAAACAGAAACCAACCAAACAAAAAAAACAGCTTGCTTTCAGGAAGAGTCTCTTCTGAGTACCTTCTTGGTAAGGGTAGGCTGGCACTCTGAGGTTTTGTAAAGTATTCCAAAATTGTTGGAGCTTTTTATGTTATGATTGCATAGTCTTGTTTTAACAGAAGCTACAGCTGCCCCGTAATGGATAAGTATTGCATTATGTCAAATGAGGTAAATCTCTTTCTAATTCCTTTCGTCACTTAGTACCTAACTTTTGCCAGGAAGAACAAAGAATTTTTTTTTTTCTTCTACAGATTAAATTAATCCTGTGTAATGTAACTGTAATGTATCCATTTCTGGCTCCCATTAAGCTTTGGATTTCAAGAGTATCCAGAGGCAATGAGTTTCATGTGTTATATAAAAATGTACTTCCTTGTAATTGTATTATATTCACTGCCTCTAAGACTTGTTCAGTTCTTGTACTAGAAAAGATACCCTGATCCTCAAGTCTCCATAGAATCCTTTTCTCATTGATCTCTGTACTGATGTCACCCTCTATCTTCTACTTACTTTTATTTTTTCTTCTTCTGCCCCTCCTTTCTCTCAGCTTCATGCTGCTTTCATATGCTTGGATCTCCTCCTTTTTCTTCAGATCCTTTTTAAAAAATCCATTTCCTTTTGTGAACTTTATTACCTGACTCTTTCATAATGATATCCAGCTCTGCAGCCTTCTAGACTATTTTCCAGTGAATTGCCTTCCTATGAGTTAATAAAAGTTTCTAGACTTTGTCTTCCCAAATACATTTGTCTTGCACAACATGCACTCAGTTTCTGCATGATTACTAAACTTACTCTAGTATCCTTACTTGTCGCAGTGCCTTAGAGAGAAGCTGTAAAATACTGCTTGCATAGTTCCCTTTCAACAAAGTGTTATGGGTTGTGTTTATTTTAATATTTTTGTACTGGGTATATACACTATGTGTAAGTGATTATGTTGGGCTTAGAGAAACACAACAGAATATTTGTGTCAGCTATGAAGTAGCTCAATATCTGGTACTGAAGAAAAGGTCCATGAATTTTTTTAAAGCCATTGACCAGTACACAGTTTATAACTTACTGCAGGACCAGAGTAGAAAAACATTATGTGAGCTACCCTGTATGGTGTCATTCTAATTTAAAACAAATATTTTAAAAAGTTATGACTTTACCTCTTCTTTCCACTTTTCCAGTCACATAGTGTTCCTTTTTCATCTGACTTTGCATTCCTTTTGATTTATAGTCCCCTGAACTGTAGGCTGACTTAAGGGGCCCTTTAGGTTGAATGAAAGGAGAATTACCAATTGCCAAAACCATGATTTATCAGGAAAAAAGTAAGGGGCAAAAGAAAAATGAAATGCATTTCATATTCTCCATGCAAAAATAATGTGAAAATTTATTCTGTATTTTTCATGAGTTCAGTATAAAAGGTATATTTAGACCTGTCTAGTTTTACATTCTGTTGTGAGTTCATGTTGGATTTTGTCATGTTTGTTGCTACTGCCTTCTCCTCTACTCCATGAACAACCAGATATGAGTGAAGGAAAGTAATGAAAAGGTGAATATACTTAATCCATCTGAGTACCAGTGACAGAATTTACTCCATATTTCATGCTCTGGTATAGGCACCACTTTCTACAGCAGCCTGATCTAGTCTCACTGAAATGCAGGGACTTGCTATCCTTTAGCATTTCACAGGTAGCATACATTGTCCTGCCTTGGTTGCTGGGCTTGTTGTTTTGGGGTTTTTTTGAGGGGAGGTATTGTGAAGTTCTCTGGTTTTGTTTTAATTAGCATTGTCAATGATTGATGAGGAATTAGGCAATCTCTTCCCTTGGGTATCTATGCCTGAATAAGATGACTTTACCACATTTATAAGTACAGCTGTCATTTCAACTGCAAGGTTTTAGCAGTAACTACTTTTGAGGATTTGTCATTCCTGGTGCTTGGCAGAAGCAAAGCCACTTAATGCAGGCTGCTGCTTAACTCTGCACTAAACAAGTCTTGAGGACCCTTCACATTTCTGCTACTTCACTTTATCTCTAAGTCTGTGACAACCAGAATGAAACTGGTTTTTATTGTGATGTTGAAGATAATATAAAGCTCCAGTCATAGCTCTCTTGCCCTTAACTTCTGCTGTACTGTAGCTTTTAACACCAAATTTAGTCCTAACACACACCACGTATGTTACTTACTAGCATTATTGTTGACACCAAGATAAGACTAGATTTTATTTTATGGGTTTCTCATGGGTGAAACTATAATCAGTCACATAAACAGCTCCCTGGTAAGATACAAAACATGATGCTTCTGGTGCATCCTGAGATTTGATGACACCCTGCTCATAGGTGCAATAGATCGTGTTGAAGTCAGCTGTAGAATGGTCTGGGACCTAGAGTCTTTCGGAGATAACTTTTCTTCTATGTTTTGAAATCAGCATACACCTTCAGAGCAGTATCTAATTCTAAATAGCTTGGAAGTATCCAAGTTGGGAGGTCTCAACTGAGGTTTTCTTGATCTTGGACTTTGTTTTTCCTATAGAATCAAAGGTTTCAAGCCCAGAAGAAGTTGGTCTAATTAGTTTGTCTATTTGACCCATGAAAAAGATAAAATTAGCTTGTAATTCCTGTACTGATGACAGTAACTTCTTCTCCAGGTAAAGTATATCTTTTAAAATAAGCACCAAATCTGAATGTAAAGACATAATTTTACCAATCTTGAAAACTTGCTGTATCCTCAGATAGATTGTTATTCTGGTTAGTTACCATTTCTTTTAAACATTGCTGTGTCCTGATACTCATTTGCTTTTATTTCTGTGTTTGTTCAAAAGAGCTTGACTGACACTGTTATGGCACAGTAAAGGCCCATGGTCACTTCCCCAGGGTTTTTTTTGTGAAGATCAGTAAGGGGGACCATGGAGGGTGAGAGATGTCATGAACTTTATGGTATGACCTAATATTTGATTGCTTTGGAGGTTTTGTGATGATCTCAGTTTAAACACTGGGTAAACAATTGTTAGATCCACAGTATCTGTAGTCCAGGGCTACTGGATAGTAAGTTCTTAAGCTTCATAGTGTTAGGGAGTAGAAGGGGTACCTTAATCCTTGAGAACTTGGTATAAGTCAGGTCACAGGTACTATATTTCTTTTTCAGGTGATGGAGGGGACAACAGCAGCTATATACGATTGGATTGTGTGACACATTGTCTGCCTCCTGGCCACGTGGCTGTCTTGTGAATAAGTCCGCCTGGAAAGGTTGTCTGGGTATCCACAAAAAGCCAGTAAGTCTGTGTGTAAAACAGCATGTTGAGGCTCACACAATGCCATGTACTACAGTAGGCTTGATCCTGAGGGCAGCCGTGGAATGACCCTGACACTGAAGCAGAAATGAGCTCAGAGAGGTCAAATTTTCCAGTGTCAGGGTCAGTTTCCAGATTTCCAGTTTGCAGGGGATTTTCTAGTGAAAAGTACTGTAAGATAATTAAGCGTTGGGTTTTTTTAATGGGAAAATGAACAAAACTGTTAACAAGTACTCTTAGAAAACAGTAAGAATTTGCTGGTGTCAAGTAATGATATCCTATAGAATCATAGAATGGTTAGAGTTGGAAGGGACCTTAAAGACCATCAAGTTCCAACCCCCCTGCCATGGGCAGGGACACCTCCCACCGCACCAGGTTGCTCAAAGCCCCATCCAGTCTGGCCTTGAACACTTCCAGGGATGGGGCATCCACAACTTCTCTGGGCAACCTGTTCCAGTGCCTCACCAGCCTCACAGGAAAGAATTTCTTCCTAATATCAAATCTAATTGCATATATATTTTATTCCATATGATAAAGCATGCAAGTTATTTTACACTGTATAGTACGTGTCATATGGTAATACAGACAGCATAAATATTATTCTATAACAGCATTAAGCAAATAAAACCAGCACATCACATCATCGGTGCTCTCTAATAGTGAAGAGCTGTAAAAGTGATGAAGACGCCACCGTCTGTTGGATCAGTCCTTCAACATAAATTGAAGTAATTTGACAGCCTCACAGCTTTATGTCATTCATTTGCAGCCACAGTCTGGTACTGCAGAGGAAGAGGGGGGAGTGTTTTGTCCACCCTGACAGTAATTCCCCTGCAGAGGAGCAGTACGGGGTGCTCCAGAAGCCTCCACGCTGGCTGCATCTCCCAGAGGGCTGCTCACCAGGAGATATGCACTCAGCTCAGACTGTACCAGCTCAACAGCAAACGAGGTTACACTGGCAGTATGGTTAATATATCATCAATATGTGTGTGCTATACTAGCCTGAGTGTTCTTTCTGCAGGTTCATACTGTATGAATCAGTTACTAATGAGGCTCATCATAAAGGGTACTATTAAGTGAACACTGCATTAATAATGCTGGCAAAGTTTCAAGTCTACAGATGTTATTTATAGTATATGACTAAACAAATACGTATGCCCTTTGAGGCTGAGACTCTGGAGCAATTTACTGATTTCCTGTATAGGCTAGTTCATACAGAGATTCAAGTAAACAGTGCAGTTGGGTGTCTTGCTTGGATCTATGCTCTGAAACTGTAGTAGATAATGGTATTAATGTTTAATTTTAAAACACGTGTATGTTTTCAGAGGATTAGGTGCTACATCTACGCGGTTCTCATGGAGGAATGCCTTTTATTTGCATTGCTTCTTTAAAGAAAAATTGCATTTTTAAAGAAAAATAAAATAATGAATATTGCCTACAGTTACACAGCAGAATTGAAATTAGTAGAAAGGTCAGAAACAATTCTGGAAAAAAATGGACTTGGCAAAAGCTTAAAAAAATGTAATTCCTGTATCCCCTCCTTTTCATCTGGTTTTGAAATGAATTCATTTCTCTTATTTATGAATATTAATTGCCAGTAAGAGAGATTTTGTAGATTTAAAATACTTTTGAGTAATGAGTCATTTGATTTGCAATTTTGTTTCTTTTTCTCTTACAATCTTGCAGGTTTAGAGAGGCCTTCAAACTGCAGGAAGCAACAAACTCACAAAAGCCTCTGCTCCACTCTCCTGGCTTTTTATATATCTCAGGAAAAATAGAAGAAATAATATAATATATATAGAAGAAATAATATACTTAATATAGTAAGTGTCCTAAATTAACGTACTTCCATGTAGAACATCTCTGTTTTAAGTCATAACACTGACAATTGAACAAATTTCTCAGATAATTTAAAAACAAAACAGCAGTGACAGTGAACAGATAGAAAAAACAGAGTTGATGAAACACCTCTGGTTTTACCTCTTATCTGTTTACTCAATACTTTTAAAGTCTTAAATTAGAAGAGCCAAAAATGATACATAGTGACATGCAAAAACAGCTGACAGTACGATGCCTAAATAATTTGCTATAAAAACATCACTTACCATTGCCAAGTATCTTCTTATTTAAGTCCAGTATTATCATGCCTTCTTGGTTATGAAATATGCAGCAGAGTCAGTTCCCAGCGTGTTAAATACTTGACAAAATAATAAATGCAGTGTAACTCCACAGTGTTTGGATATTTGACTGTAACTCCTAAGCATTCAAAGCGACTTCTTAATATAACAACTTTTCCTCTGCAGAAAATGCCTTGCTATTTGCCAGCAACTCTTTAATGCTTTAGATTGGGTATTTCCAACTACCGCCCTACTTGCTAGGCAGATGTGTATAAAAGAGATGTTATTTCACTGAATCAACCACTGAGATCGTAACCCTTTTCCTGTACCACAAACAGAAATGTAAAACCTCAGACTTTCCTTTTGGACTTTTACTGACTTGTGTCTGTTGTAAGAAAGCAAAACACAACTAGTCCAAGGGCTAATATATGGAAAATGTGTTAAAATGTTTTAGATCATCTCATGGCTTCTCATTCCTGCAGTTCATTGGTTAACTGACTCATTCTGTGTTTATGTAGTTGCATGGTACAAATACAACACCTAAACTTCTTTCCCAAAGTTGAAATGATTCATTTATTACATTTTACAGACATACACACACACACTCCCAACAAGAAGGAAAAAAAAAAAGAAAAAGAAAAAAAAAGAGAAGAAAGAAAACACACAGTGCTCATTTAACCCAAGTGAGTGAAAACGCCTTTCATAAGGTCTGCAAGGGCTTTGGGAGGTTTTTCTTTGGTGAATAAAGTCTGTGTAGTGGAGGGAAGAGTTTTGTCTGAGGACGGCAGAAATCAAGCTAAAGCAGACACAAACTAGGATCCTTTTGCTGTGTGAAAATAAGATAATAGTAAAGGAGGTGCAAATGTTATTCACATCAGATCACTTGAGAGGGATTCATTGTTTTGGAGAAGTGAGTGGAGGAGGGAGAAGATATTTTTGTGGGGGTTTGTAAGACTGCTAGTGTTTTGAGCTCTGAAATTACACCATTGGTCAAAGCTTATTTATGTCTTTCTGTGAGGTAATTACTCACCCTAAATAGATAATAGGTAGGCTTTGCATCTTCTTGATACTTATAAATATTAGTTAATTAAATGTTATACTCACAGTGGAGAAAGCATAACAGAGATCACGATTGAGTACCCTACTAAGAAGTGGAAAACAGAACCCAGTAAAGATGTTTCCTCTACTCTTTTTTCTATACTGGAGGGAACAGGACTACGTGATAAGTCACTGTTCCATAGGATGTACCACCCTGATTTCTGACACTGGCAGTGGATCCAGTCACGGTCAGAAAGAGGGTACTACAATGGGCAACCCTTGTTCTGCTGCCTGTGTCACAGCTGTAGTGTAGGCAGCTCTATCACACCTCTGACAGGACAGTGTTATTCTGCCTTCATTCATCGTCCTATCCAGATGGGTATGAGGCTTAATCAAATTCTAGCCCTAACAGCTTGTTTCAGGACCACAGCTGGAATCAGCATGTCTAGACTAGCACCGATTTATTCCTGGCTTCAGACCTATGTGCATGCTACTATTCCATATGCTTCCTGTTAGAGAGGTAATAATGCAATTTCACAGCATAACTTTAATTTTTCTTTCTTCCTCTCCTTTTTAGTATAATTAGAATATATTTTGCTATGTGGGAAAATGTCCTGCCCCTGGTCTGGTCAAGACCACTGCCGGTTCTGCTGGAACAGAGCAAAATTCCAGACAAACAAAATAAAGTTCACAAAGGAAACAGTTAAATTTTCTAACTGCCTTCACTGTCACAGAAAAGGTTAAACACATTTGTAAGTTATATAAAACTGCATCAGTTCATATTTTCCCCTCCTGGTTTCACAGCCCAGAACAGCAAAAGGACCTTGTGACATCACTAGGCTCTCACATATTTAGTAATAATAATAAAAACCCTCTACAGAAAACAACACTCCACACCCTCCTGCTGCTGGGCAAATGATTTTCCCATTTTTCTCACTTATCCTCAGACTAAACAATGTTAAATTTACAGATCTGACATCTATTTATAGCAAGCACTCTACCCTAGGAACTGCAGAGGTTGGTGTGTATCATTGTCCGTAATCCACAGGGCAGCTTTCAACCTGGCATGTTGACTAATTAGGAGAGAAAGGTCCTGACTTAATTAATATATAAGCGATATAGGCACTGAAGCGTACTATAGCCCTAAACTGAGTGGTGTGTGGGAGGGGTGTGTGGGGGTGTTCCTCTGCTGTAAATTAACCTCTGATTTTTACTTTTTCTCATTTACCATGTATAGTCATAGATAATGTCAACAGCATCATGAGCTTGTATCAGTGGTCTGCAAAAGACGGGGAAGTGGCTTGCTGTGTAGGTACTGCAGGGGGGGCAAGTTAATGGATGTCCAACAGCACTGATAATCCTGACAGCAGATGCTGGAGGAACTAAGCTGGTGAGCTGTGCCTGCCATCAGGGGAAAGTGGGCTAACACCAGGTGGGGAGCAGTGGAGTAACTGCTGTGAGATGCTGGAAGTTGAGAAGGGGGAGGAAAGGTCCCAAGTTGAGGTGCTAGACTGAATTTGAGGAAGAGAGTAAAGATTGAGTAGAAGGTGCTGGGTACAGGCATCAGCTGAGCCTAGGCTGGACAAGGTGTGGTGCTGGATTGTGCCCTGCAGACTGGGCTCAGGGGAGAGCAGAGGAGAGGTTTGATGAGGAGTTGACCGCTTCTCTTTTTCTCTGGAGCAGCAGCGAAATGACATTCAGGCTTTGTGCTCGAAAGAAGTTTATCCAGAGTCTATATGCCATTTTTCATCCATTCTTCTCAGTAGATACGGCAAAGGTCAGTGGATCCTGCTATCCTTGTTTACAAACTGACAAAACGAGGAACAGAGAAGTTGTTTAGAGAAAAAAAAAACCACCCTAATATGATGAGTATCATAATTGTGACACCCTTTAAAAGTCTTTCACTTTATAGAAGTTAATCTATGCTCCTAAATCCCTTTTATTCCTTTTTCCAGGCCATTCCCATTTCTTTTCAGAAAATGTAAGTAAAATATGCTAATCTTTAAATGAAGAATACTTTATTGATGTATTTGATGGTATTATTATTCTAATATTATTCTCCAATTCATCTTTAATATAGTCTGACATCTTGTTTGCTTTTTTGACCACTGCTGTGCACTGAGTAGAAGTTTCCATTAAGCTGTCCACAGTAATGCCTAGATCTTTTTCTTGAGTGATTTTGCAAACCATCAGTATCTATGAATAGTTTGAATTGTTCCTTTCAATACACATTACCTCACAGTTACTGACACTAAATTTCAGCTGCCATCTTGTCCAATCCCTTGCTTTAGGGTTGGGGGTTTTATTAAAGTTGTGGCTAAACAAGAGCTTATCATTAAGGTAATTAAAACTCCCTAGAATGTTTATTCTGCTCTATGCAATGTACAATAGCAGCAATGTACTCTTTTGGGAACAGTGGCTAATCTTATTTCAACAGTTAATAATCACATAAGAAAATTCAGGAGTTACGTTTTTGTTTAGTTCCTTTTTTTCAAAAGCCTGCCGAGCCATCCATATTTTGTATTAACATTCTTCTGAATTGGAAGAATGTAATGTAGTAGCAGGCAAAATCAGGTAAAATAGATTCACCTCACTGATGATTTGTTTTCTTTACATAAGTGAAGCTATTAATTATAACTTACTAGCTGTTGCCTTGAATTGTACTCAAAATGCAAATGTTACACAGAATAATGAATTTTGAGTTGTAAACACAATATACTTTTTATTCTATAGCCAGTGGCTTTTGTCTGCTTTCTACAGTAACAGGAACTATTTGAGGCAAACTGGTTTTGACTATGGAAAAAAAAATATTTTTTTTTTATGTCTAAAACACTCTTTCAAGTGAATTTTTTTAACTTTTACCTACAAGGAGGAAAAGTACCAGAACAAAGCTTTGTAAATTGTTATTGAAGAGTATGACTGTGGCTGTTTTTGACTAGTAAATTTTAAAGATGATCACTGTTTATTTCTGTGGAGAAGCTAACCTATGTTCAACTGCAGAAGCAGTATATCATATTGGATTCTCCCCAGTTACAGAGTGCTCTTCCGGTTTAAATATATTTTGAACAGATTTAGTTTTGAATTCCTGTTTTTCTCTGTAATTTTGTTTTCATGGATGTGTTTTCTGCACCCTTTAAGAACTCCTTTCATATCAGTTGAGTTTCCACTTCATTGTCCCTCCCTCAGGAAGACTGCCTTAGCCAACACTGCTGTTACGCTGCAGGCACAAGAACTCTAGGTGATGAATACTCTCTTTATGGCAGTTACACAGGTGGATTGTGCTCACTTAATTACACTGTTCATTTGGAAAAATTGCTGCCCTACCCCAGCATCTTAATAAGTTGTCTTTCATAGAATAGCTTCAAATATGTTTGAAAAATCATTATTGTGCATTTGTACCAGTTCTGGCAACATCTTTCTTTAATATATGAACCTTGCCTTATTGCAAAGAACCTAAAAGTGCTATAGGTTACATGAGCTGACCAAAAAACCTTCACCGCTTGTTGGCTTCTCTGTAAAGCTTAGCTTCTGAAACCAAACAGCTGATGTTTGTGTCATGTAACAGGTCAAATATGTGGTATAAATTGACTTTGCCTCAATTCTTTCTGGGATGAATGAGCGTTCTGTTTTCAGAAATAATTGCTTAGATGAAAAGGTTGCACACATCAACCATATAGTGCAAATGGTTACTCCCCTAATCCTTGTTAAGCTAATTTCATAGGAAGCAGGAATTTGTGTTGGTGTTTCTGAATGCTGTATGAAAGCTAGAGTTCAGTACAAGCCATTCACTAGTCCCAAAGCGTGACGCTGTTTAAAATCTGTTAGCACTTAAGCACAAAATTCCATAACCGCCTAGCATGGCACAATCAATTGATATATAGTTAGATACTAATTAGCACAGGACAGGGGAAAATGTTGAATTACAAGTATTTCTGGAAGCATCAAAATTTTCAATGAGCAGTGAGAACACTAAGCTATGTCGTATAAAAGGTCATACATTGTAATTATTGAGATAGCTTGTATCCCTGTTATTCAAATTGTTACTTGCGTCTGAAAAAGGAATGGGGACAAAAGAGAATAGATCCAGATAATTTTTGTCTGGAAAAACTGATAATTTAATCAAAACTGATAACTTTATTAACTCAAGCTGTAAAATTTGTTACCATTTCAGGTCAAACATATGTAGGCAAATTTTATGTTAAATTTTAGAATGCCAAGACACTCAAGAACAAATATAACATTTTCTTTTTAATATTTCTCTCTTGTTCTTATCAGCACCTATTAAACATCCACAAAATACTTCTTACTATCTTCCTTTAGGAAAGAACTACACCCATTTAACAGGGCAGGATGCTGATGCACAGATATGGTAAATGAGGGATGAAAAGGTACATGATAAATATGTGACAAAGTGCAGAATTATCATTGCTGTTATCTGTATTAGCTGGAGAAATGGAAGAAATTTGTGCACTGTTTCAAACAAAGACAAGAGAGACAAAGTTCAAAACCAGGAAATTTTTTGGTCTGGGTAGTCTCTTTGCTCTTCACCTCCATCTACTATGATCACTGGTTTACAATGGTGCCAAAAAACAAGACAATATCCCACCAAGGTTAAAAGTTGGTTTTGTTGTAATGATGAGGTTTTGACCACACCGTAAAGTGATCTGGGTCCTCTACTCAACATGTTCTAAAGAAAATAGAGAAAACTGACTGGATTAGGAGGAACGAAGACCAAAGATGATAAATTGACCGATCTCTAGGCAACTTCCTAGTTTTCGTGTAAGACTGAGTAGTACCTTAGGCCAGCTGGATTTGAGGACACAGTTGTGCAGCAAGCAGAAAGCGGAATGAGGATGGATAAGAAAAAAGTATGTGAAGAAGCAGTAGGTGTAGCTAGAGAGTTATTCTGGGTTACTGTCTAACACCTTGGAGCCATTTATAATCAGACCTGAATATGTTCCTGGTCGCTTAAGATTACACTAAAAGAACTAATCAGTTCAGGTAGTTTCAAAAGAAACCAGTTAATATCTTTAGACGAGGAAAGATTGCTCTCCAGCATATGCTGAACTGTATGTTATTTCTGCAGCAGCATTAAAGTACTGCGTGTGTACATGTATGCACAGTGCCAATTCATTTTTCTTTCTATATCTATGTGTATTTATATTCCGAAACATGCCTCATTTCACGGTCCATTAAATTCACTGGTTATTTGAAAAACTATAATACATCTTGGGTGTTCTGGGTAAACTGATGCTGCCAAAATCGTCAGCAAAAAGACCGGAAATCTGATGAACCTTAAACTTTTCCCCGAACAACTGCTTGCTTGTTTCTTCAGGATATAGAAGAAGCAGAAAGCCCAAGCAAAATGAGTGGTAGAAAACCAGGGAGGAAGGATAGCAATTGCTGTCTGATGTGGATTTCACAAACTGCTGTTTAGTCTTTTAGGTACCCTATGACAATAATCCATGCTAATTAACATTGCAGGAGTTTTAAGTGAGTTTGCTCATAAAGGAAATATAACTCCTATAACTTTAATTCAGTGCTTTCCTTATTCACTAGTTTGTTGCTTTCATTTTGCTTGGGGATTTAATGCTTTTATAAATTCTACAAGGCAATATTTTCAGAAACAGCTAAATGCCATTTTTGAAAGTGATTTTCTTAGTCAGACTAATATCTCCAAAGGTGTGTACAACATAATTCCTAACAGTTTTAACGTAAACAAGCTGCAGAAACAGCCTTTCAGTTTTTCAGGACCGGTGTCGCTTTTGCAAATGGCACTGAAGTTAACAGCTGGTTAGGTATTTTTAACTAGTATGATATATAATTAAAAACTAAATATATATATAAAAATAAATATGGCCATGTATAATTCTTATGCCCCTCTGTGGGTTTGTCAGACCGACAGGGACAGCAATGTGGTTTGTGGGTTCTTCTCCTAGCAACTCCTATTAACGTCAGAATTACTTGGGCAGCTGCATCTTCATACCCCACACCAAGAGTTTACTATATGGTGCTGTTTTATGTGCAGATTTCATATGCCTGTATCTCTGGTTATTTGCACCAGCTCTACTTCAATTTCTTGTCATCTTACAATCATTTTTAATAACAGCTTTATGCTATTACCGAACTTCTCTGCTGTAGTTCTTTGTGTTTGGAAAAATAAGATGAAGATATGGTCTCTGCCCCAAGGAGCCTATAATTAAAACAAGACCAGCATTATAGAAACATATATACTAGCTGGCCTAAAACTGGATGGTCTGTTTAGTTTTGTTTTGACGTACTGTATGAAACAGCATTTAACAGATGTTAGGAAATTAGGTCTCTGAGCTTCTCATATAAACACAGAACAGAGATGTACATGTATGAATTAATTTTATCATCGAACGTGGATATTAATGTCATCAGGCATTGTTTAATGTTTGTGCCCATTCTAATGGGCTTTGAGTATTCCTTGCCAGAAAATATAGAGACTTCTCTGAAGGAAGCTGAGTGACTGCTGCAGTAGTTCTTCCTAGTGCACTGCGGAGGATTCTGTTCTTGCATAAAAGACATAGCCTTATTCAAGGCCACCAGTGGGGGAAAAAACGAAGAAAACTGTCAATTGTTTCATTACATAACCTCCACACAGAGTGTTGACAAAAAAACTCCAAAACCAAACAGACAAAAATGGATGGCTCCCCCTTGGCACGTTGGTAACTTGGCTCATTGTCCCTCTCATAATAATTCTAACCTACCATGCAAATCTTGTAGTTGACATTATGGCTGCTCACATCCCTGCTGAAATAGCACGCATCCAGCAAGGTGACAGGTCTTTGCACTCCTCCTCCTACCCAGGGGAATGCAATATTGAAGATTAGATTCCCCTTCATGGCTTCCAGGGTGAAGTCAAACCAGCATGTAAGAGGGGAGCAGGCAAAAATGGCTTGGCCCTCTTTGTACAGGCAGGGAAATCAGGCAGGGCAGGCAGAGGATGGAGGCAAGACCTGGGACAAAGCCTCAAACAAAGCAGAATTGGAAGAGAGGTATAGCTGGCAAAACGATGTACAGATTTTCTGATTTCCACTTGTATTTAATGTATTTTGCATTTCAACATTTGTGGTTTTATTTTGTGTCCCCTTTAGTTTAGTTTTCATGCATTAAACAATCTTAAGTGTGTCTAAAGCCACAACTGTGATCTTTTAAAAGAACATTCTCCCTCCAGATGACAGTAGACATGCAATATTAATTTAGGGCGAGTGGGCACATGTTATCAAAATCACCCTCTTACCTGCCAACTCCACCAAATTTTCCAGTGCTTGGATATTTTCTTCCACCGCTGTGTGGAATTTCTTATTATAATGTTCCCATTTGCCTTTTTTATTTCCCCTCAGTTGTTTTATCCAGTTGCTAAACCTGCATATGGCCTCCTCCTTCAGTCTGTCTGAGCTAAAACAATACTTCATGACAATCACTGGAAAGAAACGCAGCCTCTGAAGATACTGATGTGATTAGGGAGAGCATCGAGGGACTTGTGCTGAGTGCTAGAAGAGCACTTTATAACCACAGAACATCAGTAAGTCTGGGCTAGATGACACGGCAGAGGAAAAGTGATGTGAAATATGGGTTGAGGAAACACGCAAAAGAGAGGGAAAGTGAAAAGGCAGATTTAAAACTGGATTATCATTTTCCTGTGTTTCTAATATGTGAGGTTACTAGGAGGAAGATGCTTTTCTTTGCTGACTGTTTGAATTCTCTGTACCTCTTCTTTACTTTCATATTGTGCTGTTAACACCCATTTTCACAGCAAAGCACATGCAGATGTGAGTTCTCTGGGCTTTAGGCCTATGAAAAGCCGTATTAGCACAGCACTAAATCTGAACTAATGCACCCCGTCCCTCAACAAAAACTAATAGCTCTGGATCAGCCTCACATGAACAGCTTTTTTGCTGCCTGGAATGGAGGCAAAGTGAGTTTTATCTTTCCACAATGTACTTTGTAAAGCTATCCATATTGGGTCTAATTTGGAAGAAGCATTAAAAGCTTCCTTAGACATGATTTTGCTTTTTTTTCGTGTGTCAAAGTGCTTTGCAAATGAGGCAACCATCACTCTCTAACTGGCAGTTGCAGAATTGTTCAGGTTCTGTGCTAACGTTCAGTCCTATAATTCTTGATATTCAATCTTGTGCTTATCAATAAATGTTCACAATGGCCAAATAAGAAACTCTGCAGGGCATTCTACGCCGCCTAGGTTTTCCTAGTTTAATACCTACAAGATCATAGCAGGGTTATGTCAATCTATTGTGAAAATGTGCAGAACTTTAATATCTATAAATTGGCATCAGTAATAACAACAGCCCTATGAAAACATGCATTGGTTGTCACAGACCAGGTTTCATATCTTTACACAGAAAGTAAAAGAAAATGCTCTTGAAGATAATTTCCTCCAAGTATGTTTTGGTTACAAATTAAATAATATTCCAATTAACTTTAAGTTCATTATATGCAAAACACAAAGATTTATGTTTTCCTATTTACTGCTGTTGCTTAACTTTGTTTTCCAAAACCAGGATAAAATATTAACAACATCTCCTAGCCCAGAAATCAAGCCTGATTTAACCTGGTTAGCTTTTGTGGCATTGCACCAGAGACTCATTTGGATGTAAACATTTCAGCTTGGTTTACACACGTAGCACTAATTGTGTTGTTTAGAAAAATATGGTGCCATCATGTGGACAATACTAAGAACTGTACAGTATAGTTTTTAAAAGAAAAACTAGCTAACATAAGTATCTTCATTTGGTATCATGAATTGGCTGAATTATAAATATGTATTATGTGAAATAAGAAGCTTCATAGAAATCGATTGGTTTAAAATTGTATTAGATAAGAAGAAAAATCGATAAATGGAATTGGGAATTGTTGATTCAATTTCGTTTATTTTCCACTGCCTCAGGAAGTTCCTTCCCATGAGCACAGACTGATCAAAACACACACAGAGTCTCCAAGCCACTTAATCAGCATGTAATTCCAACATTACCTACTTATTTCTGTGTCTGTTTATCTCTTTGGTTTTCCTCTAAGACTTCACAAAACTTGTTTTTGTAGAGCCTGCATTGCTTCTCTCCCCCACAAACATACACACACTCCTATCCATAACATTAGCTGGCCAAGGCACTCTGCCCACAGAGTTCTCATTCCTGCGTGAGTTCACATGGAGCTTTGTTACAGCAACGGTTTTAGTTTTAGGGCTTTTCTTGTTTCTTACATTTAACCAAGAGGAAAGAGACTGCCAGGTTCAAGACAGCTATCCCTAATACCAATAAATGCCCACATTGGTCAAATTACAAATGCTGCAGTGCACTCACACAGCCTAAGTTTTTCTAGTTTAACACCTACAAAATCAAAGCAGAATTGTGTCAATCTATTGTGGAAAATGTGCAGATTTTTAATCTCTGTAAATTGCAGTAATAGCAGTGCCTCTTTAAAAACACACATCATTTGCCATACATCAGGTTTCATATCTTTACACAGAAAGAAAAAGTTCCTAAAGATAATGTCCTCTGTAACAGCTCATCTATAACAGACCCATGAAGGTTTGCACATAAGGAGCATGATTCAAAAACTGCCTTCTGTGACACACTCCCCTAAAGCAAACCTGCATGTCACAGAACACTACATGTCTCCTGCTCCAGGACTCTGTTTGCCAAATGCTAGTTACCTTATTGTGCAGTCTGTGGTTTAATTTATACTGAATAAAGGCAAGTGGGTTTGAAAGTCTATCGGGGATACAGATAGAACATGTTCGGATCAGTCCCTTCTTCTGTGTAAGTCTTGTGGGTTTGTTTAGGTAAAACTTGGAAAGTTTTATTTGACCTTTACGAATATTTAGCGTCTTTGGAATCCTTTTTGAGAATGGAGATATATGTAGTATTATATTCAGAAATTCACTTACTTTGTGTGGAAAAAGCCTGCCCTTGTGGTACAGTAAGAAATGGAATACGTATGCCTGTAGCTTTACTAAATGTACATAACAGAATGTCACACATTAAGAAGACTGTAGTGCTGTCTCTGCTTCCATATGAAGACAGGTAACTAACTCTATGAAGTAATGACATCTGCCTCCTATGCTTTTGCATCTCATGCTCAGTTGATTTTGTTTTATAAGAAAACATGAGCTCCAGCTGAAATTCTTGGCATTCTTGGACTATTTTTTGCAATATGGATTCTCCAGAGAATAAATAGGTATGGCAAAGACTACAGACTACAGTCTTTTTCACAGTCTCTCTTATTCTTTTTCTACTTCAGCATTTACTTTCATGAAACTTGGGGGGGCTGAATTTTGTCTGGCAATTTTCCCCTGCTGTCGAATTTGGTAGAAATTATTATGGATTGAAAAATTCTGAGAGTGGGAGGCAAATGGAACATGGTGAAACATGGATAAGACTGTCAGAAGTCTCTAATCTATCACTGTGCTCAAGTTCTCAATTACTTGGCATTTAAATGTTTAGAATACATGGGAAAGTGTCAAAAATTCAATTTACGCTTTTTAAAATAATTCTCATAAATCTGAAGCCAATCTCAAGATAAAAAGACCTCACTTGTGATTTAGTAATTTGCAACGAAATGCTAGACAGAGCGTGTAACAAGCTCAACAACCAGTTTTCTTTCAGATGAACTTTAAATGTCAAAGTATCCCACGATAGCTCGTATGAGTTTAGTTTTCAGTGTTTTGGAAAGTATACCCTCATTCTTTTTAAAAGTGTGATACTATTTTGGTTTTGGAAAAATTGGTTAAATACGCTCTGAAGGCCACTAAGGTAGTGAAAATACATTAGATTTCCTGGATTCTGACATCTTTTGCCATCAGTGAACATGCAAATGGGAAAATGAGTCCTTCCTGATTCAATAATTTTTGATGTTGTGCATGCTTCATCAAATTTTATTAGTTTTTGCCCACTGTATAACCTTGCTGAGTTAATGAGATTATGCAATATTACTAATGGTAGACTAATTTCCTTTTTTAAAACAAACCTTTCTAAAACTAAAATCTGAGCAGAAAACCCAAGAACCAGAATCTCATCAACCTTTGTTTGCTGTAGTCTGGGATTTTTATATTCTATGTCTCTCTGCAAATCTCATTCTTGCTGATCCCGCCTGTGTGAGGGCTGGGTCTATCAATCATTGTGCCATTCTCATGACCGGGATTTCCTGTAACTACTATCCAGTAATTCTTATCTTCTTCAACTTTATGGGAGTCCAGGTAAGTGTGACAGATTACTTCATATTCTTTTCCAAAATAAGACCTGCAAAGGTAGAAAAAAGGAGATGGGCAAGGAGAATTAATACATACACAAATTCACCAAGTCTGCATTGTCTGCAAGTTGCTCAAGGTATTCTCATGTTTCTCTTGGCTAATTCAGAAATAGATCAGACCCTCACAATCTCACTTTGATTTTAGATTCCTAAATTATTCATAGGAAACAAAGGGAAATGATACTTTCAGAGCTAAAGCAGCCCCATCAGTATAAGGCACTGATCACTAACTCAGCATGTACAAGCTGGTTAAGCCCTTATCACCATTTCTCTCTGACTGAGGAAGACTCTGGTACTTAATAACTGTTTCAGCCTCAAACTTTCACACCTTGTTTCATCCCTAAAGACCTGATATAAATCCTTCGTCAGATCTTGCTCACAATTTAATGGGAAACACTTGGCAAACTCCTTATCAATGCTTAATCAATGTTAATTTAATGTATGCATATTAACTTGAATTATTGGATTAACTTCAATTTGTTGAGAGATTGATTCATATGGATGTAAGCAATATACAATTTTATGCAGTAGGCTTTTATTTAGTTACTTATTCCTTACACCTCTTAGTGTGGTTTTTTTTCTTAAAAAAAAAGCCCAACAACTGTAGTTGCTCAAGATATTTGAAGGGAGAACCACTAAGAAACTAGAGAAGGCTAGAAATGTGGTATGAAAAGAAAAAAAAAAAAAAAAGGTGGAGTTGATTGTCTGCAGCATCACAGTGGGCACATGTTACAGCCCAGAAATAAAATAAGGAAAAGGAGAATATGCATTTTGTGTTCTTTTCCATTTCCTCAGTGCATTCCTAAAGCAACTATCTTGCTTCTTGCAGTAATTCTTGATGTTGGCACATCATTATGCACATCCCTGCCAGTTATAAATCATTCTTACCATGTCCAAAATTTCCTTGGAACGGCTAAGCTCCGATTAGTATGGCAATGAGTAATAATCACTCTAGAGTTTGCCTGGAAAAAAAGCAAGGGAAGACACTTCATAGACATTTTTACACCAATTTTAACTATTCTTATTCAAATAAAATGTTTTTATTTACTGCTACTATAAGCCTGCATCACTCTCTATCACCGTGAGACTGCTGTACATTGACAGTGAGGTATTTTACAGCCTACCAGTTATCAACACAACTGTCTTAACAGCTCAGACCAGCCAAATGCTTTGCACTCAGGTCAGACGTTCTCCGGTCCAATACATCCCATTCCACTCCCCTGTGCTGGGTATTTCAAAAAATAAACTCAGGCAAGTAGTGCAGTCATTCCAGTGGCCTGTGCCATCAGGGTAATTCCTCTTACAACTGATATTTGCCATATGAGAGATCCAGACGGTTTGGAGACACAGCCTAGATATGGACCTTTGTATTTCACCCATTTGCAATTTTTTTTGTGTCTTAACAGAATCAATTTTTAGTCACGTCTATTTACCAATACTGTGAATAAAGAATATCGCCTCTGACTATTAGATAATTTTGACTGTCTTTATTAGTCAGCTGATTCATGCAAATGAGTCACAGTTTAAGGCTGCAGAGGAATATTTGTGATATTTTGCTGTACATCAGTACTTCAGGAAGCCTAGCAGTTATGTGGAAGAGGAAAATAATGCATCTGCTTAATGCATTTACAAAAGGTTAAAAACCACATTTGGAAAAGCATCCTCTCACTCAGATGCCTTGGGTTTGGTGGTTTTTTTGTATTTTTTAAATGTAATGTACAGGAATTAATTAATTACAGCTCCGATTATTGGAAATGCAATTTCATTCTGAGCATTTCAAATGCTCAGAAGTCCCAAAAAGCAGATTCCAAGTACTGCATCCTCACAACATGATAATGTCAACCTTTAAGAAATTCTGGAGAGAAAAACTGAGCAAGTCAACTTCAAAGTGAACACCAGAAACTGATAGTTGTATATGCAGATTCCCTGGTTAAAGAGATTGTTCCTTCTTTCTCCCCCTTCCTAGTGTTATTGGTAAGAATACACATAAGAAAAATATGCACATAGAACAGACAAAACTTTTCTATAAGTACTCCACCTACAGTTTTAATTAAATCTTCATAATGTTATCTTTAATTTCTTACAGGAACTGGAAATCCTTCATGTTCAAGACGCAGCTGTGGATCCAAGAAAGTAGCTTGCCAGCAAGTCAAGTAGGAAAGCTTTTCTGTCAAATATACTTGCTGAAGGTGAGATTTTTTAGCAAATCTTACGAATGATTTATGATCACTTGCTAGATATAACTGTAAATAAAAATATATATAAGGACAATATAAGCATAAATATAAAAGAAACACAACATGTAATTTTAAAAAATATTTTTCAATACAAAAACATTTCTCTCAGCTCTTGAAAAAACAGTCTGCCAAGCTAAAGATATACATACAAAACCTATAACACAGATCTTCTACTGTTGAAAAACTCATTAAGGAGCTATTCTATATACAGACTGTTGAGTACTAATTTAATATTGAATTTTCATTCCAGTTATTCTCTCTCACTGAAACGGTTGTTGAGCAGGAAATGTTTTTCAAAGTTGTGGTTATTTGAGTACATATGTGACATGTAATGTCTTGCTTGCTTCTGAGTCGCAGAGGGAAGCAATGTTAACCTTTAACAGAAATCTGCTCCCTGAGAATGATAGAATAGTATTTTACTCCTTATACCTAATATAGATTTATCTTCACAAGAAATTAAATATTCTCATTTTGGATTTATTTAAAGAAAAAGTAACATCCCCCTCCCAATGATGAATTATTTCATGATTCACAAACTAATTTTAGTTTCCTTTTTCTTTTTTAAAATCTCCCGTATCTGGTCACTCTGGCTGACAGATAGACACCTGACCTCAGGCAAGTTCTATAAACTTTCTAAGTAGTTATTGCTTATCTGGATCTATGTATGATTCTGAATCTATTCTGTAAAGCTAAGATGTTGAACCACTGCACAGCCTGGCACACGTAAACACACACACACACACACACACACACATATATATACATAGCGATTAAATGCACACTATCAGTATATGCCATTTCCAACTTACCATTTGGCCAGAAAACCCTCCTGTTGTTCCAAGACAAAATTTTTGCCCAAATCTTATCGGTTCACCCTCTGCACTTCCATCAATACTGTTAAATTTGCAAAAAGAAAAAAGAGACTTTCAAATAATCAGCTTTACTATTCTTTTTTTCTGTTTGTTTTGGTCTATAGTTAGGTCTTGTGGCAATACTTTATATTAAGTTTGCTTTTAAAAATAAGTAAAACAACTTAACTGAAAAGACATTTCATACTTGAGTCACGGGTTAAAATATTTTCAGAATAGAAGTAGATTGTATTAATTACTTTTTATGATGTATTCATTAACATGCAGGGTGGAAAGAAAATGTCTTATGAAAAATCAATGAGAATTCAGCACCGAGACCCCCTTTAAAATATACTTAATAGAATCGTCTGAGAAATCACAGGCTAAAAGCAGAATAGCATGTGTTTTTATGTAACAACATATGTGGCTAATAATATATATAACTGACATTTACACGCTGTTATAACCCTATTTCCAGAATGGTTTCTGTATTTTGCATTAAAGAATTACTAAATTAAGTGCCAGACTTTGTAAGTGTATTCTGAGTGAAAAACTTACGTTGCTGATGAGCTTAGTAGTCAGCTATTGAGAGACTTGATAGCATTCAGTGCCAATGACTCTAAGATCAGACAGCAGCTCAGCACAAGTACTTTGATTGCAGTTCTAGAGGTCTAAATTAGGCTCTTGGCATTAAAATTCTTTCTTAGATCTAGCCCAAAGTGCTTTGCCCAATCAGGATTAAATGGGTTAGTTTGAACTCTTATGCACTATTACAATTGTTAGTACATGCTCTTGGGCAGAGCCTTCTACTGTTGAGCAGGACCCTGTTCTTCTCCCGCAAACAGCTGGCAGTAAGTCTTTGAGAGAGAGAATATGCTGTTTGGTCAGGGTCTTTTTAGGACAACAGAAACACTGTCCTCTTCATGTGCAGCAAAAGAATCGACACTAAGTTCTACTCCAGAGACTTTATTTGCAGGAGAATGAGTAATAATACTAAGGGATATTTGGACATGGTTTTTATTCCACAGCTGAAATAGGACTGTGCTGCAGTAGCTGCAGAGTTTACCAAGTGATATAGTGAACTCAGTTCAGCTTAGAACTCATGTGAAAACAGATTTAAACTTCCTTGGCATTATTTACATTAACATGCAGAGTAGAATCAAGCTTAACACATGACCCAAGTTAAAAAGTTGATCTTAAATAAACTAACTGTACTGAAATTCACTTGTATATTAGCAAACTTAATTGCATATTTCTGAAAACAAGATATTGAAAGCTAATATAATCATTGACAACAACTCAAAATAGAGTACCAAACCTTAAAATAAAAAAAGTGTTTCGACCCACTGGGTCTGCACTCTCAATTGCGCTAATTCCACGAGGGAGTTCCAATGATTTGGCTGAATACACAGATAGTTCATCAAGATTAATTGCTAGAGTCAGAGGGCCACATGCTCTAGGGCGGCTCTCCTCCAAGGATTTGCTGTCTGGGTGCAGGAGCATCACAGTGTCTCCAAAATGAAGAAATCCATCCTTAGATACCGACAGCTGCATCTAAAATAAAATATAGATCATTTTTTACAGAATCATCTGAACCTAATATCAAAAGTATCTTAGCATATAAAAGGCTAATCCATAGCATTCTTAATGCATAAAGAACACTACTAACAGCTACACCATCATATTCCAGTATCCGAATGGACCCTCAGGAGAGCTGGAGAGGGACTCTTTGTCAGGAAATCTAGTGATAGGACAAGGGGTAACGGTTTTAAATTGGAAGAGGGAAGATTTAGATTAGATATTAGGAAGAAATTCTTTCCTGTGAGGGTGGTGAGGTACTGGAACAGGTTGCCCGGAGACATTGTGGCTGCCCCATCCCTGGAAGTGTTTAAGTCCAGGCTGGATGGGGTTTGAGCAACCTGGTCTGGTGGGAGGTGTCCTGCCCATGGCAGGGGGTTGGAACTGGATGATCTTCCAACTCTAACCATTTTATGATTCTAAGTGGAGTCACACAGGATTGACATAACCTTCTTAAACAATTACCTTCTTGAAAAGATTATCTTGAAGTCTGCTTATTTTCTGTATTAGAAGTTCTCCTCGTTCTCTTTTGTTCATAAAATCCCTCAAGCACTCCTGCTTGCACAGGAGAGAGAGGGGGTATACATGTTAGCCAGCACTCACCATCTCAGGCTTAAACAGAATTTAAAGACTCAGGCGGAGACACCGCGAGGGGAAGGGGCAAGCGAGGCTCCCCGGGAGCCAGAGAGGAGAGAGGGGCCGGGTTCCGCTGCTACCTCCTCCAGAAAGAGGTCCTCATCCCAGTTCCCGATGAGCACCCCGCTCCTGTAAGTCGCCATGCTGCCGCCTAGGCCGCGCCGCGTCCTCCGTCGCCATGGCGACCGGCCTAGGTAGCTATTGGGCGCTGGGGAGGCAGAGTCAGCCAATGAGAGGGAGGAGGAGTGACGGAGGGGGTGGGGTCTTTCTGCGCGGCGGCGGAAGCGGGATCGTGTAGCGGGGGAGGGAGCAAGAATATGGCTGGTTCGAAATGCAATAATTAGGTTAAAAATAGTTCAAATAAATCGACCTCCCCTTCTTGGGCATTCCCAGCGTGGGTGGAGTTAGTGCAAACGGCACACTGTGAGAGACAGGAGCAAGTAAGTCCCTCAAGTTTGTGCCCTTTTAAGGAACAGCTGTCAGACCAAGCTCCAGCAAGGACAGGCGAGAAGGTTTGGAAGGTGAAAAAAACCCACCCACCAAACACACAAAAAAAATCCATTTGGATTCCCTTGTGGTTTTGCCCAGTCAGACAGGAGCTCTGAGAGCAGGAGGTCTGCTTTCCCGTGGGGCGGTTGGGCTCAGCCCTTTCTCATGGAATCACAGAATGGTTTTGGTTGAAAGGGACCTTAAAAACCATCTAATTCCACCCTCCTGTTGTGGACAGGGACACTTACCTCTAGACCAGGTTGATCAAAGCCCCATCCAGCCTGGTCTTGAACCACACCAGGGATGGGGCATCCACAGTTTCTCTGGGCAACCTGTGCCAATGTCCCACCACCCTCATGAAAAATGTCTCCCTGATTCCTAATCCAAATCTACCCTCTTCCAGTTTCAAGCCATTACCCCTCATCCTATCATTACATACCCTTATAAAATGTCTCTCTCTGGCTTTTTAATAGGCTCCTTTCAGATACTGGAAGCCCACTATAAGGTCTGCACGGAACCTTCTCCAGGCTGAACCACCCCAACTCTCAGCCTGGGCTCACAGGAGAG
Organism: Thinocorus orbignyianus; assembly: GCA_013400375.1. NCBI lineage: Eukaryota > Metazoa > Chordata > Aves > Ciconiiformes > Thinocoridae > Thinocorus > Thinocorus orbignyianus. Next base: position 481,253 of record VXBW01003967.1, read on the forward strand.
GTGCTCCAGCCCTCTTATCTTCTTTGTGGCTCTCCTCTGCACTTGCTCCAACAGGTCCATGAGCTGAGTCTAAAGCTGGATGCAGTACTCCTGAAGGTATGTGCTGAGAGGGTGACCATGCTGCTGGGCCCAAAGCAGCTCTTCATCTCCTCACACCTGTCTGAGGGATTTCTGGTCACCTGGCTTAATGCTTGCGCCTTTTCTGGCATTGTACACAAAAATACTTCTGTTCCTGGTTCAGTTGTGTGATGGTATAGCTGCATGAGTGAAAGATGCTGGAATTCAAGAATTTGAGCCAAGTTGTAGTCTCAGTGCGGGACTTTATTTACAATGAAGTAGTCTTTTACACTCTGTATTGATCAAGGAGGTGCATTAGCTTAACCCACGAACAGGGTCATGATACTGACATTCCAGTGTTGGTGGATATTCTGAATCATAGAATAGTTTGGGTTAGAAGGGACCTTTAAAGGTCACCTACTCCAAGACTCCTGCAGTGAACAGGAACATCTTCAATGAGATTACGTTGCTCAGAGCACAGTCCAACCTGACCTTGAATGTTTCCAGAGACAGGGCATCTACTCCCTCTCTGGGAATCGTGGGCCAATGTTTCACCACCCTTGTGAAAAAAATCTTCCTTATATCTAGTCTGAGTTAAATGCATTAGGTGAATATTTTGATTACAAACATTTGGGACTTTACTATTTTCATTTGGAAATCTACTATGGCAAGGTAAGCTAAGTGAATATACTATGTGCTTACTTTCCAGGTACCTTAAGGTAATGATTCTCAGTGATGGTGTAGATCCTTGCACAGGACATTTAATCTCTTTACAACTACCATGGCTTTTTTGCAAGTTTAATGGCGTACGCTTTTAACGCTGGACAACTTTAAAAGCTTAAAAAGAAATGTTTTTTGTATGGATAGTTGGGTTGCATGTTATCAGCCAGTTTGGACAACAACTTACATGAAACCTGTCTCCTTTGTGTTTGGGTTTTGTTCTAAACTGAAAGTTATTACACAAAAAGTTACTCAGCACATCACAAACTTTTTAAGGCCTAAACGCAATCATTTTATGTTCAAATAGCACCACGTTGTGGTTAGTTCTGGTAAGTTACGCTTTCCCACATCCAGCTGTGCTAGAAGCAATGCTGAAATCGATTAATTGCAATAGGAAAGAAACTTTGATTATCTTGGCCGAATGTCAAAAGCCAAACACACTTTGGAAGTATCAGATGTGATTTTAAATCTGACATGTTTCCCCAAAAAAAGAGACTTAATTAACATCTCATGTTGCTAGTAATTTCTCCTTAACACATAATATTTATTCATGCTTTTTGCAGAGCAAAGGTTTCAATTATGTTTTGTGTGTTAACTTATGCCAGCATATAAATTGATTAGACTTAAACATATATAAGATGTGAAACATTAGTATTTCCTTTTTTTCTTTAAGTCTTTGTTAAATAAAATTATAGTCACTGTACTTTCAGAGATTCTTCTCCTGCTGTTCTAGAGTTACAGCTCAAGACTGTCAGTAATATGTGAGATAGAGCATGTTTTAAATACATTCCAACACAGTTATATATTAAAGTATCAGTAACACAAATTATCATCAATTACTCAAATCTGGCAAAAAGGGCAGGGTCTGAATGGATGTGAACATAAATTAAGTCCAAGAAAGAGTTATGCTAGCCATATGTAGAGGAGGTAGCAGAACATTAAGGTTTTTTGTGAGCTCTTCTACTACTATACCTTTGCATTTCATGGTGGAAACTGTGGCTTTTACTTTTATCTGCTCTTTGGCAATTTACGAAATTCTATTCATACTGAAAAAAAAATCCTAAACCAGCGTTTAAACATGTGTAGGTTGAATGAGAATATTTTTAATACCTGCCTTTACTGCCTTGGGAGAGTATCTATGTTTTTTCCTATTTTCCTTTGTTTTTCCTGTTGAAAATCATGAGTGTGTCAAATTTGATTAACAATACTGACTAAATAATACTGTACAGCTGTGAAATATGTGTTCTTCAGGACAATTTGTCTCCTTTCATTTTATTATTTCACACTAGCATTATTCTGACACATGCCATGAATCAGAGCAGAGCTATCATTTTTCTTTGCTGTTATTAGGTTTCTGGCTATTAAAATGATTAATCTGCTTGTTAATGATATAACCTAAATTTCTTATTCTAACCTAGTCCTGAAACACTCATCTGTTCACAGGATGAAAAGAATTAAGTAGTTTATGCGGTAAGATTTAAGGATTGTTGTTTTGCCAGACGCTCATACTGATGTCTCTCATTTTGGCTGTGAATTTCAGTGTGGAGTCTTCCCATAATGCTTGTTACTGAGGCACAATCAACTTGTTCATGATATAGTAATTTCTGAAAAGTACCAATCCATTGAACAGGCCTCTTAGTCTATCTTTTACAAGAAAGGGGAGCAGGATGCTTTTGTGCTGTATTGGCAGTAAGTTTGCTGATGTAGGTACACAAGTGGAAAGTTTCCTGATATTAGATTTGGTTGAAGACATCCAAAATGTCTGTGACTGGTGTTTTATAACCAAAACATTGCACTAGAGAGAGAGAGGGAAAGGAGAGAGAATAATTTGTAATGCATCTAAGTCTGCCAAACACTTAAAGTTTTGGATTGATTCATCCACATCTGCATGGTATTCTCATTCTACTGATCTCTAATTTAGACTTGCACAGAGCATGATGTTTAGAAAAACTGCTGTATAATGGAATGTTTTTTCTTCAAATTGAGCTGTTTCATCATGACTGATCATGCTAGTTTCTCATGAAGAGTTTCTGCGCTGCCTGGCTGAATCTTATTCAGCAGGTGGGCTTGAAAAAACACTAGGTCTGAATCTCTTGGAAAAATGTCATTTCAGGAACAGTAACTTATAAAAAGAATGTAGAAGTATTAAAGTATGTCTCCAAGGAATAACAGTGTCTTTTACAAAGAGATCCTTATTAACTCTGAAGAAGGTGGAATACTTTTGTTTGCAAGAAATAGCTCAGCTGAGAACTACTGAGTTTGTTAGAACAACAGAAACACCATTAGCAAAGCCATATTGCTTCTTATGTTTATCTTTTCTCAGGACTGTGCACTATATATGTCTACCTCCAGGCAATTTAAAAATTCTTATTTTTCATAGAATGGTTAGAGTTGGATGGGACCTTAAAGATCATCAAGTTCCAACCTCCCTGCCATGGGCAGGAACACCTCCCACCAGACCAGGTTGCTCAAAGCCCCATCCAGCCTGGCCTTGAACACTTCCAGGGATGGGGCAGCCACAGCTTCTCTGGGCAACCTCTTCCAGTGCCTCACCACCCTCACAGGAAAGAATTTCTTCCTAATATCTTATCTAAATCTCCCCTTTTCCAATTGAAAACCATTACTCCTTGTCCTATCACTAGATTTCCTGACCAAGGGTCCCTCTCCAGCTCTCCTGTAGCTCCCTTCAGATACTGGAAGGCTGCTCTAAGGTCTCCCCGGAGCCTTCTCTTCTCAGGGCTGAACAGCTCTAGCTCCCTCAGCCTGTGTTCATAGGAGAGGTGTTCCATCCCTCTAAGCATCTTTGTGGCCCTCCACTGGACCTGTTCCAACAGGTCCGTGTCCTTTCTATGTTGAGGGCTCCAAAGCCGGACACAGGACTCCAGGTGGGGTCTCACAAGCGCAGAGAAGAGGGGGAGAATCACCTCCCGTGACCTGCTGATCATGCTTCTTTTGATGCAGCCCAGGATACGGTTGGCTTTTCAAGCTATAGAGTATTTATCCAGGGTATCATGACCAGAACAACAAGAGTGGCCATGTCATTGGCGAAGTGAAAGGTTTATATTTAATTTGTGGTAGTTATTGTCCATGGTATGATCTCAGCTGACTTTTAAGCACTACTTGCCAGGGACCTACTTGAAGAGACTTTTTGTTAAGAGATGTTCCACCCTACTTCCAATATATTGAGTGCATTGCGTTTACTGAACTACAAACTTCTGTCATCACCCACAGGCCCTGACACAAAATCATTGTGGGTGAGGCGTGGTCCTATTTATAAAGGGTGGAAATCAGGTCATTGTCTCTCTTGTTTACTGATCTGTTTAAAATTTGGTTTCCATGAATACTCATGCTTAAGATTTTGAAATTTGCTTTTTGTTAGCAGTTTTTGCATATAAAAAGCAATAACACGATAATCTGTAGACGGGGGGAAAAGTGCTAAAGTCCATGACTTTAGCTGACTTTGCATATGGGCGTTGTTCAAACATACAGTCTTGCCAGTGTGAACCTGCTGATTTTGAAACTGAAAAGCAACATTTCTGCATGACCTCTTGTCAACTCGGCTCATCCTGTCTCTTCCCACTTCAGAGCTAACTATAGATAGTGCTTAGGGTTGCCATTGCTTCCCTGTTTAGCCTCGCCTGCAGCGTGATCCTTATCTTCTATTGTGAATTGTCCATCAGTCATGGCCCGGTTATGTCACTTCTCTCCTTTTGGATTTTACTTCCCTGTGATGATAATGTCAAGACAGAAAACAGCCTGTTCCCTTAGTTTTCCACAGTGGAAATATCTGCTTCAGTCTCTTGAAGCAAAGTAATCGTGTTTACAAATACTACTAGAGATGCATGTCAGTCTTTTGCTGAATTTGCTTACTGGAGGCTGTACTGCACTTGGCCCACATCAGAAGTTTGTTTGTGGTAGTCAAGGTTTAGAGGTAAAGAAACGTTAGAGGTCAGAATACTTTACTTTGCTTCAAATGAATCTATATATTACATAAAATGAACTGTTAAGAAGCAGGAACAGAAACTGACTTACGTATTTATAACACAAAACATGAATCAGTTAAATATTTCTGGCATAACAAAAGGGAACATGATGAGAATCTTTTGTCCTAAGGGGAAAAGAACATGTGTATTGTAACTGTTTTTATCATTTTCTGCCACCATTCCACTATTTATGGTTTTGATTTGGATGACCTTACTCTGGCAGTGTATTTATGTCAGACATCACGGCCTACAGAAAATATTTTATATGTCTGAAGACCCTGGCAACTGTTCTAATTTGAGACTCTATAAACATTTTGGTATTTCTGTGACACTGTTGGTTAGTAAATTAGCACTTCATAGTTGATAGCTTTTCTTTGAGCTGTGGGAGAGAAATACTATTTCAATATAACTCTGAGGACTCGTGGAACAGACAGAGCAAAAATAATGTAATATATAACAAAACTACTAAAATAGGCATTGCAAGGTATAGCATTATTTGCTAGTCCAAAATGAAAAGCTAGACCATTCATTCTTTGAATAATTCTTCAAAAGAAAGGGAGTAGTGTAAAAGCAAGCGTTGGGGTTCTTCAGAAAGGAGGCAGAATATCTGCCGGCAGGAATAGTACTTTGTGCTCCGGGCTGAGAGTGCTGCCCTACTGGTGTAGGCATTGCTCACACAGAGCACTGGGCAGCTTCCACAAGGGGGTGTCTGTACTCCCTTCTGAGTGAAGGGAGCCCCTGAAAGCACCACTGAATGCCAGATCTGTGTCATTATACAAGGAGCTCTGGAGTAAGGTTTGCTTCAGAATAAAAGGTGTTTAAAAGATGTTATTTGTGTTCGTTGAGAAAATGAAAACGCAGCTTTCCTGCCTCCTTCAACAATGTCTCCAACAGCAGAAAGCTACTTTCAGTAATATATGTAGAACTAATTAGAAGGTAAATATACATTATGAGGATCATACAATCTATTCATACTTTACACAGTTCCTGAGAAACTTTATTTAATCTTGTTAGGAATTACTGAGGAGTAAGTAATATCAAATAAATGCAGGACTTTCAAGGCTATTTAGCTTTTTACCTCATGCTTTCACATGGAAAGTGAAACTCTGATAGATTTGAACAACCTTTACCAGTAGTAGCTATAGGAAACAAGAAATTAAAGAACAAAATTAGTGATATAACAACTAATGGGCTATATTTAATAAGAGGAAAAGCTGATAGATTTTTTTTTTTATCTTGTTGCAAGATACACCACTGAAGTAAAGTGGCATATTTGCATAAAATGTTAATCAAAGAAGGAATGCATTTGCATTTAGCTCCATTTTACATAGTCTTTTGACATTAAAAACTGTTCGTCTCTTACAGAAGCCATGTGGGGATGGAGCTCTCTACAGAGAACAATCACGAAATCCAGAAAGCACTTTCTAATCTTTGTTGATCCTGGCAGCAGTCTTTGGCAGAACTTAAAGCAGCATTTGTGTCTTACAGAAGACTGGCATGAGTTCCCATGATGTAACAGGATATGTAAATGATTTGGTAATGTCAAGTTTGAGACAAAAAAATTTTTGAATAGAAATAGAGGTAGTCATACAGGAATGCAGATTTCTAGGCTTAAGAGTACAAATATGCAATTAAGGCAAAGATGCAGACTTTTAAATCAAAATATTAGGGAATGTGCAAAGTAAGAAACATCAAAGAACTAGTTAGGTTAACAGACAAGTTTCCTGTGGTAATGTAGGCCACTTGCATGTAATACACCTTTGGGAAACAGAATAAATTCAGAGAGGAGAAATGTGCATTAACCTTGGATCACCAGCTGGATCTGAACACTGAGAGAAAAGATTGCCTCTTAGTGGCTGGATGGAGGAATAAGGGACATTCTTCTGATTCTTTCAGGCTCAGGGCACAGAAAAAAATCAAATCTGACCATGTGGTTCTGGTTGATAAGGAATGCAATAGCATTGTCATAACAGAGAAGGAAGCTTTAGAATAAACATCCCCCCCCACCTTCTCTTTTCCTTCATTGTTCTACTCCTCTTAAATTCCATTTTATTTACTTTTGCTACCTCTCCAGTTGTTTTCTTCATTCACTTTGTTTCTTTTTCCTAATCACCTATTTTATAGAATCTATCAAGGCTGCTTAGTCCCTTGAGAGTTCATAGACACTCCAGATGAGACACTCCTGTTACAGGTATTTTTGCTGATATGAATTTATGCAGGTATTTACTGAGTATCATACACATTCTTGTTATTTTATCCATTATTTTGTGTAATGACTGTTCTCTTTTCCTCTCCTCTTGTGCTCATTTGTTATACCTCATCTAAAATGTAGACAACAATAAAATTGAAGGGCAGTGCCTTAATCTGCTCTGAAAGGTATATTGAAAATCCTGCAGTTTCTCACATATATTTTATAAATATATCCCATTTGGGAGTGTACTTATAACATTATTTCTGTAGCAAATGTGTTCTGCTGGCTGCATCGTACCTATTACAAAGCATGAAAGTGACTAAAAGAGACAATGACTTGTGGAAATCACAAGTGGCTTTTCACAAGTTGCAGGTACATCCCATGGCTGGGTGAAGTTTGGCTGGTTTTTTTCATAACAAGATTACATACTTTCCTACTTTCAGTAAACGTCTTTCTAATATACAGTCTGCACTGATTTATAATGATTTTTAAATCTGTATTTCTTCCCAAAAATGATTGTGAAGTCTTGCCAAGGAAAAGAAAAAAGAAAAAAAAAAAGAAAGAAAACAAACTGTGTAAGCACGTATCTGAAAGAAGAAATAGTTGTAACATAGAATATGCCTGATTTCTAGGAAATGCAAAACCAAGACCTACAAAAGAAGTTATTAGGCATAGCCCTGGCCCTTGTAAACTCTAGCAGAAGCTGATCAAAGTAATGAGCTTCAGTCTGTAAAACCATGAGGGATGATTCTGTTCCCATCAGCAGGAAAGTATTCTGGAAGCCTGGCAGCATATGTTACTTCTTAATTTTTTCTGCATGTTGTATTTTGTGTTGTTAGGAATCCTGCACGATTGTAGTTAAACTGGAAAGCTGGGGGACAGCTTCATTGCTTTAATAACTTCTGCTGCTCCTGTGAAATGTTGATGTTTGCATGTCAATTTAGCGTGCTTAATTTACTGTTAAGCTTTATTGTTCCCATTGTTTCACATATCCTGGTATGGACCAGTCACTCATTTAATTTATTCCTTTCTTAGCCTATATCCAACTGGTGAACTGGTAATCCTAGCAAAAACTATCAAGTGTGCCAAAAATTAAACAAGATTTTTCTTCAATAAGTAGTATATAAGGTATTTAACTATTCTATGATATCCTTTTCACTTTAATGACAGATAAATCTAATAATGATCTCCTTATTTAGCATAGCTGTGTTTACTTCAAAGCATGCTCAAGATTAGCTAGAGGAACTTCAACAGTTTACAAAAGCAGCTATTTGTTCATTATAAATAGAGAAACTGAAATAGGGTGTCTGCTTTACTTTCAATTTCTATGCTCAAGAATACAATAGTGTCCCAACAGGGTTTGAAAGCTCTTAAACTAATAGAGATTCTCTGTCTTCTCAATATGTTAAGTGATAAAAGCAGTCAATTAGAAGTCTCCAGCTATGCCTCACATCACTCTGTTATACTTCTGTGCAGTTATAAACAAATTGTTGATTGTCTATGGAAATATAAATATGTAAATAATATTTTAATCATTCCTTCAGTTTTCATTTCTCACTAATAAATACTTCAGCTCTGTGCTCAGTGTTCTTTTCCCTTTGCATTTCCAACCTTTTCCCCTATGTATTTCATAACATGTCCTCCTTTATTGTGTCTTCCTCTAACAATAACATACCAGTGAGATGTGTAATCTTTCAGTCTGGGGAAACAGTTTTTATAACCCAAAAATTACAAGTTGGAAAATAGGGAGGAAATGTTATGCATATTGAAAACTCCAGGAGTTTGGGGACCACAGACCAAGCTACCAAACTCCGATGAGTGTTCTCTGAGCTTTCAGCTGTTTCGATCTTTTCAAACTGAGGTCAGGCAACACACAGGACCAACCCTAGATTGTCATCTGCACATTATTAGGTCAGCTCTTATAGCTGGAAAAAACTTCCAGCAGGAGCTTCAGCTTTCCTCACATCTGAGAAAAAAAGCAGAGTATTGGGTACACTGGATAATAAATATTATCCTCAGTAAGCATATAAAACCATGGGTTTTGCTGATTTTTTGGCAATTATTACAATGACTGTTGAGACAGGCTGATAAATTTTGCATTTTTTGGTTAGGTATAATAAATTAACTTCTTCTCTCTGGCCATTTTAATTGTTAGGATTGACCTACAGGCTTGGAAAGAGAAGTCAACTTCTGAGAAAAGAGATTTTAAGGGCAATTTTCTTCCACTGCAGTCATAACCACTTAATGATTTAAGATAGGCATTTCAAGACAGGATGGCAAAGTGGTACCCAGAGTTGTCCAGGCTTTTTGTGTTATAGCTAGGATAACATTGCTTATACCAGTCATTAGTGTGAAAAGGGGAAAAAAATGGCAATTCAAAGCACTGGAATTAAAAAACATCATCCTTATAGTAATTTTTGTTGCCCAGACTGTTATCCATATTCATGTTTGTCACTAGAATAAGCTTGCTGGTAGCAGATGGAATTTTGCAGTGGTCTTACCATTTTTTTCAACAGTATGTATTCCTGTATCCTCATCCGCAGACTTTGACATAGTACTATCCTGAGTAATGATTGGTATATTTTCTGAAAAAAAGTACTGAGGTGCATTTTTTACTTTAGCGGTCTAGACAGCGCAAAGGTCTAGAGACAGAGCAGGCACTGGAGGCAGTGACCGAGACGTTGTGTGGACGTGAAGGGTAAAGACAGGAAGTTTGGAAATGCAAGTTGAAACCTGCAAATGAGATTCAAATAGAAGATGAAATACGATGAATGTCAGGCAAAGCAAATGATAATTCCAGCAATCTTGTGGATACACAGGAGAACAAGGCAAGGCTTTCAGGAAGGAAGAGGAGGCAGTGAGACTGAATGATTTTTCTCAGTGTGGTCAAGAGCAAACAGTGCCTTGGTGATTTTTTTATAACAGTAGATATTCCAGAGCACCTTGGTCCTTGGAAAGGCATTTGTGCTGCAGGTTAGACTGACTACTTCTAGAAATTTGCTGGAGGTACAAGTATGAAAATATTTTTTTAGTGGCAGTCAGTCCGCAAATAGGGGTTACAGCACCACTGTGTAATTAATGCCAAATGTGTCATCATGTCTTAGTCACTGAAAGGAATTTAGGAAGGATGCCTGGTTTTTCAGTGAATAAATTAACGTTTCATCCTAATTAGACTCATTTTTCTGAGGACACTGCTTAAATTATATTAACAATCTCTCTCCTTACCCACCCCCACCCCGAATATTGTAGCAAAGAGAACAGAACATATAATAAATTCCCCACAAAAAAGAAGTATCCATCTGCAGTGATTTTAATTCTTTGTTGTATGATCAAGCATAAAACAAATTCTGTTGAGTAGCTAGCAACGCAGATATTCAATGTGCCCTTGTCTTCAATGGATAACTGGTAGTTTTGTTTGAGGATCATTATGGGTAAATGTTTCCCATCATTGTTAATATCAGGGCAGTTCCTGGTAGGAGGTCCCCTGCAGATAAAGCTTTTCTGCCTGTTCATATTTTCACTCTGTCTTTTAGACCCTTGGTAAACTAGTGAAGCATCTGCAGTTGCACAGTCCCCTTTCAGTTTGCACCAGATTTGGCTTCATTGATGTTGGCAAGGTGGGTAATGAAAAAGGCCTGAAGTACGTGGAAGTTTTTGTTTCATATCTCAGATCCGTCTGATGTGGTAACACCATCTTTAGAATAAAAAAAATAAAGTAAGCCTATTTCTTAACCCTGCATCCCTCTGATTTTTTCTCCCTCAAAAGGGATAACTCGTTCATTGGATTCAATGATTCTTAGAAACTGGGGCTATAAGTAATCAACATGTTGTGTTTTCTTTATTGTGTGTATTGCTTTAAATGTGACGTTTTATTTTCTGAAAGCACCTAGAGTCTTAGGCTGTACTGAAGAAATCAGCGATTTTACAAGCTTCTCACCTGCTTTTAGTGATAATAAGATAAGTTCAGCACAAGCAATACCTTCTGTTAAATCCTCCCGGCATGTTACTGTAGGTATTTTGTGCATTGCTTTTTTCATGTAGGGGAATGAAGCATAGTTCATCCACTGGTAACTCTATCAACCATTTCCAGTCCTACATGCACCTTCTGTATTTTCCTTCCAGCTTTTGGAAGAAAGTTGCTGCAGTCTAGCTAATTTATGAGCTAGATGTGAGGCCTATTATCCTGTCAGTGCTTGTAATTACACAAAAGCCAGTTGACTCAGGTGTAAGAGTGATATCTGGGCCAGCAAGTTGTACTATGAGGCTATATCGAAAACCAAAGTGATTTATAGGATTGACAGCAGATTATGTGGCTCAAATATCAATTCCATGTGTGATTCAGTTCCTTGTGATTGTTTTGTAGTCTTTGCCTGGTCATTAATTCAGATTTGGGTCCACTCCAAAGGCAGAATTCAGGCTGAGATCATGTTAATTTGTGGGCTTTGTAAAATGAGTTGTGGTGAACAGTCCACTTCCCAGAGAGGAACTGCTGCAGCAAACGCTGTCAGTTCCTGTATTCCTGATGATAATCTCAGTGAAGAGGGAGAGAATGGATTGGGAGGTACAATCTTGTCAGATCAGGACTGAAGTTCCATGGAACACTGTTGTGGAAGAAACTTTGTCGTCTTTTCTGCTTGGTTAAAAGAGGGCTTGGCTTCTAATGCTATGCAGCCATGAATTTAAAGCAGGTGCTAATTCATTTGGACAGGTGAAAGCACAGACAGCTGTGAATAAACCAATTCACAGAAATTACTGTTTACCTTCCATCTTCCATCATATTGTAAGGGCACAGATTTCATAAATCTGCATAGCAATTTAAATTTTTATATTTAAAAAAAAAAAAAGAGTTATAATTTAGATTGAAAAAGTACAAGCAAGTGTTCATTCTTTGACCTGAAACTCGTGAAGGGAGCCCCTTGCAAGGGTTGGCAAAGGTCTAGCCAAGTTATAACAAGATACCTGTCGAGCAAGGAAGAGCATTCCTGGGATTTCCTACTGCCCAGGAAGAGAGTTACTGGAGAAGATGGAGGTGCCAGCTGTGAGAGTGCCTTTTGGGAGAAGACATGTTAAGAGATGAACTGATACAGGGTTTTGAATGAAAATCAAATGTCTGGAAACTGCCACTGGGTGATGATACAGCATGTGAAAATAAAGGGGTCTAAGAAAAGAGTTATCAACATTAGAATTTTAGTTTCAAGTCATAGCATTGTTTTTAGGCAAATCCCAGTGTACTCAATCAGTTTGCACAATAGTTTTGGTACACGTGGGCTAGACTGTTCTTGGAGACAATAAATCAAAAAAACTTCACTCTAGGTTTGCACCTCATTTGCTCCAAACCCTGATGGGGACGTGTCAGTCTGTACCGAAGACTAAATCCAGTCCAAAGTGAAACCCTAGAAAAGAAAATTATGTAAGCGTAAAGGTTTGAGAACAAATTGTTTTGGTGTACTGATCCATTCCTACTGTGCCCAAATTACTTGCTAATGTAGACATAACATATGTTGACAAACTGGCAGTTATTCAATTCTGGTTTTATCTTTTATTGTAAGAATTACTCCAAACCTCTGCTTCATTGCTTTCTGGTAGAAAAGCAACAGCTACATCTGTTTGTGCAAACCAGACTGGCCGTGCGTTAGCTCTTTAGCAGGAACTCCACAACAGAAAGATTTCTGTCTCCCACCTAACCAAAGATTCAGGAAAGGACACACCAAATCTGCCCTAAAATCCCGCAGTTAAGTGTTTTCTAAGTTACAGCTAGAAAGATCAACACTGTGAAGACATAATCCTTGGGATTCCCACACACATCACTCATTCCCCTGCTCATCATTCCATTTTCCCTCATATTTTATGGTGCAAAGGTGATTCATTTTAACATACAGAAGAGAACAAAATGCCACAAGGCAGAAATCAATCTGTCTGCACAGAAGCTATTTTTAAAGCTGTTCAGAATAGCACACAGTTTTTCCTGAAATGTGTTCAAAGATCGTCATTCGTAAGACAGAATTGTGTGTGTCCTCATGTAATTTCTGTTGGATATTTTGGATTTCAGAGGAAACAGGAGCTGCTTGAGACCTGTGAATTGCTAAAATGATCAACACGCTATCATTTGAACTCTTGAAAATGCCCATAAAAATGACATGTCAGTAGTGGATTAACATTAAAAACTCTGATATATAACAGGAATGATGCTTAAATCTGGGAAAAACAATAGGCAGTAAGAGCTTTTGTATCTGGGAAGGATTTCCTTACTTTATATTTGCTTGTAAACATGGCATGAATTCTGCTGAAACATATGGGACAGTTTTAGTGATCTACATGTCTGAATACTTTCTCTGGCTGCAAAAATAGCAGGAATTTTATTTACAAAACTTAAATAAAATGCTAGCTAATCTGGCTACAGAAACTTCTATTTCTACCTACTGCACTCAGATCTATTAAACTCTAATATTCTAATATGAATCATACAGAGATAGCATACCAACCAGGTTTCAAGGGGCTGGGTTTCTTACTTCTAAAGAAATGTAATGATTATTTTAAGTGTTACAACAACAGCAGTGGTGTGAGCAGAAGTTCTAATCGTTAAATCGTAATTCCCTCTGTCTCTGGGTACTAATTGTGGCTGCCCCATCCCTGGAAGTGTTCAAGGCCAGGCTGGATGGGGCTTGGAGCAACGTGGTCTGGTGAGAGGTGTCCCTGCCCATGGCAGGGGGGTTCAAACTGTATGATCTTGAAGGTCTCTTCCAACTCTAACCATTCTATGATTCTATGATAATTGAAATACTTAGGATATGCAATCTGTTTTCATTAAAACTATTGATCTGAAATCTGCTTACAGTTCTTTTCTAGTATAGCCTTGAATTCACCATTCATGACTATTTCTTGGCAGTGATATATTGTTATTAACATTCTGCCTTTTCTGTTTGACTACTGCAGAAATAATTGAACTGGCCAAGCGCTTCTGGGTAGCAGATGACAGCAACATGAAAATATCTGAATGCCTGAAATGAAAGCTCTGGAATGGGGAAATCAGCGGATTGCCCAGAATCACACCTGAGCCATGCATGGGTCAGCCAAAGGTCTGAAAACTCTGGTGCAACCGAGTGTTACTTGGGGGATCTTTTTTAGATGTCCATTTTTCACATGCATTTTGTAATAAATTTATGCTAATGAGAATTACTCTGGAAAAAACAAGGCCTCCAGGACTATGTGTGTTTTTCTGTCTGCTGTCTTTGTAAACAAGAAAACTGAATATTTTTTTTAATTTTTCAGAATTCACATTTTGTTACCCAGTGGCACAAGTACTTCTATCCTTTTAAACTTGTTTTTTGACTTTAACTTAGCTCCAAGAAGAAACTGATTTATTTATTGATGATTGAATAAGTTTGATAATGCAGGATTTCTTTGAGTTTTGCCAGCTTGGATCCTACCACTGCATATAGCAAGATGTTATATTTTCTGGAAAACAGTATTTCCAACAAGTACTGGAAGTGAATTAGTAATTTGAATTTCAAGGTCAATTGTACTACTTGTGCCTAGAACATCTATTGCTGCTTGGCACTGCTGGTCTCTGCAGGCCAGAATATGGGTTTAAAAAGACAGCAAGGTAAAAATCCTAACCATTACTTAATGATGTACACATGGTGACTGAAGACATGGGGCTACTGGGAAATTAATTCCTTTAGTCCTTTTATAATTAGGTTTGCAGCCTTCAGGGAAGAGCTATGGTTAGGAAGATAGAGAACAAGTGCTTCTAAAAGGAGCAAACAAAGCCAACCTTGAAAATGGCCATTAATTTATCAGCTTAATTAATATCTAAATATAAATGCCAACCTGCCCCCTCTCTGCAGTCTAAATACTCACTTTACTGTATTTTGACTGCTGATAAGAACTGGAGGCCATTGAGGCAGCATTTTCATACCACTATTTCCTAGTGAGTGCTAGTTTGCCTAATCTAACCTGAAAGATCCCAAAAATGCTATGCCCGCTTCTGTGTTACGCATTTACATGGAAGGAAAAAGAAAACTCAGAAAAAAAATCACTTCACATTCTGTCCCATTTATACGCCTTAAAGGCGGACACAGGATGCTGAGAGCATGCAATGGATCTGTTACGAAGTTTCCTCTTCATGCAGAGCAGTTTCAAAGGATTTGTGCAAGCTTTAGGAAAGACTGATGATCTCACGGTGCAGCACGGAGCAGTATGATTTGTGTTGTTCCAGGAGACCAGGGTCAGCAGCCTTGCAAGCTTGCCAGACGGTATTTTTTTGTTTTTTTCCCAAATTAGAAGTTGAGTGTGCCAGTTGTAGGTTTCCTGGTTAATTCTGAACAGTAAAGTTGAGGGAGAGCCAGGTGCCCTGGCCTCATCCAGAGTCAAGATAGAGCTAATCAGGGAGTCCGCAGTATCTCACTGCCGTCAAATTCAGCAGGAGCTGAGAACCCCTGATTGCCATACAAGGGATATGTCAGGCAATCATTGGTGAAAGGGCCCCAGGAGTCAACTCCTCTTTTACAGCACCTGAGTTTAAAAAGAAAGCTTTGCTTTTCAAAAATCTAGTTGATTCGGGGGAAAAAATAAATAAATAAATAAATAAATAAATAAAAGGGGGAAAAAAACCCCAAAACCTCAGCACTATGGGTGTGTGCAATATCAAGAAGTGAAAATGTACATGAAAGTACTTTCTCACTTTGAAACCTCTTTCAATCATGAAAAAAGAAGCAAATTAATTTTGATACTCCCTCCTCTACTAATGGATTGAAAGATCAGCAAAGTTTCTTTTTCAGTTCTTCATAGTCTTTCAGTACTCATGTGACAGAGATTCTCAGCCCAGTCACTATCAGAGACTTGTTTGTTTTTTTATGTGCATGGAATGATGTCTCACAACATTTTGGGGGTATGGAATGAACGTTATATGTTAATGTAAATGCTAATATTAGAACAGAATGAACAGCTCACTTCCTGGAGGCATCAGCAAACTTTATTTGCAAATTTTTTCGGTGGTATCAGACATGTGGAATAAATTATCATAAATTGCTTGTGATTAAATGTAAAGTACCAGGAGGATTTGCAATAGTTAATCCCTTTATTTCTGGGGTCTGTGAAGAGCAAATTAAGCTGAAGACTAATTCGTAATGGTTTGCATTAAAACTAATGCCCTTATATTACAGTATTGTTTTGTTTAATCATGCAACATAATTTTAGAAATTATAAGCTTTAGGAATAAGGCAGTTACCAATGTGCACTAGCCTATAACTGCTGTTATTCTCTAGAAACTACAAGGGGAGAAAGTGATATTAGAAACATTAAGACTTGCTCCAACATTTCATAGTATTCTAAATCTTACTTTGTACTACTATATTACATGGCTGTGGCCAAAAGCAGAATTTTCCCCTAAATTCAGCTGAAAGATAAGCTTCTATTTCCATATATTTTGGTTTCAATAAAGCTTTGGGAGACAGGTTTGGTTTATATTTAACTAAAATAGATTGATTTCTGACATCTGAAAGGATTTCCTGAGGTAAATGTGAGTCTATGTTAAAAAAACACCACAAAGTCCTCAGACAACATGAAGCGAGATTTTTGTTAGCATGCAAAAGAAATTACTCTATTTTCTGTGATGCTATACTCCTTAACACTTTTAAAAGGCATATCTATTTGAAATTCAGTCCTCTTTCAATGGTATATACTACATATTAACGTGACTATCTGAAAATGACTCACTGGAATTGCTATGGGTTGTATGCCTGGTGTACGGGACGGAGTGCGACAAACATGAAAGAGACCACCAGAACCAGTACAGTGTGCAGATTATGTGCTATGGTTGATCTTGGGTGTGCACTGATTCATTCACGTCAGGAAAACATCTATTTCCTGTTTTTTAATTGTGATTTCAGCTATTATTCACTTCCCAATATCATGAAATCACAATAGCTTCTCTGTAGACATCTCTGTGTTATTGCCTGTTTTGGGGAGAGACGGCTGAATGGAGTCGGAGAACCAGAGAATAGCTGTTCAGCAATGTATTACTCTAAACTGGCTCAATTTTATTAAATAGGGCTATTTTTTGTTTTGTTCTTGCTATTGAGAAGTGAAACCCCAAAGTAATCCTTTCACAATTTATTTAAAGTAAATTTGCTTCATTGCTGCCATTTACAATGCTGAAATGTGAATTAAAGATGAACAGAAAGAGAAAGCAAGTAGAGAAAAGTAGATGCATTTAGTTTCTCATTTGGTTCCCTTTTCCTTTCTCCTTCTCCTTTTAGGTATGTGCCAAAACAGCAGTCTCCCCTGGTATTTGGAATGTAAATGCTGCTGTGTCACAAGATCTGGACAAGAGGTGCTATCGAGATGGTGTTCTCCTTCAGTGACAGAGAAGGGAGTTCTGAATGGCTGGTAGGCTCTCTGGGTCCATACAGCAATCTGATCCTGCTGGCTAAGCACGTTCTTTCCCCATAGTTCCTTAAATGCGCTGGGTTAAGTGGATTATTTACATGGCTGCAGGAGTTTAGAGGTAAACCTCTAAACTTGTGGTTCCACGAGGCAAAGTGAGCTGATCTAGGAGTTTACCACCGCCCAAAGGGTAATCTTGTTCCTTTGCTCTCAGCTAACTACACCCAGTACTTACTATGCGTCTGGTCTAGTCCTTGACAGACTCCTCTGTGAGCCACTTCAACCTGTTCAGCCAGCATGAAAAGGGCAGCATTTACTTGAGTTAATAAACTGAATTATTCCATGCAAACATTTGATTAGTGTTCTGGTTAGGGCAAGGGGCCACGGTGGGACCACAGAGAGAGAAGGGAGAATGGAAACTGAATCTTTCCCTGTTTTTTGGTGGGTTGTTTTGTTTTTTTATTTTACTCAGATTCTTGTGAAACTGCACCATGAGAAACAGCTCTTATTTATTCATATTTTTCTATTGAGGAAGAAAATAGAAGGGTTAATTCTGGTAACTGGAAAATACTCTGTTGTTAAAGGGAAAGCAAAAGGTGGTGGAAGAGTATGGGGAAGGGATGCTTTGTGTTGGTATGTATGCTTCTTTTTTGCCCTGTTGATAGCAAACATCCTTTTTAAATAGGTGCGAAGATAATGAGGCAAAGTTTTTTCTTCAACTCAATGGCAATCCTCTATGTGTGTCTGTCCTGGTTTGAGGTAAAATGAACCAATTTTCTGTTTTACAATTTTACTTTCTTAGCTCGGCCTCTTCTAACTAACTAAACTCTGAAATTAACAGCACACTGTTCAGAGAACTGTTTCATCTCACAGTGATAAGACCCAATTATACCAAGGAATGGTATGCAGGGAGGCCCTTGTTTAATCCTTATTGCTGGAACAACCAAGGTCAGGTAATTTTGTTATTTGCCCGGTTTTGTATATACTGTATACTTTTTTTTTCCCTTTCCTTTTTGTTTTTATTAAAGTAGTTTAGTTTTTTTCTAAACTCCTGAATCTCTTTAATTTCTCCCTTTCCTCTTTTTTTTTTCTAAAAGGGGGAGGGGGGACCATCTGTCCTTTTCTGATTTGCTCAGAACCACAACAGTGTCACATGGTACCTTTGAAACACTGGCTTCTGTCTGGAAGGATCAGAAGGCTGGCCTAGAAAACGGGGAGGATGTATGCCTGCATCCTTCTTGACAAGGGAGAACACAAGGGAGAGCACTGGAATTGCAAGGAATCTCTGAATTATAAGGTCTACTTTTTCCATCTGGAAATTTGTTTGCTGGAGGAATTTGAGCCTTTTCTACATTTGTCCAGGATTTATGGATGTTCAGTAGATTAGACAGAGACACTGTGCAGCTTGGAGATTCCAGATATGTTCATATTTCATGTTCATAACAAAGAGTACATTTGCAGTAAGTCAAATGGGCTTCGGGCAGCATCACTGAAGCCTGCTGTGGAGCTAATATGAGGATTCTTGATACTTCCAACATGATCCAGAAGCACTAGACTTAAGCGTTTTATAATAAGCATGTAATTTCTTGCGAAATCTGACAGCCAAGCCCTGCTGTAGAGAACTGTGGGACCATGGCACACAGGAATAGGAAGGAGTGCAAATAAAACTTGTAGTATTGGTATGTGCAGCAAGCCTGGCCAAAATACAAAACGTGCCACTTTTTGTAAAGAGAACTTGCCAGGGCTATGTTGATGGTTGTGATTCAACAGGAAGCAACTTGTCCTGAAAGGCAGGATTTTTTTTCGGCTTTTCCACAAACTCTGCCCAATTGGTTGTCCCTTCTTTTCAGCAAGTGCCCCACATTCTCAAGCACCAGTGTATGGTTCAGTGTGTCTAAACCCCTAGGAACAATTACTGCTTATAGTTTTTGCTAGGCAGTTTCTGTTCCATGGCACTTCACACATCCTTCCCCCCAGGACCCACCCTGTCTCAGCCTTGAAGGTGGTGCACGGTCAGTAGCAGCCTCCTTCAGTCAGATGGGTGCGCTAATAAGCTAAAGACAACAGGCAAAGGAAATACAATTCAGAGGCCTGGAGGTCCCTAGGGCTATGACTCAGATTTGGGACAAGGGTGCAAGGAATTGCTTTATTTGGTATCTGTTGCCTTCTCGAGTGCGGTGTCATTGTTAAAAGTGGAAGAGTGATGTACTCAGTCCTTTTCTCCTTGTTTTTAAGGGTGAGGTATGTAGATCATACTCCTCTTAAATAAATAGAGTCATACAAGGTTTTCCATGTTCTAGATGTAGCTTGGCAAAGGCTGAGGAATCCAGAGTTACGACTGCTGTTACAGACATAATTAACTCCTGTGCCAATACGTGTAATACAGCTACACAGCTCCGTATGGGCCATCCAGTACCTTCCCAGTGCTGTTTAATGGCTTCAGAATACTAGTTCTAGTGTTCTGATTCAGCATGGGACTATGTAAATACTTCATAACATCTGAAAAATGTGTAAGAACGTGGTGTTTACAAGATAGCAAAGTAGAAGTGGGTGCCCTAAACTGTAGCTGTAGTAGAACTGACCACTGTAATGTAGCATGAGAAGAATTATCATAGTAAAATGCTAACTGTAATCCTCTGACCTGGCACTGACTGCAGAAATATTGTGGCTGATACTTCTGAATTGTTGGCAGATAATTCTGTGCATTCTGACACCATTCCTTCAATCAGGCACCACATGCATTAAGTTTTAGGTTATTTAAGAGACTTCTTTATTTGATTCAGTCTTGGGTTAATTTTATAATGAAGGAGAAAAAAGCTCATTAACAAGCAAAGCAATGTTTTTATACTCTGCGGTTTTCCAGCTGGTGGCTCTTATGAGAGGTAAATCACGTACATGAATGCACTAACATCCATTGTAGAGCTTGTAACCCACAGCGAGTTTTTGCAATAAATACATTTTAGCTTTCTGCTGCCTGCAGCCAGGACTGAGGTTTGCTGGTATCGGTACACAACATGTGTTGCTGTGCTGTTATTAATTGTGAGCAGGAGTTACTGAACAAACTGGAGGCAGGGACTGTGCATTCAGTTTCTTATAATGCTCTCACATGCAGTAATGATCAAAATGGAATACTGGGAATACTGCCTTTCAAGCAAGTCTGACAGGAAGGATTAAGTGGGGCAAGCACTGAATTGCACTTGACCTTGAATGTTTCTGAAATATACAAGTAAGCGAAGGTAAATATTGAACGTGAGGTACATCCTGATCCTTTTATCTAAGCCCACTATAGAGCAGGAAGGAGAGGGAAGTTACTTTTACTTTTTGTGAATGCCTAGGGATCTGAGCATGCTCTGTCGAGCAGGATACAGAGCAGACTGCAGCTCTGTTCTGTGTCTGTGAAGGAAATGAGCCCCACCTCAGCTAAAATGGGCAAAACATCCTTGGTAAACAGAGCATTGGGCAGAGCTTACACAATTAGCAATTACTCCAAGAAGCCTGGGCTGGCCACTGCCCAACTTTAGCTGAACTTTTATCCTCCCACAACATTTTGTTTAGAAACTATTTTTATTTTTAAACAATAATACTCACCAGCAACACCCATCCTGGAGGACATCAGCTGCTCTGACAGCCATCCTGCTTAAAGTGGGAACAGCAAATGCCATCTCTTCTGACTGAAATGATGAAAAGTCAGTGACTAGTACTTAGTGTTCTGTACATCCTCATTAATGAAAGGGAAACAAATTGCTCGTACAATGCTGTATTGTTAAACTTGGTCCTGCACAAAGGGTTCCTTACAGTCATTGTGACAACGTGATCTTCATGATGGAAACTGAGTGTGTTGGAAAGCTGTCAATCAGGGGACAGGCTGAGGCCCCTAAAATCATCTCCGTCTTCAGACTGGATTCAAACTGTGTGCCAGAGACAAAAGGTATTTTGCTGATTCTGGTTTATGTGAGCAAGAGTATGCCTTAGTTTCTTTTCAACAATCCATCTAATTTTGTCATCTGAAAAGCTATAATTGAACCTTAGTCCTCTGCTACTTCCAGTAGTGGCTTAGAGCAGCTCCTGGGGGTGGCCAGTGAGTGTTAGCAAAATAACTTCTTGCTCTTCTGGAGCTGAGAGCAGCTGGGTACTTGCCCGGAGTTACTTGAAACAGCATTAACCACTGATGGTTCCTCAAATTAAGTACCTCCTACCTTTCCTACCAGCATATTCAGCTCTCTGCAATCCACAGGCTTCTCAGTGCTATTTGCTGGCTGGTTGCACTGTAAATCTAGTTATATTGCAGCCATGGCCACGTCTTTTTGAAAATAGAATCAAAAGCACCACATATCAACAGGAAGTGATGTAGAGAAAACAGGGGGATAGAATTTTCTTTTGTTTCATAATCCAATTACTTTGGATATGCTGAATCAATGGGGCTATTCCAGCTCTGAGAACAAGGCCCGCTCATGTGAGTACGTGCTTGGAATCCTAAACTCTGCCAATTCATGCTGGCATGACTAAAGAGGTTCCTGCTTCCAGCTCTCTGCCTGTTCTCCTGCTAGATGCTATCGGGCCGGTGGGAGGGGTGGCGAGCCAGGCGGTCCTCTGTGCTGAGCAGCCGCAGCCTGGGGTAGCTCAGCACAAACCATCACACAGCTCAGTTCTTACTTTTCTGTAAGCAGCCGTTGCTGAAGACTAGGATCCACATCCTTGATGGATTTTGACTTCGGCAGCTGAAAAGCTTACTGCCCCACTATTGCTCCTAACTCCAACCAAAATCGTAATCAGTCTCCAGTCAAATCACAGGGGGTTAAACTCTGCTCTGCAAAGCTGTGAGCAGTATGGATCTGTCAGAATCATTGCTTACGTCCAAGGTCAGTCAAGTCAACTAGCCAATGTGTATTTATACACATATACACACATGTTTTTAAATACACTGCTGCCAGATAACTGCGATCTCCCAGTGAGTGTTTGATTCCTGTATGGTTCTAAAATCAAGTTGGTTTTGTCAGCAGTTAGTCAAATCACATACTGATATTTTTTTCACACCAAGAGGAGTAGTAGCAGAGCAGCATTGAGGGAAAAGTGATTTATTGGACATGTTATAGAGGAAGTTGCTCAGAAGAATATTTATATTTATGACTTAAATGAGATCATCCGGGATTTTTTTTCTCAGAAATGGAATAATAAGAAAAATTTGAACGGATGCAATTCTCTTGGTGTGTGAAGTGATTCTTGATTTTTTTGTGGGAATGTAGCAAAAAAAAAAAATAAACTGTTGCTCTGATTTACAAAAACAATTTAAGAGCTATTTTGGGAGCATAGTCTCCAAATTACTACTCCTTGGGTGTAAAGCAGGCAAATGTCTGGATTTGCTAAATAAAAAATGATGCCAGTAGATAACTGGAATTATTTTGACTGCAGCCAGCAAATATCTCCCATCACTATGGTTGCAAAAACAAACACCCACCAAAGAACTGTATCTGACATAGAGAAAATAATTAAGGGAAATGGAACAATTTGCAGCCTGTATTAAATTCTTCGCATTCCCTCACACAAATCAGTAGAGAGGGCTGAACTCTGACCTTGATGTGGATATTCTGTTTGAGCTCTTGCCACTCTGACAGTAGCAAGTAGGGTGAACGTTACTTCAGATGCTTGAGATGTATCTTCCCACTTAGAACTACTCCATTCCACATTTTTAATGATGGATGAGAGGAGGTTGGAATCACATCTCTGTACTTGAATTCAAGAATATAGTTTTATTTTTGAGTCCGAGTGAAAAATAATTTGGTTCTTACCTGCGGTTTAGCTGTAGTTAAAGATAACAAAACTTCCTAGAAGTGCCTTACTCTTAAGAGTTTTGCCAGGTGAAGTTTAATGGGATCAATCCATAGTTAGCAAGTAATGCAGTTCTATACCACTAACATAAGTAACTCCCTATAAAATGTATTCTTACATTTTTAACATCAAATATTTTTAAGTAACAATAAAAGGAAAAAAAGAATGGATTATGTGTCCAGGGTTAGATATCCATATAAAAGTCAGCATAGGTTTTCGTACATGGAGCACAGCTCATGTTGAAATGGCTGCTGTCCTTCCTTTGTGATATGTGATGCAGCTGCTGAACCATCAGCATTTAGAGCCAGATGGAACATGAAATTGATGCTACTTTTTCTGATCCAAATTGGTTGTAAATAGCCCTTCAGCATCACTGGGTGGCCCTTCATAGCAGGACAATCTTGGAGAGAGGAGAAGCCAGAGTAAGAAATAGTGCAGCTGTCCCAAAATAAGGCACCAGCTCTCATAGAATCCAGTCTCTAAGATGATGACATCCCTCTCCCCCAAAAAAAATCTGCAACAAACAAAGTAAAGCCCAAAAGACCTGAAAAAAACTGTTCTGCAGATAGGAAAACTTCAATTCCCCAATCTCTTATCTATGATGTTCTGCTCTGCAAATCATTGTTGGCTTTTCCATGAGTGATTCTATGAAGACAAGCTATACCAGTAATAGTAATGTCCTTCCTTCTCTCCCTCTGGAAAGATCCAGTTTCTCTCAATAGTTCTAAAAGATGGTGCACATCCATGGGACACATGCATCCCATTCTCTGCTAAGGAGATGCAATGATGGAGTAATACATATAAAACTTCAAAATACCGTATAAATTTTGCCTTCAGAAAAATGGGAGTGTTCCTCCCCCACACTCCATCATTTATTTGGAGAAACAGAAGCAGGAATGCTGAAAGACGTATGAATCCATATCAGTAGAAGAGCTGACTGTAATAGATTCCTGATAATATACTTATTATTCCAGACTACCTCATCCAAAGAAAAACACTATCCTACTTAACAGAACTTACACTGAAACCAAATAATATGTGCCTACTTACAAAGTAATACAATGATGTACTTCCAAAATCTTTTTGGCATTGGCTTATTTAAAATTAAAGCTAGGGTGAATGGGTAGCCACAAACTTTACAGGAACTTTTCCTAGCTGGGACAGGAGTGAGGGTGTAGTTCTTCCTTACCTTTTCTAATGTATTTTTCAAAGAAAAGATATTGAAATATATTGAAATTAATGATTTTCAAACTGTTTCTGTACTCCGCCTGTACATTTTAGAAAAGTGAATCATGTAAATGCGTTTCACCCCCCATCAGCAGAAAGAGTGACATCATAGAAAGGGAATGTACACAATGCCCAAAGTATCCTGCTGGTGTGTATTAGCTTCACTGGTCAGGCCCAGCCTGTGTAGCACTAGTTAAGCTTTACCAGTTTGAAAATAGTCGGATAGTCTATTTGAGCAAAGAGCAAGCAAAGAGTTGGCTGTGAAGAGAAACTTCCCTACACCGAGCGAAGAGAGAGTAAAACTGTTAGGAGCATTTCAATGGTGGCAGCATAGTCATTCCTCTTCAGATACAAACTGCTCAGTGCTCCTTTGGTACAAATTTAACCACTCCTCCTCCTCCAAAATAGTAACACTGAAAAGAGCAAAATGAGAAATAAAAGAGATAAAAAATTGATTATAAATAGTCTTTCTAAATGAATCCACTTCATCCAGAAAAACATTGACACGCTTCCCAAAACAGATGGAGAAACTGACCTGGGAACAAAGAATAAAGTGGATCCTTAGGCAAGGGAGGAGAAAATAAATACTATTGTGCATTTAGAACAAATGGTGGGCCATGTTCATGCCTGATAATGGAGACTTCTTAAAAGGTTTGTTTCTGCTGGACTCTGCTGGGGGTTCTCTGCAGCTGCTGTTACACTAATGTGAGCAATAAAAACACTTACTTCTTGTATTAATTGGAAAAACATCATTTTGTGAGGATGGATTTGAAAACCTGTGAGCTGAGAAGGGAGCATGAGGTGGCATTTTTTCCCTGGATACAAATTCAGCTTCTGATATTGTTAGTACTAGCTGCACGTGTAACTGTGGAGGTGCTATAGATGAAATGAAAGGCAACTTCAATAAGTTTTCCTTTTCCTTCCTGAAGTCCAGCAGCTCTACAATCCCTCCTGAAATATATGTACACTATAGTAGTAGTCAAGCTAATTTTATTTCCATTCCATGAGGTGCTGTTTAACTTAATGCTGGACCCAGCCAAAAGAGCTTTCTATTAAGTCCCTTATAGAATCCCTTCTTGAATCCTTTGAAAGATTAACTTTTAAAAAACATAATCTTATCCTAAATGTCTAAATTTTTTTTGGCAAAAGTTCAAGTCACACAGTGATTGTGTGTCTATGGACGATGAAGGTGACAGTAGTTTAATGATAAACCATTTAGTGTGTGTGTTACTTGTATCTCTGCAGCACCCAATTAAAACTGAGCTGAGATCCAGCTGCTGATCACAATGAAGGTGGCAGTATCACTGTAGTTAATCAATGGGTGCTTTGAAAATTGAGGTCCTAAGGAAGATTAGAGAACAGGAAAAAAAACCACAACCTTGTATTTGAACTGTGTATTTACTGAAAGATCTCAGCCCACTAGTAGGAGGTATATTGAGCAGATGGGTTGGCAGAGATACATGGACAGCTGGTTTTGTCTGGCATACAGGTGTTTAACTTGGCTGCTTGCAGATTAGCTACTAGATGCCAGTTTTTTTTGAGGGGATCACCTTGTTTAAGAAAAAGTGGCTCTTGTCCATTCCTATAGCATGTTCAGTGAGTGGGCCAGAATGCCTATTTTCACTTCCTCCCTACTCACATCTTTGACACTGTCCAAATATGCCATTCACCTTCTGCCAGAGTTGGATTTAGAAGGGAGAGAAAACAGTCTTTGCAGTTATGGTAGTGTGGCTTTGCCTTTTCTTGTGGTAGAAACAGAAGACACAGCAAAACCAGAGGTTGCCAGTGTTCAATTTTCAAACTATTGTTAATGTTTTGTCATTCTTTAGAGAATGCTTTTTGGCTTGTTTTGATAGCTGAGCTCTGCCTGCCTTTATTTGAAAGAATGTTTTTCCGTCATTCCAAGATGAGCTAGTACTTGATTATAAGTATATTGGGATCCAGTGCTGTGAAATTTTGGGGGTTTGTCCAAAAGTTAGACTGCAGAAATAGCTGCATGTCAGCAAATCCAGTCTGCTGTTTTCCAAGTTGTGGTTAGCGTTGAAGTAAATGTACTTTATGCACTGCTGATAAATGTCATTAGAGACTCTTCAACAATGGTGGCAGATACACATGATTAATGAAAAGCTGTCTACTAGAACACTGAGTGTCAAATGCAGAACTGGTGTAAGTAAGTTAAATAAACATGTCCTGAACATAATATTGCTGTTGGTGTCCTTTTTTTTATGATGCTAAGGGTAATTACAGTTAGAATGATCTGAGACTGCTTTTGAAGTCAAAGTTCTGTTGCATTTTTGTCTGGTATTCCAACCTGACGGCCCTGTTAAGAGCAATCACTTGATTCCTTTTGCAACATCTGTCTTTCCTGTGTGGAATCAGATCCATAAGAGGCAGGGAACATCACTTAAATTCTGACATTTCTGACCATTGTAAAAAGATAGTAGTCAAATGTTATTATGACTTTATTATCTTTAATCAAGAAATATGAATATACGTAGAATATTTGTTTGTTCTTGCTCCACAAAAAAAGGTTGTTTTTCATTACTTTAAGTTATAAACACTCAAAAATGCTATTAAAATGCTCTTTCCGGTACTGTGATTTATGAACACAAGCTGTGCAGTCAAATTCCTGAACAGTGCATTGAAAATCTAATTCCTAACACCAGGATGCACTTGATCTGAAGAGCTTGTTACAAGCATCTGAGTTTTGTGTTAAAGAAACCCATGTAAAGACTCTGAGCTCGTCAACTTAATTTTTTAGCAATAATTTTTGTTGGCACGAAATTATAGCAGCCGCTGTATTCAGCTAACAAGTAGCTCCCTAACACGTATGTGTTTGTGTGATTAAATAAACAAACATATAAGTGAACATTATGTGTATACATAAAAAGTTAATTCTGCAGTAAAGTTGTCAGATGTTACAATTTAAAATAAAACTGCTGGACCACAGTGACAGCCACTCTTAAGAACTCTATTTGTATGTGTATGCTTGTTTTTTGGAGGGAATTGGTTGTTTTTAGAAAGGAGGAGGTTTCAGATAACTGTAAAAAAAGGAATGTGTTTGTATTTGGGATGAGCAATCCTGTTATGCTATTTCCAAGTCTGTTTTAATGCAGCACGTTTTCATTATGTTTCAGAGAGACGGCAAAATAAAAGAGGAAAAAAAAATGTAAATGTAGACAGAGCCAAGTTAAGAGTGAAATAAAAAATGAATCAAGAGAAGCCTGTGTGTAAAGAAGCGAAGTGGGAAAATGAAAATTTAATGCAAGCAAGTATCTGTGCCAGTCTACTTTTTAGAGACTGCTCTGTTTCAATGGAAGTTCAGTTAGAAAACAAGGGTTATTAAAACTTAGAAAAGAGAGTCATTCTTTGAAAGTAATATGAATTTAACTGATGGAAGAAACAGGTCTATGAACTCTAGCAAGTTTTATTAACATTAAATATAGTTTGAGAAGTTTGAACTGCTCTTTTAATGTTTAAATATCTTGGTTTTTACCGCACACTTGTACATCATGGTAGTTCTCTAGTTATGAAATATGAAACTTAAGCATGTGCTTATTCCTTCCCATGATATAATTGACTAAAACTTTACCATGTAATGACGTGTCTCAAGAAATGCTGTGGCTTCTTTTGAGCTATTATGCAACAGCCCAATAGCGTTAGCATATTTAGCCATGACATATCTGAAGAATTTCAGCATCTGCCTTTACAACAGGCACATAGCTGTAAACGAAATGTGATGTTTTGGTTGCATTTTAGCCACCCACAGTGCTTTGTCTGAATTAATCAATCTGAGATGCTTAGTTCCATCCACATTACCGGTTTTTATAAGTGTGGTAGGTGTGAAGCTCTTAGGTAGTAGCCTACAAATCCAGACCAGTCAGTGGAATACCATATGGAACCTGGATTGGGTGGTAAATGTATTATACAAATGAATCAGGTGTTTTTGTGTGGATGTATTAATTTTTGTTTAGTCGGTGGTTATTAGAAATGAAATTTGGAAAATACCATAGGTCTGCAAAAATGATCTCCCAAGTGAGCGGTGCTGTTAGGACAGTGGTCCTGCCTCCAGCCTGAATCTGTACTGGTGCCAGGAGCCAGCAAACTGGGAGCTCAAAGGAATCAAAGGGTAAATGCCATTTGAAAGGCAAATTGTAAAATGATTGGCACCTTCTTTTCATAGCTGGCACTGGAGACGTATTCCAATGAAGCCCCTCAGAAGACCAGCATGCTGGAAAACGCACAACACTGGGAAAGGGCAAGCAGAACCAGCTTCTCAACACAGTCCAGCACTTTGGAGGAGTTTGCAAGAGTCTATCACAGCTGGAGCTTGTTCTCTCAGCCTGTAGTAAATCATGAGAGTTTGCACCTGAACACCCATTTTGCTGAGTGCCTCTAATCAGTTTTTGCAGCTATGCCAGTTAACAACTTGACAGTCAGCTTAACTTAAAACAGAGCATGCAAGTTTCACTGTCCTCAGTCCTGCGTGGCTCTTCTGGAAGAGATGGTGTCTGCTCCACTCTCCCTCCCTGAGGTACTGCAGCTCCCAATAGACCCCTACATGATGGCTGAATGCCACAAGTTACACTTCTGAATGTGTCATTACTGCTGTTTTACTGTAGTGACTGATTTATTGTGCAAGTCTGTGGTTGCACTGTAATCAGAAATCCATATGGCTTGAGGGAGACAGGATAGGGTAACCAACGTTAGTGTAGGGTAGATTCGAAACCTTAGGTGTTGAGTTGTCACCAAAAATATTTGGTTTCCCTTTAACATACTACACAGTAGATTGCCTTCTTACTCTAAGCAAAAAACTGATATTGAATTAAAAGACCTTGTTTTATATTAAAGAAACTCAAAAGACTTAAAAGAGGCGAACAAAAGGTCAGTCATATAGAATGTGATATCTGAAACAAGAGCCAAGTTAAAAATGATTAGCTGTTTATGGGCCAAAGAAAACAAGTCTCTGTTAGACCTAACCTGCCTACTCCTCTCCAAAGGCTCATATACCAACACATGGGAGCTCTACAGTGGAAATTTACATTTAATTCTGTCTTGTTTTACTTGGCGATTGTAGTCCTCCAACCTTACTGTTTTTCAGCATTCAGTATTCTAATGCTGCATCTCAATAAAAAATACCTAAGAGCACAGTCAGTCAGTCCTGCAAAATAATACAAATATCACTTCCACTTAATGACATACGGCATTTTTCCCAGTGATTGGCCAAAAGGAAAAAGTTCCTTTGGAATATGCTTTACCCATGTAGATCTAATTTCATGTATCGACATTAGGCACACAAAAAGTGTACCAAATATCAGTCATTAACTGACAGTCATTAACTGACTGTTACAGCTATTATTCTACATCTTGATTTGGAGTCAATTAATTAATGGATTTGTGCTAATACAGCATTTTTTGTTGGTACATTTTTTAGGAAAAGTGACAAAGGATTTAGTTTTCTTAGAAAACAAGAATGGCCCTACAACCTGTGGGTCCATTTAATCCAAAATAATCAACCTTGCTACCTGTTCTATTTTTTTTCCTGTGCTAACATATCTTACTTAAGATGAGGGGACCAGAACTGCACATAGTATTTAGGGTGTAGATGAGCCCTTTATTTATATGGTGGCAAAAAGACATTTCTTGTTTTGTTCTCTATTAATTCCTTATTCCTCTTTCCTAGGTCTTCCATGGAAATTTATTCTGAGACATACATTATTTGAGTGTTTTGCAAAGAAAAAAGGGAGAAAACTGGTGAGTATTTTGGGCCTATTGTGAAAAGCTTAAAGCGTAGTAAGACTTAGGTACCTTTATTATCCATATATTCTTCAGAAACCACATAGCTTTCTTTCTGGAATATATCATTTACTTGGAACTGTGGGTCCAATTTTCAAACAGGCATCTGTATTTGCATATGTGTATTTCCAAGATCTGTAGAGATGGAGTAAGGAGTTTGTCAGGCTAATTTCCACAGCAGATCACAGCTTTGACTAGACCTTGACCAACCCTTAGCAAGCCAATTTAGGACTGGTTTGGGGTATATCTACATTATACTTGAATAGGTTTTCTGTAGCTCTTTGAAAGTCTGGCCTCTGTTTTATAGGGTTCACCTTTTTTTCAGTTATGAAAACAGGAGAAAATGTTCTAGTATTTACCTTGCTCCTTCACGTGCCAAACGTCTCAAATTGAAATAATTTCTGTATTGTAGTGACTCCTTCAGTCAGAGAAACTTAATGTACTTCACTCGCATGGATGTTTTGACCATTGTAATACTTTTGCAAACTAGTTAAATGTTATTATCTCTATTTCACAGCTTATAAAACACAGAGATAAAAGAGACAAAACCCTGCATTTTCAAAAATTACCTTTAAAAACAATAAGTGCAAAAATTCAGGAGTCGCTTTTTGAATTTGAATGTTAGACATTTTGCCAGTGTCACCCAGGAAATTTAGCACTTTTGGCAATACGTCTTCTGAATCTGACTTTTCAATTTTATTTGCACCTTAAACGTATTGTTTTAAAATGAAAATAAAAATAATAAAAAAATATATATATATATACTTCACTAACAGTCATCTCTACCAAGAATAAATAATACAATACTGACTTCATCCCGCTAGTAAGTGGTTTGCTCCAGCCATTTATTTAATAGTGATGTTATTTATAGAAAGCTCTTTCATGTGATGTTGTTGCCAGTAACACAGATGTCCCCTGAACGCACTCTATTTTAAATAAAGGTGAAAGGCTAAGGAAAATATAAAAGAACCCACCTTTAATATTTTAATTCAACAATAACAAGCAGGGTGTGGCCACTCTGAATCCGTGGCTTGTCGGGTGCTGGGGAGAAGGGAGGGGTGGGAAAACTCTCTGCTTACTAGTTCCACACTCTCGTTAGTAAAAACACATCCAACACCAGCGATTGTGGCCTGAAAGATACAGCGAGAAATGGGTGGTGCTTTCAGCTACTGCAGTGAATTAAGTGTCTTGCTAGGGCTTGGAATGTAGCCACAGAAGAAGCAGTTTTACGGGCATTAACGTAGTTCATGTTTGAGAAGTTGTGAATGAAGACTCAAGAATTGTTGCCTGCATGTTAAAAAAAAAAAGTAAAAAAAAAAAAAGGTTGCAGCCTTTGCACTGTTTTTCCACCCTAAGGCCCAAGGACACTGTGAGGCTCTTTGCAGAAAGCTTGTTCTGAAACCCGCTTCTTCATGCTCAACTTGCTATACTTAAACCAGACACTATGATATTTTCAGTGTTTAAAATGAGACTGCAGAAAATGCTGTCTCTCCCGTTTGACAGTGGTTTGATGGTAAATGAAATTCACAGGAATGTGGGTAGGTCAGAGACAGAAAAATGCACATTTTACACTCGGATAATCCTCCCTGGAATAACGTGAAGTTTTTGTTTGTTTTTTTTTCTGTTTGTTTGGTTGGTTTTTTTGGGGGGGCTTTGTTGTTGTTGTGGGGGTTTTTGTCATTGTCTTGGTGATTTTGAAGGGTTCCATTTGTTGTCATTTTTTAATTAGGAAGTAACAATCTGATGTTTCTGTGAACTGAAACTTTTAGCCTCAAATAATACGTATTTACCTGAAATCAGCTTGGTTGAAGCTAGAGGCATCCTAGCCCTGGAAAAAAAAATCATATATACTTCTACACAGAATAAACTTCCAGTAACCCACGATCACCCAGAACTTGCTTTCCAACATATGAGGTCACTTGGAACAGGCACTTGATTTTTTGAATTCTCCTTTTATTGGGTTTTATTCATTTAGTTCTGGTTCAAGAGGAGTTAGAACCTAAGAAAAAAATATCATCACTGTATACAACCACAGCCAATGTACTTTGCTTTTCCAGAAGACTTTACCAAATAACTTCCACTCAGTCTTACCTGGCTATGAAGAATTTCATTCTGAGAAAAGGGAGTATTTTTCAGAGCGTGTAGCAGGGTTGAGTGTCTGCCATAAAACAGGCTGTTTATTCCTCCAAAAATGATACAAGCAGGTTGTAATGAGCCTGGTATCCAGGCAGATTTTTTTCTGGGCTCATTCAGCACATGAAAAAATATTTCATCCCAATTCTTCACAAGCTGACACCACAAAGCCATTTAATTTATTTTTCTTGACATGTTATTCTGTTGTTCAATACTACATGTAGTCTCCCCTGTCTTTGGAACAAGCTGGTAGGATTCCGCAAAACTCTTTCATTCTCAAAATTACAAGGGAAAATGTGATGATAGAAGAGAGGGTTCACTACCAAATAATGATTTGGCTCCCTGTACAGCAACATCAAGTACACCTGAAGTAAATTACTTGGTTAAGGCTTGCTAGCCAGATACTGTACAGCTATTTCTGGTGCTTTCTATGCCTTGTACAGGTACTGCCGAAAAAATAAAAAGGAAGGGGGGGAAGGGGGGAGGCTTCCTACAATAAATTCTCATCTGGCCCTGGGCTGTCAACTTGAGAAAATTAGCAATGCTGTTAATGGCACAAGTAACACTACTTCCCCATCTGTGTCATCTTCTAATCAAAGCAGGAAAAGATCAAACCACTTTCCAGAGATAAGCAGCACTAAGAAACTTGCAGGAAAACTAAACATTACAACTTTTTTTCCCCCCGCAGTTCCCAATAGAGAGAAGGGAGGTGGGAAGATCTGCAGCAGGCTGAGAGAAGTTTCTAGTGGTTCTGGACTGCATGGTAGGTGCAGGGGTATAAAACCTATTGCTATCTTAGACAGGAGCCAGGCTTTACTTTAACAAGAAGAGATCTGTTTCAGAGTTCAATATTAGTTGAACTATGAAGGTAAAAGGAGAGCAAGTTGCATTTCAGAGACATTCAAAAGATGCAGAAAGCTTAATATACCACTATTTTTTTGTCTCTGCAGTTCTTTTCAATCTGGCACCCATGTTAGCAGCTAGACATCAAGCAAAACTTTTTTTCACAATGATCCAGCAAATGTTCACATATCACTTTATTCAAATTGATGCATAAGCAGCACCTGAGAAAAGAAGTAGGGACACATTTGAACCAAGAAGTAAATCAATGATGGGAAAGTTCAGGAAATGCAATGATGACAGAGGATCCTGGTAAAATGAGAGCAGAAAATCTGAAAACAGAAGCAAGTCCATCATGAGTGTGGGACCACTGGGCCTCCCCCTTCCAATGGTGTTTGTTTTGAAGGTGTTAGCAAATAATTTATTTTGAGACTATAGCTCTTATTCTTGTCAAAGACTAACCACAAAGCAATCACAGTTCCTCTGAATTTACAGCTAGCAAATCAAAGGTCTTTTGAAATGTATCTTATCGGAACTGGGACTGCTGCTTGCTTGCGACTGACTCATCAGAGTGGCATGGAATTACAGATTTTCTCTTAGGGCTTTTATCATCATTTGTGAACCAAGATGTCTGCAGACGCTTAGGTCTCTGGGCCTCAAAATTAATTTCCACAAACAAGAGTGCGAGTAAATTGTGACCGCTTAAATGACCCTAGAAACTTCATGCAAAGGGGAGATCAGATGGGTAATTGCTGATAACTGAAATTTAAACAATCGTTACTCAACCATGAGTTAGCTGTGAGTCACAGCACATCAGGGGTGCAACCATGGGCCTCGGGAGAACTGAGCTCAGTTTTCTGCTCTACTGCAGGTTTCACCCTCTGAACCTGGGCAAGTAATTTAAAGCTTTGGCCATCTCCAACATGGAGCTGATAATCTCCAACTTTTTGCTTCTGTTGTCTCTCCAGACTAAAGGCTCCTAAAAGGCGTCAGTCTGTCACTACAGTGCCAAAGCTCTGTCCAGCCCATTTAGACATGGGGCCCCTTGCACACTCATCTGGTAAACACCATAACACAGTTCATAAATAATTATGTTTTACAATAGCCCTTTTCTTCTGTTCCCAAGGAGAAGACATAACATATTGTGTTAAAGGAACAACTCTCATCTTGTAACATTAAAAGTGTTCTAAACTGCTCTCTAGTCACTCCAGAAGTTAGTTGAAGTTGTAAAATCCCTTTCAGCAAGTTGGTGTGATTTTAACATGAGTTTGGGTCTGAGCTTGGAAATGCTTCCTCTGAAGAGAGCTCCTTTGAACATCAATGGTGTGAAATGAACTTCTCAAAATAATCGTGGGTCTTTCAGGGTTTTAGGTTTTGTTCCAGTACTTACCAATGTCTTTTGACTTGCCTTCTAGGTTGAATTTATAATTTAAGAGGGGAGGAAAAATTCAGCTATTGCAAGCACATTAATGCAAGGTGATTTATTGCATGTGCACTCCAAAATGACAGCAATGACTCTCCAAACTGTCCAAGCACAGAGAGCTGTTTCTGTCAAATACTTATGGTATGACTGGACACATGCTCAAACTAAGATCTTTGTTTAGTAAATATTGAATATTCCCTAGTCCTTTATATCCTGTCGTCATTTCCTTTGTACAGCTTGCAGCTGTAGTTTCAAGCCAATGTACGAAAGTCATTGGTTATGCAGAGTTTCATAAGCGTGTTTAACCACGTAACAGAGATCTTTTCTGATGGGTTTTCCTCTCAGCAAAGTTCTTGGAGTTCTGTAGCCTGCATCCAAACTAACCTACACCGACATCTTCTGCGTATAAGTCATGATCAGTAGATTCATCCGTTATCCATTTTAAAATGATAAATATACTATAACAAACATACATTTATAAATGTTTTGTGGGGTTCAGGGTTTTTGTAGTTGTTTTTTGGGGTTTTGTTTTGGGTTTTTTGTGAGGTTGGTCCCTTCCAACCATGAAAATTCTGTGACTCTGAAATATATACATATATATATAAATATATATATTATAAAAGTAGGGAACTTGGCTGCTATGTAGTCAGTTTGTGGTTTTGGAAAACCGCAGGTTCTAGGGTGGAGATAGCTATTGTATTACATTAGATATTTTCTTACATTTTAAGAAGCAGCAACTCAAAACACTGTGGCCCAGAGAGCAAATATCCAACAGGAAAGCAGTTCCATCATGCAGGCCCATGTGTCTCACCAAGACTGGAAAGAGATGGGTGGAAGGGGACTTTGGCTAGTTCATGAGTGGTCCCAAGGTGAAGTGTGTGGGGCAGGAACAGCAAAAGAGGGAAATTGTGTAGTTGTAAAGCCTTGTGATAAGGGATGTACGTCGTGAAATGAGTGTGAAATCAGTGGAGGACTGTTTACCCTGGGTCTTCACAGGACTTGCTCCATGGTAATATCTACATATGTGTTGTTTTTCAGCACAAAGAGGGAAACCAGCAATATTGCTGGGTGGTTTTGTTAGTTTTGAGTTATGGGCAGAGGTTTTGGATTGAAATTTTCCTTTTTTATTCCTAACAATTAATATTGATATGGATTAAATTTTTTGTGTGATTTTTCTTTTTCTTTTTTTTTCCTGATGTGTTGTCCTCCTCCTGTATGTTTCTGCTCTGCCTTGAACATGCAAGTGATTAACACCAAGGTAGAGTTAATTGAGTGGTAAATATCTGTGTTAGGGCTGCTGCCCCTCTCAGTTCTCACCCTTTCTTAGGTCTGCCAGAGGGATTCACTGTGAAGGGCTACACAGGAGGGAAGTTTGAGTATCAGTATCTCTAAGTTAGGAAATGTATTGAAAAGTGTGAGCAGCACTCAAGTATACCTCTGAACAACTCATACAAGGTAGCATGATTCAGCTCAATGGCCTAGAGGTGGAAGGCAAGCCATTATTTTCACTTTTTCTGTCTTGTAAAACTTATATGTGCTTCAAAGCCACAGGGTGAAAGCTGCAAATTTTGGAAATATTCAAACTCAGCGCCTTCTGGGAGTGGTTCTATACTTGATGCCAGAAGGCCATAGGGAAAAAAAAAACTAAACCCAAACCGAAACACCAACAAAATCCCTAAAACTTAGATGAGATAGAATTCACACTCAGTTTTCTGGAAATGAAGTGTAGCAATCTTGAACAGGTAGTGTTCAGCAGGCAGCATCCTATTTTCCACCATTCCCAAGCTTTCATGAGTATGGAAGTCTGAAATTGAAATGGTTCTTTTGACAGGGTAGCAGAAGAAAGATGATAAATAACATTATCACTACAAAGGGAAGCAATACATTTGCAGCATCCAGGATATCAAACCAATGATTAGCTTGTTCAGTTTCGAATTAACCTCATTAGATTTTGTAAATGTAAAAACTCTTTTGAAAAATGACTTGAAAACTGAACCTTGCTCTAGAGAAATGGCTGGAATTTGACCTCTTTCTAATAGCTTTAATTTTTTCCCCTTTTACTTTAATTCATTATGATGTCGCCAATAAATACAATAATCTGTGTCTCCTGCCAAAATACTTCATAAAGTATTATCTGTCTTCCAGGGGGGATGAGGAGGGGAGTTCTGTTGGTTTAAAAAAGAAGTGAATTTAAAAATAAAATAAAGTTCTAGCGAAATATGTATTTTATGATTAGACAATCTTAGAGGCCATGTCAAGAATTGGTCTTTCATATAAAATGGTTCTTGCCAGTTCATTTACACTGCTAATTATCTTGCAGAAATAAAACTGTTTAATGAAGTCTCAGATCCTGAATCACAGCCCACAGCTTCACAGTCATATCTGCTTGTGGGAATTTTAGCACAATATTCCCCCAGGTGCTACATTTGGGTCAGCAGCTCTCCCGGGAGCTCAAGCACAGACGTGGCTCTGTGGGAGTTGGACAGCTTTAGCACTGCTCACAGCAGACGCCATCCAGAGTACAGGAAGGGAATATCTTTTTATTTTCTCCAGGCAGATTATGGAGCAGGAGCAGATCCATGTAATAGCTTTTCTGCTCCATAGTTCCCCAAGGCTGTTGCTCAGCTGGAAGCAAGGGCACGTGAGTCAGCAGTCTGGCTCTGTATTTAATGTCTCAGTACCCTGTACACTATTTGAGCAATAAAACTGTAAGATTTTTGTATTCATCTTCGTGGTGGTGGTGAACATACATCACTGCCATTTCCAGAACAAAATGTCAGTGTAGCAAGAAGGGTAGCTCTAACAGCGCAGGTTTGGGGGAACGTTTTTATTTTTTTCTTCCTTTCTTCTCATAGGACACTGTAGATTGAGCTCTTTCTGTGTTATCTGGCTCTCCCACCTATTCCAGCTGCATTAGCCTGGCTGTATTTAGTTTGCAAGGTTCAAGGTTAGCCTGAGGTTGGGCTTAGACCATGGCCAAGAAATGTAAACATGTAAAAGGCATGTGATATGAACACACTTGGGAAATGCCATATGGTGGTGTTCCTCCTCCCCATCCTTGCTAGTGAAAAACCACAGATATTTTTTGCAGTGAATCCTCTAGGAGAGAACAGATAAAGCACCCAGGGTCTCAAGCTCAGATGAAAGTTTATCCCTTGTTTGAAAGCCTTAATCAGGGAAAGCTTAGGTGGGACTAGTGTTTGCAGACTTACCATTTCTGCCTATCTTCTGTGAATCTGGGAAATATTTTTCTCATTCTCTCAGAGAGGCATCCAGGCTGCTTTAATCTGTTTATAGTGGCTCTTGGGGTATGTCTGCTTTGCGTAGTAGAGGTACCCGTTCTGGCTACAAGCAAGTTTTCTCCAGAGCCAGAAGCACCACAACTGTCTCAGTGGTGCTTTGCATAAGACTAATTGTCATTGTCAAGTGCTGATATGCCTCTGTGTGGCCATGCTTTGGGCGGTACACTCCTACTGTCTTGTTCAGGCAAACAGGGGCAACTCTCAAAGAGTTCTGCCCTGTGCAGGGCAAAGCTTTGCTGTCCTCCTGCCTTCACAGGATTTTTTCTAACTTCCATTTCTGCAATCGCTTCAGCTAATAGTTGCTTTTCATTTCAACAGAAGACAAACTCACATCCTTCCCACCTGAAAAATGAGCCCTCATTGTTGCTAGCAGTGCTGAACTACGGTGTCATGCAGTGGAAGAGTTGGGGATCTCCCAATAACTCAGTTTCCAATAAAAGAGACTAACATCCTACAGTCAGGTATGGTGCAATGCTTGTGTTCTTGCCCTGTGGTCCTATTCTGAAAGCCCCAAAAGACCAGCATCATGCAGGATTGCCCTGGAGCCAGCCCCCAGCATAGACTGGGAATGGCTGGTCTCAGTCATTTTCTCCTCAGGAACCCTATTAACCCAGAACTTTTCACCTTACCACATTTCAGAGAGCATATGCTCTCCAATAATGTGTTCAGCAGGCTCTAAAAAGGGGAAGAGATAAATGTTTCAAATTTAATAGAAGTACAAAATTCACAAGACTATTTTTTTTGACATCTTGCACTGAATTCAGCTAGAGTTACACTGCAGGGCCCGATTTCCATGGCTGATTGGCTCATTTATGGGTCTCAGTTCCACAGCCAAGTCTTCTATGCAGCATGTGACTGGCTGGATGGTATACCTCACACATAAATTTTCCTTTGAAGAAATGGGCACCCATTTGTAAATTCTGAAAGTTTAGATTTAATTTGCTATTTCTGATTTGTTTTCCTTGCCTGAAAATTCCCCTGGTAAAAACAGCACTTGCTCCTATCTCCTTTCCCGCTTGCTCAAGTGTAGTGGGGACACAAAGGCTGTCCACTGCTCCCAGCTTTCCCCAGTGTATTGCACCTCTTGCCACTCTGGTGCATGTGGGTGAGTCACAGGGGTGACCCATAACCACCTAAGCCAGGGTTTAAATTTCTGTAGTCAGTTCAATAGTAAAGCTCACTCACCTTTTTTCCCTTGTTCATCTGCCTGCTTCTTTTCTTTTCACGCTTTCAGGTACAGCTCTATGAGAAGCAGGTTTCAGTGCTGATCTAGCCTGCATTTGGTCTCACTCCCACTCTGCATTTCTGTTTCTTTAGCTGTGATCCTACAACTGCATGTGGGCTTGTGTTAGAAACTGAACCACTGACACAATATGACAACTCTATAGGTGGGAATGGGGGAGGAGGGCAGAAATATGTTGAGTTCACCAAGTTCTTTTGGAGGATACACCTTCCTTCTCTCTGTGTGGCTGTCTCTCCCTCTTTCTCTTATCTTTGCCTACCTGAGCAGTCCCACCTATCACTTATAGACCATGTTTCTTGTAATCAGCTTTTCACATCCCATGTGTACAGGTCTCTCTCTATATATATATCACATTAACAGAGCAAAGTCTTCAAGTCTTCAGGCTTTGTCTTGAACACCTTTTCAACAGTACAGAGAAAAACGTACTGTTGGAGAATGCAGGACACAGAAAATGAGCAGCATGTCAGGTTAAACCAATTACAGTTCTGAATTGTAAGGATGATGTGTTAACGGGGCTTTTCAGACAAGGGACTTTGCCTCTGACTGCTCGTGGGGATGCTTGCTGGTATAACGATAGAATTTTCACATGACCAGAATTTCATTACATCATTTGTTAGTATATAGAATATCACAAGGGAGTTCTACTTTATTTGACATAGTAATAATGAACAGCTGGCTGCATTACAGTCTTCTGTGTCAGCAAGGATACAGTCAAAATATATTAGTCTGGTTTAAAACATTCAAATTACATTTTTGTAGGTTGGCCAGTATGCACTGTGAATGAGCAAAACAAGGAAAATACAATTCAATAGTGGAAATAAAATGTCAAACATAATGAGAGCCTGATCACCATGCAACATAAATGTTGGCGTGAAAGGTGTTAGAGGGATTTAACCTATTTAAGGGGCGTAGAGTATAAAGGTATATAGTTTCCAAGACTGCTCTGTTGCCTAACAGGACTTTAAACCAAGAGTTATATATGATACCATGTTTATATTTCTATTCTGATAAAATTATTATTTTACTTGCCTGAAAATTCCAGTGTTAAAAATGTCAGCTATTAGCTCCTTCTGTGCCTCTGTGAGTCCCAGCTACTGGCATTGCCTGGTCTGCTAGCGTTGTTCTGCACCACTTTTTCTCCCTGCCCCTCCAGCCACATCAGAGACCATCACTCCTGCTGCAGTGAGGACACTAGACTTCTCTGCCAATTTTGATATATATAATACAGAGAAGGCTAGAACCATCTGCACCCTAGTGCTGTGTGATGTGTCACAGAAGGTGGTACGTGCAGTTGCAGCCTCTATGATGGGTCACAGACTATGCTACATGAGCCCCTTCTCTCTCGTTCATTCCTGTATGGCCTTCATCAAGTTTCCTAATTTTTCTGAGTCTTAGCTCACCAACGAATGAATGGGGTTTAAGCATGATTTACTTGCCTGTTTTGACAGATGGACAGAGTTCTGTGATCTATTCTATAGCAAAATATAAATACTCTACCCAAACTCCGGTTCTCATGGGATTTTCAGTGAAGTTTACTGAAATATATACGGTATTATACAAGTTAATAAAAGGAAGAAGGGAACTTGGATTTAATTTCTTGCCAGTTTGTGGTACTACCCACAACCCTTTTCAGGCTGCTTTGCAAATGTAGTTTTACAAGCTGAAAAGGACATTGTGTTCCCACAGTTGCTATAAAAGATCTTTCTGTGATATTAAAACATGGGGTCGACAGGAAGCTTTCTCTGATGATTGGACTGATTTTTTTTTTTTTCTTAAGTACTCATGTTTATACCCTGGCATTTGTATTTCTCTAGTACCCAACAGAATAACACATTTTTTTGCATTGCTTTTCTCTGAACATCCTCCAGCTCACCTGTTATTCTGCTTTGGAGACAGATGGCCAGAACAAAGTAAGGGTTTCCAGATTTGGCCTTACAAACCATTGAATGAACAACCAGTTGGGGTTTTGTTACACAAATAAATGTAATTTAGTCACACTCAAATGCTCAGATGAAAAGGAATTAAAAATTGGGAAGGGAAAAACAGAAGAGCAAGATACAGCAATAATCTTGGGGTATCACCTTCAAAGCAGGTGTTCAACAAGATGTCCCAGTTTAAGGCTGGACAATTAGAAAAAGGACTGTAAAATGATATTTTACAGATTTTTATTTTTTTTTTTAATTGAGAAACAGTTTTCTGATCCATGAAAGACACTGAGGGGGAAACGCTCATCCCCAACTGAAGTGAAACAAAATTCATTTTTACAGTTCCTCAGAAACAAATATAAGGAGACCGACATTGTCTCATAACTTGCAGTCACTGATGGTGAAAGTGAGGACCAATGGTGGTACAGGTGGGTGAAATCTACCTTGTGTAGAGACTCTTTGCACTGAGAGATGTACTTCAGGAAATGGACTGGAAAACACAAAATGGAGAGGTTCTGCCGACCTTCAGTAAGAAAACTGCATTCCTGCCTTTCAAGCAGGAGACACTGAAACACAAAGCTGCTATTCTTAAACACAGCTCCTAGTGAAGATGTGTTTCAATAGTTTATTTAGCTAACACAAACATGACTAG
The DNA here is from genome assembly GCA_013400375.1 of Thinocorus orbignyianus. Classification (NCBI taxonomy): domain Eukaryota; kingdom Metazoa; phylum Chordata; class Aves; order Ciconiiformes; family Thinocoridae; genus Thinocorus; species Thinocorus orbignyianus. Next base: position 522,957 of record VXBW01003967.1, read on the forward strand.
AATCAGCATGAAGGAAGGTGCCTACTACCTGTGGCATCCCAGGTGAGGAGGCAGACAGTCGGAAATGCATGTGATGTCCGTCAAAGGAGGGAAGAAAACAATAAGTTGACTCTGGTGGACCTCTTGATTAGAACCAGTGAATTAGAAAAAAAGATGTAGTATTTCATGTTGGCTCAAACATTTCAAATGACAAACAGAAAGAGGACACAAATGTAATAAAATTTTTATTGTCTTCAGAATAATTGAGGGAGAGATTTACTGTGGTTTTTGTGTGACAGCAAATAATGCAATTAAGACTGCACTATAATAACAGTTGTGACAAGAGCTGCTTTTAAGGTCCTCAAACTCGTTGACAGATTCTCCTTTTGTGCTTTCTTGCTTCCTGCAACAGGTGATTTGAAAAAAAGCCACTAACATATTCACAAGCTCTTATTCAGCTTGTTAAAAAAAAAAAAAAACCTTCAGAAAATTAAATAAAATATATGTCCTGATTTCAGGTTGTATCATTTAACAAGAACAAGTTAAGAAATACCACAGTAGGGTTCAGTGGAACAAAGTAGCTTATAAATAGAAATTTCTAAGCCCAATTCTTTCATGGATAAAGAATAGCTTAACAGAGTTGCCCCCTAAAATTATGCATCCTAAATATCTCTAAATATTCCAGCACTGGAGAGCTAACATGCATTGCTTGCCAGTTCCCTGTTTTAACAGTTTAGCATTGCCATTATATTAAGGCTTTGATGTAGCGCATCACTTTAAAAAGTCAGTCACTCTTCAGTGTTCCCTTAAGTGAATGTTTTGCTAAATAGGGATGCAGTTAAGCCTGTGCTTAATTGATGCATTGAGTTAGTGTCTGAGACAGGTTATCTGCAGCATTCCTGTAAAATGCAGTGCCACAGTGGACATTCCAGTCTGGGGCGTTCTGGTGCTCGGTGAGAGTTGGTACCAGGTGGGCTCTGTTCTCTGCTGGGAGCAGAGGCAGCAGTTAGGGCTGCAGTGCTAAACAGCCTGCCAGGAAAATGTTTAGTACACCAGACTGTCTTTAGCCTTCATGTTTTCATTATAGTTACTTTCCAGACACCAAAAGTTCAGCTTATTTTTTGAAAGAGACACCACATGTATAAACCAGAGCATAACTTTTTATTATTTGTAAACGTTACGCGTTTCATTGCTGAAGAACAGTATCCAAACTTTGCACAGGATATTGAATTTAGTGCTGTTCAGGGAAAATGATCCATCTTCCCTCTGCAGAAAGCATTACGTCACGAAGGGATGGAAACAAAGAGCTCTGAGGGACTGGGATAGGCAAACTTCCCTCCTTTCACAGGAAATGGGTGAAGCCTTGCTTGAAATTATTATTCAGACGTTTTTGTGCTGTGAAGGAAATGTCTCCTGATAGCACAAGCTATTGGTTTCCTGTTGTGAACTAACAGTTTTGGCATAACCAAGAATGGACAGGAAGGGCAAAAGTTTGGGGGTCAGTTGAAGAACTTGTTTTAATGAAAAGACCAGCCCCAGTATGCGGGAAGAAATCTGGCTTGAAAAAAAAAAATCCTATTGAAATTAAAAAGGGGAGGGAGAAAGGGAATCAGTTGCTGATTGCTACTATATCTTTATGGAAATAAATAACAACAATGAAAAAATCCCATGTGAGATTTTAGCAGGGTTACCAGAAAGTGGAGGGATGCTGCTGTTGAGCAGGAAGTACAGTGGGAGGGGGGGGGAGAAGCCCTTTGCGTCCTACCTAATTAAGAACCTGATTCAACAAATCATATATCCGGCTTCTGCACTGAGAAAAGCAATTTTTGGAAGTTTTCAAAGATGTGGAATTGTGTTTGGTTTTTTTTTTCAACCAGGGCCTTGTAGCAGAGGTACTTTCCAGTGCTATTTTTCAGCCATGGTGTATTAATAGCACTTGCCAGCAGGTCCCTGAAGCCACCTAAGCATCAGGCTGTCTGACGGCTTGTCCTCTATCCAAAGCAGAAGCAAGCAAAGGGACAGGCACAGACGGCGTTTTCCTGCCTCAGGCCTTCTTCCCAGCCTGCTGCCAGAGCAGAAAGGAGGTGGCTTCGCCTTGTCTTTCCCTGAGGTCTCTGGGGACCTGTGCCACCTCCTCGGGCTCACTAAGGCGGTACCAGGGCTGCCCTCGCATTAGCGTCATGGTCTCAGAGATTTTTTGCTGTTCTTTGGAAGGGACTCTATGAAACTGGCCGGGGCTTTATGGCTGGTGATAGCTCCAGAGGCCATTTAGACCTTTTCTCCTGAAACACAGAGTGATGGTGGCACTGTGGGGCCTGCGCCCACCTTTTCTGGAGGCCAGCAAGACACAGCAGGGAGTCCTCGCCAAAACCCTCTGTCCTGCAGTGTGGGCACAGAGCTTCTTAGCTAATTTCATCCACAGGAGGAAAAAAAAGTAAATTTAGAAATCTCTCTTGAGTGTTGGAGACTTCTTTTTAAGAATGTGGTGTATGTTTCAGCTTAAGCATTCAAAATTTGAAAAGAAACAAAATCGACTTGGATTTTTGTGTTATGTCCCTATGGCAGTAACCGTTTTCACCCTTGCAAAGACTATTTTGATTGTATGGAAATTCAAGGTGTAGAAAATGGCTGCTGATTTCAGAAAACAAAATATGAAAGAAGTCACTTTCTGTTTGCTGATTCTTAAAAGGCATTCCTTAAAGTGCTTTTAATGATGCGAAACACTCAAAAGTTTGTAAAAATGTGCCTGAATTTGTCTTTGGATTGAATTAAGATAGAATTTTTAAAACCATATACAACAACATTTCTGCTTTCTACTCTTAGAAAAATACAAACTTCATTCACATTTGAATTATGCTTTTTTTTTAACATCTCCTTTTAAATATTTTTGTTTCCATTTAGGACTGCCAACATTACCATGGAAACACCCAGAAGTAAAGACTTTCCCAGCCTTGTGAGAGCACACCTGCAAGAACAAGAATTGCCTGTCAAAAGTGACCCTCCTTCATTATTGGTGTCACCTAAGGACATTTTGGGGGGTCAGTACGATTTGTTATCTCTAAATTTATTGAAACTATATTCTTAGAATTGATATAATTTGGAATCCTGCCATGGACCAGTAACAAATGTCTGTTGCTATCCCTTAGTGCTCCCTTTAATATACGATCTCAGTTTTGAGAATAAAATGAACTCTTTATAGACTGTAGAGTTGAGCTTGGAAGCCCTGCAATAACAAGATGAAATAAGCACTCATCTCAGTGAGACAAACACATGTAAAATGAAGCCCTAATAAGCTGTTTTAATATAAATCTTTCCACTGGCTTCAGAAGGACTTGGATCAGAATTACAAAGAGAATTGCAAGAATTCATCTGCTGCTTCCTAGCTGAGAGGTGGAGCATATTTACTAGTGAACAGTTGGCTACTATGAAAACTGATCTGTTTAGACTTTTAAACATTGTTAATTTTATACATATGTATTTTTTACTTACAGAATTAAATTTTAAGCAGTTTGATCTGAACTTCAAAATTGCAACTAATTCCATGCAGTTTTTCAATTAAAAGAAAAAAATATGTAGATAATTACGATGGTTTAACATGTATTTTTTTCCAAGCAGAAAGCAACAACAGTAGTAGAACTGAATTCAGATAATCTGGAAGTATGTATATATGAATAATATTTCAAGACTATGTTCTTAAATTTCTTAAGTTATATTAAAAAAACGCAAACTGATGAGATATTTCCATTTTTTGGTGCCTACTCTCTGTTCTTAGCGATATGAATTGTATATTCTGCTTGCTAAATTGTTACATTTCCAGTATATGAAGATTTTTGATCTGTATATTTTTCTGTAGTGTAGTGGCAATTTGACAGTGAGGCTGCATCAGTAATGAGCACCACTGGGAAAATAGAGCTTTTGTTTGTTTGTTTGTTTCTTTGTTTTTGCTAAGGACATAATTCCCATAAATACCAAACCCAATGAAAAACCGAACCTTAAATAATGTTAGAAATACACTTTTGTGTTATTAAGAATAATGCAGGAAAATCATCTACTTTTGTTGTTGTTGTTATTTAAGCATACTGAAAAAATTAATTTAAACGCATTCAGGTCTTACCTAGATTTTCTTTTTTTGTTTGCTTGTTTTAATGAGCAAACTCCTTGGCAGAATTGTTTGTCAACACAGACAAACCTCAAATGCTAACTGTAACATCTGAATGGTATGTCTAGTATCAAATGATCCTGTTCAAATCAGTAGGACATTGGGGAAATTAGATGCTATTCCACATGAACAGGACTATCAGACCTCACTTCTACAGGAATATTGAAGAAGGAAAGGAAAGGAAAGAAATTCAGACCTCAGACAAAGAGTTTTCACTGCAGAGGTGAGACTAGAGAGATCATTCATGTAGAACATAGGAACTGTACGTGACAAATCAGTGTCACGAGTGTTGCATCATCTCAAACTCCAATCTCATTTGAATACACATATTTTGCAGGGTTGGAGCTTCCTGTTGTACACATGAAAAATCTTCAGAGAAGTAGTCTGGTGTTTCTATGAAGAATTCTCCCCAGAAGTGCACAGGTACTATCAACAGGAACAATGGTCATTCTCATGTGGCCTCCTCACTCCAGCTATTAACACAATCTCTGTCCTAATCCCAGTGTTGAAGTACTTTTTGCTGAATGTACCAGCTCTAAGTACAGCACTATCAAAGTTATAGATGTTTGCAGTAAATAAGGTTTCTATGTCACAAGAGAAATGTTTTCCCAACAAATGCTGATTCAAATGTTGTACATTCCCACTGCTTCAATTTTTGCTCAAGGCTAAGTCGGTGATTATTTAGTGTTGCTACAAGCTGTCATATCACTTATGCTGCTCACCAAAGAGGTGGTTGTGTTTCATCGTTGGGTGGGAGTATTCCAGTATTCCTATGCATGCATCTGTGTTCAAAATGACCATTTCAAAGGTTTTGTTGCATATGTTCATTGACACCATTTAAGGTGAATGGGTGTTGCAGATAGGAGCAGAAGTTCCATTTCCTTGTGTAGGAGCCCTAGTGGCAGTCAGATTAAACCAGAAAGGGGTTGTAAGTGTTTTGAGATCTTCAGTGGCAAATACTGTGGTAGCTGCAGATAGCTGAAATTCGTGAGGGTTATCAAGCAGGGTTAATTTTCCGGGGATGAAGTGGAGAAATTAAATTAATTGTAACTGGCATACATTTGAGCGCAGTCATTGTACAATTTTGGCTGGATACTCTGTGCAAGCTGCAGTTCCCTCTCTTGAAGTGTTAAAATCACTTCTTTTAATTTGTGTGTGCTTTCTGGAACTGAAGAGTCTACAACAGCATAATACTACTTCAACTCAATAGAGAATGACCACAACTGAAAAGCATTTATTTATTTGGCGTGAATCATTCTGTACTACATTTCAGTTCCATACTGAAAGGGAGGTCTGTTTGTCTTTTAAAGGTTTACTTAAAAAGGAGAGGAAGCGAGGAGTCCCTGGAACCTTTACTTTGCTAATGCGGCTGACACACATTTCACTTTATAGCACTGATGTACTGCAAAAGGACATCTAGGACAATTTCGACTATTTTAGTGTTTATTGTTACCATATCAAGTCTTTGCCTTTGGTTATCAGGACGCTGGTCAGGGTAAACAAGAACTAATATTGCAATATTAGTATCATAGAGAAGGTTACGATTTAAGAAAAACAGTGTGTTTTGTTGTAATGTCAATGTCTATTGGTTCTACCTTGCTAGTAGTTTTTAAAATGAGCTAGGCATAAAATACCCACCATTTTGTCCAAAAATAAAGCAGATGCTTTATGGAGAAAGTTGTCTCTTTAAGAGGACTGGTGAATTGTACAGAGGATAACTTAATATTATGGTAACCACCTGGATTTGATTTTTAAGTATTAAAAAATAGTGCTACATTATTGACAACTTTCAGAAAAAGAACTCAAAAACTATAGCTGTTACAAAAGTAAAAAACAAAACAACAAAAAAAAAACAATAAAACCCCCCAAAACAAATAACAAATAAACCCAAACAAACCAACATTTTCACTATTCATTTCCATCTCTGCCTTTTTAAGATCAAATTCTGCCTCTTAATCTCATCTTTAAAAGTTGAGTAGAAACCTCATTTTTCTATGTTTGTTGCATTTTCTTTGCCTGCTCCTTTATCTGAATTTCCTCCATGAAATTGGCTTATGTCAGCATGAACTAGTGATTTTTGTATTACGACTCCAGAACCCTTTTCAGTTTCCTGGAGTTCTATGTGGGAAGTAGAACCAGGTTTGCTTCCACACCATAGGAGTGAGGCACTGTTCCTAATGCGGGTCTGAGGAGCAGAGCTGGTCACAAAAGGCTGCAAATTCCATTACAGCTGTAGTCGTGGATTGATTTATGCCTTGTGTGCTCCCATATCCTCTGTGTGACAGTGACCTCAGGCTCCCAACCCTAATGCTCAGTTGCTGGGGAAAGGGTTTCTTCTTCAGCTGGCTGGCCAAGGGCTCTTGCACTAATGCACAGCAACTTTGGCTTGCTTTTTTTTTTCCCTCCACAGTTCAGGTTGGATACCTTTATTCCGATTTTCATACACGCCAGCCATTCCAGGATGGAACTTACAATTGTATTTGTAGCAAAAGAACATGCACATAACATTTTTATTAGCCTAATTAATGTAATTGAAAAGAACAGGGAAGTTTTCTTCACTGTTCTGAGCTAAAGACTCAGGTCTTTAAAGGTAAGGCCCAATTCCTCTTAGTTTAATCTAATTATGTTAGTCAGGCCACTTGAGAGATAAGGGTACTTAGCATGTGTAGAGCAAAGCTCCCTTCCATATTACAGCAATCATATTCTGCTGGGAAAAGTTATGTTGCAAGGTAAGCTACATGAGCCTGTACATCAGTTTTCAGAGAGACCTCCTGGGGTACTTAATTGCTGACAAGCTTTTAGCCATACTGGCAGCATACACAGCTTTTCAGCCCAGCCACATGGAATACAGGATCTGCAGCATTCAAAAATAATCCATTTTAACATCATAATGCAATGTTTGCACACAGGGCTCCACTGAACCTGTGCCTTCATCAGTGGTTGTTTAACTGCTGAGGAGGTTGAGTCCTCAGAGACTGAGAGAAGCTCAGTCCCTGTGATTTTGGGAGCCCCTATGGGACTACTCTGGAGTCTCTGCCTGAGCTGGTGGGTGGACGAGATTCCAATCAGGCAAATGGATGGATTACCAATAAGTCTTGTTATTTGGACATCTGGATGTACTGCTACTGCCAGGCTCATTTTTCAGCTTGATGACCATAATGATTTTGGCAATGGTTGTGGCTGCTCCCATTCATTCTTTTAACAATTTCCATTACCCTGGCCAATTATTTTTGGGGTCCTGGCCTTTTCTTTCAGAGCTATGTGGTTTTATGTTTCAAGATCTCTGAATAGTGATTTGTACAAGTTATGTCGCTTTGTGGCTGCTCCTCATCTTCTTGGAGCAGTTTTACATACAGCATTATGCCTTTTGAACTAGCTTGTGACAAAGTGACTCAGACCATGCTGCTCTAAATAACCTTCCCACAGAGAATGAATAAAAAGGAGAGAGGTCTCAGCTCTCCATTTTGCTGGACAGGGTATGCACACTAACTGTATGGTCAGATGGAAAAAAACGTGGGTTTAGTAGTGTTGTCAGTAGCAGATCCCAGCTGTTCCCTCCGATACAGCACACTCGCTGTACAGGACTTGTTTCAGCTGCCTTTTACTCTATGGTTTTGTCTATCTTTAGTATTTTGTCAGCCCCAACAGGCTGAAACAGGCATCTTCTTCTTTATTTTAGGCTGAAAGAAAAGTCAGCAGACAAATACCGAGTCGATACAGGCACCCAGAAACAAAGCTCGCATTATAGGATATGCAATCATTTTTTCTGAAGCATTGTTAAGTCTTATTCTCTCAGATCCATACACACTGTCCAGCTCACATCTTAGCCCACTGGGGGAAAAAAGAGTTCCCAAACGTGCCTGAAATACTAAACTAGTCCCAGGAGGGAAAACCTAAACAAACACTATCCCCTTCACTGAACACACCCCATCCTTCCCTAATCTAAACAGCCACTGACACTCTTATCACTTTCTGCCAGCAACTCTAACTGTTTTATTGTTAGGAAGGAAGGCTCATACAGCTTGTATAGGTGTTTGCCACCTCTGTACGTTGCATGCCTCAGACACCCAGCCAGCTGTCTGCTGCTGATTCTTAGAAAGGCGCTCACACACAGAAAGGGACTCTGTATAAAAATGCTGCTGCACTAAGACTAGGTGGTGACTAGTGGTGACTGGTCATTAGGTCACCACCGGTGACTTGTGGTGACTGGTGCCATCCGTTACACAAGAGGCCAAACCAGCAGACGGAGAGTCTCACAGAATGGCTTCTGCATTACATGCTTCCTACTATCAAAGTGTAGTAGTGTATGTACATATCAAAATAAAATAGACTAGGCATCTCTAATTACCATCGCTAACTCACAAAAGTCAAGCCAGCTAGTCTTAAACTCTTGATACAAGAAGTTATAACAAGAATCAGAGCTGTATGTGGTGAAAATTAGCAGTTACCACCAGAAATACAAGTATTTCAGATGCTGTTTCCTTGAATATATGCTTAATAGTTTCAAATCTTTGAGAGCATGTACCAGCTCCCCCCCATCACACAGCTGCACTGACTCCACAGTCTTTGGATTCACTTCAAATCTTGTTTTCAGTATGAGAAGAACTTTTGTCAATGCTGTAGTTAAGTAACAAGAAGAATGCCAGTAATAAGACAGACAAACAAAAATACCTTAGCAAGTAAATCAGGATCTAAAGCCTTAGGAAAGGCTGGGTAGGTTCTCAGCACAAACAGGACTGCAGTTATAGCCCTGGAGGTTTGCTTATATTTTACCTGAAGTGGCAACTAGAAACAGGTTTTGAGACACAACCCAACTTCTCCTTTCCAGGTTTCCTTGCAGACAGCCTGAATCCAGACAGTCTAAAAGTGGCATGTGTCCTCCCATCCGGCCATGTCAGGTCCTATCAGAAAGGTCACAGGACATCTTGTTTGTCTAGCCTTAAACATATGGTCTCATCACATGAGCAGATGGGATGTAGGGAGGTGACAGGGACAGGTAATGCTCAAAGCCTGTTAGCACTGCAGGAGAATGGTCATATGCTCGGAGCAACCTCAAGTTTCCTCCAAGTGTGCCAGTTAGCTCATCAGTCCCAAATTGGATCCTGGGACCTGATGAGGTGTTTAATTCAAAGCAGTCATGAAGCTGTTCTTTAGTCTGTAGTCTCATCTCACTGAGTGTCCCTATCCACTGGATCAAGGAAGCTCCAAACAATTACACATCAGGTATGCACAGTTTCTTAGCAAATGCAGATTCGCACTCTAAATGTCACATCAATATAGCAGATTGCATTGATAGCATGCTGGCAGCCCACTGAAATACTGGCATTTTCTTTTCTTAAACACATATGTAATTTATAATGGCCAGCTAACTTCACAAAGTTCTTCATGCTCCACCACTGAAATAACTGTATATACATCACTACCCTCAAAGACTAATAGTAAAATAAAATAGGAAAATTCACTCCATATAGAGAAGACTCCTCTAGGCTTTAGGGACATATAGCATCCAATTAAAGCTTTACAAAAGGGCTGATGCACGGAATGTGACTAAGGCTGAGCACTACCACAATGTGTGTCTGTCTGATGGGGTGCCTAGAGCACTGCTGCAGCATTACAAACGTGTATCAGTAAATCCACCTCTGAATGCAGTTCATCTGTCTTGGGAATGAAGTTCATCTTTCATGGTACAACATGGCCTTCTAGACAGAAGGAGAAAGAAAAAATCATTTATCATTCCCGTGCCAGCCAGAGTTCAACTTGAAAGAAACCGGATGAAATGTGTATCATTCATCTAAGGGAACAAATCCACACTGCAGATTTGTCTGAGAGACAAGTGAATGCAATCCAAAAAAGCTATCCATTTCAGAATGGGAAGCTTGAATTCAGTCCAACTAGAAAATGCCTGGTGAGTAGCACCCATTTATTCAGGGTAGTCATGGCTTCTTTTCAAAGCACGTTGCCTCGATCATTTGTGTTAAACATGGCATATATACCAACAAAAATTCCCATCTTTGTGAATGCAGGCTATCTGCCAGCTCCACAAAGGGATTTTTTCTTTCTTTAAATAGCTACTGCACTGGGGCTGTTGCCTTCAGAGCAGGTTTTATATGTTCAGCCTACTGCGATCATCAGGTCTGAGTGCACAGTAAATGGAATTCACAAGCCTTTCCAAGTCACCTCCTGTGTAAAGCCCTGAACAGACAGTCCCAGAAGTGAAGTAAGGAACAACTTCTCTTTCTACCCCTTTGGGCAGCTCGCATGCATGCTTTCAGCAGTACCTAAAACAAGAAAAACACCTAGATCCACTTCACTGGGATTGACAGCAACAGAACGGAAATGAGAAACTGATTAAGCGGTGAGCCAGCTCCACATGCAGAGAAACTTCCCACTTTCATTCCTAATGACTTTTTTTAAAGCACTTCATTTTTGCTCATATTCCATTTGAAAAAAAAATAAATAAAAATAATCTTGGCCCATGAGTTCTCGGTGCCTCCACAGATGAAAGCTGTGAGAGGCTTTAAATGACTTCAGCAGGAAACCACTGGGAAGGGGAGTGGTCTGTTTTCTGACAGTCCCATTACACATTTCTAGGAAAAATCTTTTCAAGTTCTGTGTACGAAAATGAAACAGGATTACAGCACTGCCTCACTCTTGGAGACAATCGCAACAACGCTTTTCCTGCTCCCATGCTGGAGCAGTGTGAAGTAATTCCCTTCTTTTTCCTCTCTCCTGTCTAGCTCAGGATCTTGGGCCCAGGAATAGCACTTTAGATGGAAGGAATTTTTAGAATCAATGCATTTAAAATCTGCTCAAACAGGACCCATGTTTATTTCAGGTAACCGTGATGAATGCTTTGTTCTGAAGTTGCATTCATAAATCTATCTGCCATTACCCAAACCCCTCACAAACTGTTTAGTGAGCTCAGGAGTTTTCCACTTAGCAGCGATGACAAAGCACTAGACTACTGCAAAACCCATGACAGAGAAGCTGAGCAATAACAGACGCCAGCCAAATAGATCACTGGGGTGGAAGGTCATCCTTGAACAGTATTTCCATTTTTCCCCTCTTGGTAAATTGCTCTGGGAACAATCCTCTTTTCTAGCATAATGTAATCAAGAACTAGAAAGTCACCACCACTTACACAGAGCTGCAATTCCTGGCCTGACTGGCTGTGTTGGGAATTTTAACTGATGTCTCCACCAAAGCAGCATGTGGAACCAATGTAATGGCTAACACAATTCAGAGCTTAAAATGGAGTGATGTTGCAGTTCCAGCTGTTTTTGTAAGTCAGTACAAGAGATTTTTGGACGCATTAGAGGAGAAAGAGAAACAGAGGTGAGGAATGGCTCCTAGTCTGATGATGTACACCAAGGAATATGTGAGTGACAGTGCAAAAAGCAAGAAAAAGTAAAGCACCGTTAGACAGTATTACAAAGCACCATGCTTGGGACCAAGACAGCATCGAGAAAATGATGACTGGTGGGACGTACCTCATGGGAAAGAGGTGAATTATTTTTAGTCTCTCTTATTAGGAAAGGTACAGCCCTCTACATATGGAAAGGTGAAGATATGTAACAGCTTAGGGGTAAACATGAAAGCTTTCATTCTAATGAAGAAGAAAGGTTCACTCTAAGCGTATTTGGCCCAAGTGCCTTTAACAGGTATTGTGACTCACAGTGCTGTGCAAATCCTTTAATTATAAGAGCTGCATCCCTACGCACCAGCTTAATTCAAGCTACATCTGGAAGGGCCTTTTTCTTTCCTGAGAACTGACCTACACTTTTTGACCAACCAAGTTTCCACATTCTTCCTTAGTCCTAACATGCAAAAGCCCAAAATTCCTGGCAAAGCATGGTGATGACAAGCATTTACCTCCATGTAGGTCCCTGTTTACAAGCAGAAGTTCTCATCTAGCTGCTAATTCTGATGCAGATTTGAGCAATTTGATAAGTACTTAGTATGTAATAAGTATTTAGTAGTAATCTGGTAGATCTGCTGTCTGTCCGTGGCCCCTGTTAAATGGTTAAGTGCCCTCCCAGCAGACTCTGTCTTCCTCACAGTACTTATTACTCTTTGAAGGCAAGAAACATATTATTTTGTAAAGAAGCATGTGGGGAAGAAAGGTCAATTCTTAGGAAGGAGTCCTCTTTGTGTGTGTGTGTGTGGTTATCTGCATGCCTCATACCTGCATCTACCACACCTCATCCTCATCTGTCTGAAAGGATCCTCATGGCTACGCCATTTATTGAGATCAAGGTGAAGTTCATTGTTTTCAGAGTTCATCCATCAAGACTAATAGTACAGGTAAGATGCTAGAGACAAATAATTTATCCAGTAAAGAAAACCACAATATAAACTATATCCATACTGAAAATAGGAGATGATGTGTTACCAATATCAATGGGTTGTATTTGCTCAGGGCACCTGCTGTGTATTTAGAAGACACCCACCATCCCCCCTCCAAAAAAAGCAGTGTGTTTTGAGAACTAAAGAGAGGTGAGATCACCATAAAAAGCTTCTACGGGTTTCATCCACAAAAGCAAATTTAAAAGGCCACTTACAAAGATAAAAGACCATGTTTCTTTGAAAAATCCCAAATGCCTCAGTCTTGGGTAATGCAGTTCTTAACTCGCATTACAACGCCCTCACCACATGCTAAATTTGTACGTGCCAGTTTCATATCTGCAAGTAGGACTCGCACTGCAAACTAGAGCTAACTTGGATCATTTTTGCTAAGCATATTCTAAAAGGCTTTAATTCCTAAATAACCTGGTCTGGAAGAGATAATTCTGTACTCTCTGGAATGGTGATAAAATTAAATAGTTTGAAAATAACAGGCTTCAGGCTCGCAAGAGCCCTCAAATACACTACTACAAATGCAACAGCCTTTCAAATTACTAGGTTGAACATCAGTCTGACTTATGCAAAGCACTAGCTTTACCCCTAAGAAATAAATTTAATATTGTTTCACATAATCGTTAACCAGGATTATTTAGTTCTGAGGAAGAATTTATATAGAGTCAATATGACTGAAGCACATAAACAAGCTGAGTGGTTTTCTAAAATTAAACTGTAGGATGTCAATGCAAATCAACAGTAAAAAGGTATTTTAGAGCTCAGTAAGCAGTGGAATAACTTAGTTACATGGCATTTAATGAGCAAAAGGCATATTGATTGTTTTGCAGTCCACTTCTGAAAACCAAAATACGCTTTCACTCTGTTTTCTCCCCATTTTTTGGCAAAAAAAAAAAAAAAACATTTAAATGTTATTTCTAGATAGATTATGAACATCAGTAAAACGTGAAGGAAAGCTTTCATGCATCATGCAGGTTATCAAATTTTTGGCAGCTGAAATTCTTTAAATTCACACATTAATTTTAAATTAATAGTCTTGAAGTTCAGACACAGAGTTATTGAAGGAGAGTGGTCCACCTTACAGAATATTCCTCTAGACATGCTCTGAACATTCTTCATGCTTTATTCTCTTGACAGGAGTGATTTTCCCTGGACATTAGTGATTTATGTGAACTCCACATCACTTCAGTGAAACGCACAGTCTTAAAAGGAAGGACACGCAACGTCTCACAGATCACAGCCTTAAAAAGGATCCAAAACCAGTCAGCAACCGCATCTTCCGTAAGTGAAATCAGTCCATTTTCTAAAATCATCTCATAGGGGAGGAAATGTCTAACAGTAATATTAATTGAATGTAACGGCAAAACCAGGCAAACTATGGCTAAAACAATACTTTGGGGAAAACCTGTGTAAAAGTACTTTGTTTCTATTGGGTAGATTTACTAGTTTTTAAAAATTTGCTTTACTCAAGCTTCTGAGCACCGCAACAAAGCATATTTATCACCCAGGGAAAGTCTTCTGCAGCCCTCCATTATTTTCTAAGGAAAACGGAAAAACACAGCAAAGGCTTCAAAGATGTGACTGAATTATTTCATCCCCTTACAAGTGCAGCATGTGCTCTCTCTTCTGTAATGACACAGTACAGAAAACAAGATGTAATTAATGCAATTCTTTTGCCAAATGAGTGGGATCTTATGAAGAATTGGCACATGCTTTCTTTTCTTAAACAAAACCAAACTTAATACAGAATGTTATAATGTACTAACAGGGTCCTTCAACAGATTTTTTTTTTTCTTTTTCCCAATAGAAGTGACTGCAAAGTGCTGGGCCTGTAATCAAAAGCATACCCTGTGTCCAAAACAGCAATATTGATGCAGCCAGGCATTTTTGTGTATAACAGTACAATCATGTAAGTGAACCAAAGAAGAACATTTGGCCTTTTGCTACCTTATGTATCAAGACAGAAAAACATGCCTTTTCCTCCATTCTACCCCAATGCGCAGATGTAGATTTAATCACATACAAAACAAAATGCTCACAAGTTTCAGACTACGACTTTGAAAATTAGGAGTAAAACTATTTTTCAAAGAAAGTGATTTTCAACTCAGTATCTTGAAACTGTCCATAAAAGGCAGACAGGCAGGGAATTGAACAAATACACCAAGCAGGGTTTTGTTTGTTTGTTTTTTTCCAGTTGGAAAGAAAGTTAATGGAATTTTGACAAACAAAAAACCTCTGGCAACACAAGAAATTTTAAAAGAAGCCTCAGAGTCCAATACAGAAAAGTTGTAGAAGATTCACTAATAAATAGATTTTAAAGATGCCACCTCTCTGTTAATTGAATTTAAAGTTGCAGATTAACTCAGTAGATAATATTAGCAGAGCAATATAGTTAATCAAGAGAAGCAGAAAATGCCACACAAAGCCCAAATGCTACTCCGTAGGGAAACCAGCATCTAGAGCTGCTGCAACTTCAAGCTAGTCACTAACCTACACCTCATGGCATCCAGCTCGCTCGTCATCCCACCCCAACTAAAAAGTCACCTCATAAATACCTAAAATCAGATTACGCTTTCTTCTGAACAGCATTACAGCTCTTTGACAAACTGCGTGTGAAACACTGTTCCAGGGAATATACATTACAGGCAACTCTTGAAGACCTATTTTGAAAGGATGTATGTGCCATTGAGGTGGCTGGAATTTGCATACAGAGAGAACAGGTATGTTTCTAACGCAACCTGGACCTCAATTAGAATGAACTGTCTTCATGCATATGGCCTGTGTGAGGATAACATGCACAGAGTACAAAGGGATCTCTGTTCCACATCTGGGTGTTGTACCAGGAGCAGAGGGTGGAGGGAGGGAGCTGAAATCTGTGGTTCTGGGGTAAAGGTAAGATGCACGATGCTGGCATCTGGCAACCAGAAGAGACAAAATCAGGTAGAGCTGGGCCGCTGGCTGCTGGCCAGCCAGGGCATATGGAAGGATAACAAGAGCTTTTAACCCATACGGAAAGGTCACCGTGGTAGGAGCAGAATTATGGCCCATGATCATACTTCAGCTGCAAATTTCCTAGCTTTCTACAATTTCACAGCAACCAAGAGTACCACAACATCCTAGTATTAATTTTACAAACCACACGCAATCAAACTCCATCACAAATGACCAGGTCCACAAAGCATCTAGACGTATAGCTCTCACTGAAAATCAACGGGAGTTCAACCCCTAAATAACTCAAAGTTCTGACCAATTTATTTTTTCCCTTAAAAACTATAAATTGTGCCCTCACTTTGAAATAAATCTTTCTTGCTCATAGCTTTTTTCAGTCCTATATTTCACTGTAACTTTTCATGTGTATTATTACAACCTGCAGTGCTCAAGCCAGCAGCACGTATCTCTGAAGTTTCAAAGATAGCACCCATGTGTCTCTGGAGCTTGTACCGCTCACTTCAACAACAGCTCTTCAGCCTGCTGAGATGGCTCCAGCTCCATTTGAAGGCTAGTGGGACAAACTCCTTTAATATGACAATGAGAAGACAAGACAAGGCTACAGCTTCTGAGTGAGTCAGTATTAAGGAAATTACATGCAGATCAGTTTTGTTCGCAGATTTTCCTGCAATGCCTAGGACCAATCTGAATTTCTAAAAAAGCGAGTTTTTAATTACGAGCAGGGAAACAATAGCTCACTTCAGCACGAAAAAGAATACTCCCTCTATTTTTCCATGCTCTGTAATTTAAAAATAGGTCGACCCATTAGCTTTAAAGCTTTCAAAAATATTAAAAGTGAAATACGGGGCTCAATTTCCTTTGTTTTTTAAGCAAGACCCAAAGATTGAAAAGTTTCAGACTAATGGCTACTTTAAGGTGATAAACGAGGTGAAAGTTTTAGAACTGTGAATCTAACATTGCCGGAACAGATTGATTCCATAGTAAATTTTTAAACAGAAAGTAAATTTTTAAACATTGATTAAATTTGAAGCATTTAAATAAGACCAGAGCATTAACTGCGTGCCAAGTCAGAAGTGCCACAGGGCCTATAATTTGTCACACTGCACATACAGATCTACCTGACTGTTCTCACTTTTTTCCATAGTGTGCATGTTCAGAATGCAAGCAGGGGCCAAAGTCCACCTGAGCAGCAGGCCTGCCAGTTCAAGAGACTTCCTATATTCAATGTGAACCAGACAGAATCAATACACACTGAAAAAAATTGGCTAGGAAATGGCCTTTTTTTTTTACTCTGTACTTCAAAAACAGAACCCTGGAGGCCACAAGTACTGTCTTGCCCATTTGGCAATTAATGACAACAGAGCTATGATTAGTGGGACACTGACTCTCAGTGTTCCCAAGGCACCTTCTGCATGAACTGGAGGAACACCTTGGAAGAGTATGAAACAGAAGGTCCCTCAGTTCATCAATACTACAGCGCCCAACAGGTACTGCTCTTCTGAGAAACATTCCTAGACTCAGCAGTTTACCTGACTTTGAACCAAATGAAGCTTCACAGTTGCTGAAATCCAGAGGGAGGCCAACCAAACCTGGCCTGCCTCTGCTGCTGATGCTCTGTGCACTATCAGAGACCCTGTGAACCCAACTGACTGACCAGGCTGAAGAGCACAGCACCCCAAAAGAATAAAAGCCATTTCAAACTGCCCATTATGATTTGCAAGAAGAACCTCAAGACTCCATGCTGGCAATGGAGAACCTGATGTCACATCTCTCCTCCTCAGTGGCTCACCTATGTGTTCGGAACAAGATGAGAGACACAGGAGCTACCACGGACTCTCAGTCACCCAGACTGGTGAAGCAAAACAAGTAGCTCACAGCAGCCCAGTATACCACTGAACCACACCCTTCCAGTTATTTCCAGCAATCCTAGGAGCCACAGCAGCCTAAGACCATCTTGGGGTTTCTATCTGAAGCCCAGACCCTGTAAGAAGCTCTACTTGCAAGATTCAGGGCCGCGTACTATGTTTTTCAGGATTCTCTATCCTTAGACTAAAGTTCAAGTTCCTGCTGCCCAAAGAAACCTGGAGAAAAACTGTTGGTTTAAAGTCTTGGTGGGTACATCAAACCCTGCCACAACCTGACTACTCTGAGGTAGTATCTCATAGTTGTAGTCCCTTCACCTCATACTAGTTTGATTTTAAAACTGAAGTTAAGCAACTTGTTAGTAATCACTTTTCAAGTATTTATTTATTTTGTTGGGGGAGGAATGGAGGGAGGAGAGAAAAATCAAGCTATTTAGCTTTCCAAGTATTTAACATAAAACCCAAAAGAGCTCCATCTGGCAACCAGCAGGATTTCTAAATAATCTAAATAGTATCTACATAAGAACCAGGCTGTCTGTGGAGTAAGACAACTTCAACTTTTACAGCCACAAGAAACCTTTATTAACATAAAAGGAAATTATAAAAAATTAAGTTAGATCAGGAACAAGAGCCTGGCAAACTGCCAAAAGACCCCAGGAATCTCTGCATTACTCTTGAAATGCTGCTTTTGACTTTGTTGGAATATAGCATCATACACTGTGTGGTTTTAAAAAAAACCAACAAAAAACCAAAATACCCCTTAAGTTCAAAGGACTCCAGTACAATAAAAACAGTTCTGGGAAAAGATTCAAATTAATGAAAATCAATATATAATTCCTTGCTTTGCAACACAAGATGACCCCTAACATTTTAACATAGTTTGTGGAAAATACTTAATTACACAGACTCCAGAGTCACGGATGAAGCCCTTCATGTCCACAGATGTCTGTCTTCATTAAGAAAATGGTTCAGAATACTACTGCTAATTATGTTAAACAAACGCACCTTTGAACTACTCTTATTAAAAAAAAATAATAAATTGTTAATTCATAATTCCCAAGTAAATAAACACCTCTTGGAGTACACAATATTTAATTTTCCAAGCTGTTTATTCATACAAAGGATCTGGCCTTGTACTTCATCCCTGTATAGTTTTTGGCCCATTTGTGATTGATCCAAACCCATTTGGTGGTTTGGTGTCCTATGTGAAATACTTTAATGGTCCTGATACCCCTGTCAAGTTGCTGCTGGGACTTTCTGTCAGTTTCTTGGCAAAACGTCAAAGAGCAAAAGCAGTGGGCCCCAGGAAAACATGTTCTGGTGATCCTGTGAGGATAGGGCAGTCTTGAAGCTCTGCATTTTTGCTATCCCTGGGCCACAGGAAGAGAATTTCTATCTTTATTATTGCCCATCTGGCACCTTTCACAGGCAGCAAGAATAAAGAAGTACAAATGCACTGGGCCCTACCATCTGCTTCTGCTCACGAAGTCTAGAAAGAGCCTAGTGTGGAATAAAGAAAAAAGAAAAATAAAAACCAGCCCCTTTGTTGCCCACCAAACTGTTCTAACAGGTATATTTCTTTGCCTGTACTTCTTACATATCTTAGGGCAACCCTAGAGACCCTCAGTTCCCTACAGCAATGCAGATGCTCGACAGAGCATCCCAAGCGCTCCTCACCTCACATCTTCATTCACAAGCATCTCACAGCCCAGGAAGAAAGGTTGCGTTGTTTGAGATTTGTTTTACTGGATCAGCCTATGTTTTATCTAGGGTAGGAAAATTCCTGTGGGTTTAATAGGAGGTATTACCCTACAGATTTTCTCTGGTTCCATCTCCTTTCCCATCAGCCACATCCCGTCTTGCTGCAAGGCTGGATACACCATGTGTTGGCTCGACCCCTTCTGCCTCTGACAGAAGTTTGGCCAAAAAGAGCAGATTTTCTGCTACTTTGATCATTTCCTGTGGTAAAAAGTGAAGGGAATTATCTGACCCATGGTCTTTTTCTTTTTTTTTTTCCCTTAGTTTTGAAAAGTAACATGGATTTACATTTGTAATTTTCCTTAAATAGCGTACTTGCTTTTCAATAGCATTTTGCTACTAGTTTACTGGTTGATTTACATACTTTTTTCCTTTTAGAATCAGAAAACACATTGCTCCGATCTCAAGTTCCAAGATTCAGCTGCTGTATTAAATCAATAATGAACTTGGCTATGATGAAGCAGCAACCAAAAGGTAGTATCAAAATTCACAAACAATATAAAAGTGACAACTTCTTCCCTGTTAAAAAGTTCCTACATTTAAAAATTAAGCTTAATTCACTTTTGGTGGGGGTAGTGTTATTTTTGGCTAAAAATGTGCATTGCATAATGTGTTTAGAAATAAGTTAACCCTTTTATTAAATGCACTATTAGATCTATGACATATGTGGTATCAGCAGCCTGAAATATTAAGGGTTTTTTTTTGTCAAAACTACCAAGGATCCAGATCAGGAAACGTGTCTCATGCTGGACTAAGCCTGTTACAATGGTGACTCTACCTGTTGACCTCAATGGTGTAAGAATTTGGGCAACAACGGCCTAAAGTATGATGCCAAGCGGTCATCAATGACCTCAATGTGGCCTGCAATTGTACGCTGAAAACTATTTATTTTTTCTGTGCCAGAAAGTACAAAGTAAATGATCAACATGAATATACCTACTAAAATAATGCCTTAAACAGAATTAGTATTCTAGAGGAATACTTTATTTGGAATGTATCATAAGATTCATTAAGTCTTTCTAAATGTGGCACCACAGCATTTTAAATATCTGTATATTCACTCTCAGTAGTGGAACTACACTCTTTCAGCTCAGAAAATGTCACAATGCACATACGTAAATATAGCCTTTTTCCTGTTAATCATTTACTCAGAGTGCATAAAAATAGCTGTACTTGTTTGCATCGAAAGCTTTTTTCTTTCTTTTTTTTTCCTTGGTGAACCTTACTGTGCAAATTATATGAATAGCACAGATTTTGCCAGATACTGTCCCAAGCTGAGGCCTGGGAGCACATGGCACAAGGCTCCCTTGGTACAAGTTATCTGGAAAGAAATGAATGAACATTTTGAAGTGTTAAAATTACTGCTATCTTAAAATGTTACAGTAAGTTACTTTGTTGAGTTTACTATTTGTGTATCTATTTATATATTATTCTGTTTAATCTACCTGTTAACTAAGATCCTGGCCTAGCTACATTTCACATTTAATTTTACAAAACCGAATCCCCAAAAAACTCACACACCTCAAAAGCCAAGAGACATCTAGAGCAGTTTGTTTTCCTTCAGTATTAAAAAGGGGGGAAAAAAGAAAACTTACTTATATATATATGCATGTACTTCAAAATATAATCAGAAACGGGTGAAGAATCTGTAGTATCCTTGTTAAAACAAAAATTGCAGTAAACCACTTAAAACAGAACCTCACCACAACAAAAATCGGCACTATCATCATTAATAATATATTGCCTTTGATATGCAGAGGTAATAAGGAGGCTGCACTGTCATCCATACAACCTCAATAATGTATAAATGACTCAAAAAGAATCTAATTAGTTCAGCAGCGCCAAAAATTATTAAGTAGAAACATCAAAAGAGGCAACAGGACATTTTTTTTTTTGGTCAGACACGCTACAGAGCTGCTCTTCTGAATCCTCTGGTTTGTATCTGGAAGAAGCCTCACAGATGTAGGTCGCGGCAAGTGAGAAGAACTGGAGTTAAGGAGGTCACCCCAGTACCTGTGCCCGCCCCAAGCAGCGCTGCCCTGCAGCCCTCTCAGCACCATCTGCACGTCCCACACGGAGTCCTGCACCATCCAGGAGCTATGCAAAGGAAGGGTGGAGCCCGTTCCTCACCTCCTGTCTGCAGCCACAGAAGATAGTACATCCTGAAAGCATGACATCTGCCACAATCCCTTGTTCCTCCTTCCCCTCACTGCAGCTGCGGAAGAGAAGGAGGGGTAGATTGGGACTGTATCTCGGCTTCTGCAGGGACGTGCTACAAGGAAGGGAGATACAGAGAGTAGTTGAGCAGACAACTGCAAACACTACCGAGGCACAGGACCTCCCTGAAGATGGCCTTGGCCTCTTATGAGTCCCTCCAGAGTCCTACAGCTGTTCCTGCCATCCAGATGGGAAAACGTGCTTGCATGCATACACGAAAGAGCCCCTGAGGAAATACCTGTGGGGGCATGTAAGTCAAAGTTAGAACAGCATGTGCATATATTTATTTATTTATGAAAAAATAGTGGCAGAACTTTTATGCTATACCGCACAGATATGGACATCGCTGCCTCTGCAGCACGTACTGCTGGGATTGTATTGCATCAGAGATAACGCAGTGAGAAAACCGTACCCCAGAGGAACGTAGAATTACTTTTCACAAAGAAAAGTCCTAACCATACAATTCACTGAAGCTGGAAAACCTTCATTTAAAAATAAACAAAATGTAATACTGGGGTCCACTGTACTTAAGCCAGAGAACTATTTTTTTCTATCCTTGGAGATACAGATGTACGAGCTCAGCTTGTATCTCCTTCAACAGGGTGTATTTGTCCACTACCCAGTAACGCTTCGCTCCCCTTCGAAATTAAGTAAAAGCATCACAAGCAAGAGAAACAATACTGCTGTAAAAGGAAGACCTTTCACTACTCCAGGACTGTTCCATCCCTAAAACCAAAACGTTTACTACTTTGAAGGATTAAATAGGACAGTACTGGTACAGCAAAGGTTTAAACCATGGTAACATTTTTAAGGTGCGCTCTCCAATGACTTTCAACATTGCTCAATTTGCAGACCTATTAAAAAAAATCCCATCAGGCAATGGAGCTGGGCAAACAGAACAAAGCCTCCTTGCCAGAAGACCTGCTCTTCTATTTACCTTTCATGGAACGTGTTGAAGGCAACAGATCCCACAGGTCCACAAAGACCAGACCAAAAAAAATCACCACTGCAGTTATGGTAACTTCTGCAGTATTCCCTAAGGTCCACTCACCATTCCCAAGGAATTCAACTGGAGGTGGACCAGGCCTCAAGAGTCAGCTAACTCTTCCCGTTATCTGCAACATCAAACGAGAACTGCTTCGACAGAAATCTGTACTGAGGAGCTCCAACACAAACCTCTGAGAAATCAGAGGGCCCAGTTCAGCAAACCTCTGCACTCCTAACTGGACATGCAGAACAAGCAGGACTATCCAGCAAGGTAAAGTTCTTCAAGACTAAATTAACATGGAAAGTCACAGATTTAACACAGATGGACCACGTCTGCACGAGTTAGAATACACAAACTTCCCAAAGATAAGACCGAACACTGATAAAGCCAGAGCCAGCCTGTGCCTGCAGCCAGAGCCCTCCCAGCGCATCCAGCGCTGCCCAGCTTTCCATAAATACAACCACAGAGTACCTCTGTCGGAGGCATCCTGAGGAGGGGTGGTATTGCGGGAGGAACGGTATTTGTAAAAATAAAAGAACTGAACTGCAGCCTGTATGCTGCTGTCTAGAACTACAGTTACTTTTGTACCACCCATTCCCTGGGGAAAATGACATACAATGCAAACAGGCCTAGCTCTTCAACCGGTCAAGTATTAAGAGATTCACAGAAAGACATCTGAGAAACATAACATTTTAATAGATGAAATAAATACTCCAGTACATGCAAGATAAAAACTGACATTGGAAAAAAAAAATTAAAAATCACTTTTGTTATAGTGTAACTTTTTGTTTGTTTGTTTGTTTAAACACTCACAGTAGCTTTTCCCCCAGTTTGGAAATCAACACATGGAAAACATAATCACAACCTCCAGTCCTTCCACTCCTACACACCAAATGCACTTCTAACCTAACACTTGATGCAAAATAAAAAAAAAAAACAAAACCAAAACAAAACCAACAAAAGTCATACAAAACAAAAACAAACAAAATAGTAGCTACATCCATCATCTATGTGTTGTTGGGTTTTTCATTTTTTTAAATGAGTGAGAACTGAGGTAACCTTTTTCCTGCACAACCAAACAGTAAAATTTAGAAGGGAAATTTCGGAAGACAAGACAAGACAAACTTTAAAAACCGCACCCAGCGCGATTAAAGCTTTTTTTTTTTTTCTTTCTCCTTTTTTTAAGATACCCCCACCTCCCCAAATATAAAAAACCCCACTTTCGAACAGTTGTTACTACCATTTGTGTGAAGACCTTGTTGAATAAAGGAACATTTATCTGCAGATACTAGCTTGACTTTAAAGTAAAATAAAAAGAAGACCAAACTGGCTACCTTTATTAGAACACATAGTCTGAGTATGTTCTGCTTCTTCACCACATGAAATCAAAGGATTGGGCTCATCCAAGCAAATTCTTTGGTATACAAAAAGGGGGAGAGGAGGTGGGCTATTATTTTCCTTTAGTAATGACTGGGATCTAAACATAAGATGTGGGGGTTAATTCACAGAATTGGAGTTCACTGGCGGTAAAGTCCTGGGTGAAGATCGTTCTCTTAGTGCCTGAGATAACAGGTTGCAACCATCCGAGACGGCGCAAGCTGAGTTCCTCAACCTTTCCCTGTAATCGCTCATTTTGGTGCTACTTTCGGGGTGTTGGGCTATATCCCTGAGGCATTGGGTCAGGAGCACACAAGCAGATACCACACTCATGGCTCCTCCTAGGATGGCAGTTTGCACAGCTTTGCCCTCTGGATTAATGGTGGCAGCTTTACCCAAAAACTGGGGCTCAGTGGCAAAGCCCACCAGAGCATAGACAGACTGCACCAAAGGTCCACTGAACAAGACGCATCGGTTCCTGGTCAGCTCGCTGGGTGAAGTCTTGACCTCCTTGACACACGCCAAGAGGGCAGAGGCGCTGGTGCTCATACATTTGACACTGAGTTTGAACTGCTCCTTAGCAAATTTATCCTTGGATTTCTCACTGGCCAGCACGCAGGCGTCTGTCAGGAATTTCAAGTTCTTGGACATGTTCTGAGAAACCTCCAGCAGGAGCTGAGGGCTCATATCTGCCAAAGGGGTGGTCTTCAAGACCCCGCAGCCGTGCTCTACCTCATGCCTACAACGGGTCACCTTATAGCGATCCACCAAGCCAGGCATGGCGGGCTGGGCCCCCGGAGTCTCCACCGCAGCCAGGTAAGCAGCGTGGGCAGAGCATTCCGTCAGGGAGACCACCAGCTCCCCCATCTCCATCAGGCTTTCCCCCACCTCCCCGAAGCGTCCCATGTTGAGCTGGCTCTGGACATCATGGGTCAAGATGGAGAGTCCTTTGGTCCTGGCAATGATCGTGTCCCTGCACTTCTCGAAGGACTCACCGAAGACGGACAGGCTCTCCGTGTTCACCGGCCTGGTCTCGCTCGACAGCAGCAGCAGATCGGCCACCAGTTGCATCTTGATCTTGCAGTGGTCGCAGATAGAGATGAGTTTCTTCCTCTGCAGGGAACCGCTGCTGGGGATGCCGCCGCCAGACACCTCGCTGCTGGACTTGCCAGAGCCACCGCTAGCCATAGCGCCGGGGGGGCACACGCATGCCGCTCGCTACCCCGCTGCCGCCGCCGCCGCCGCCCGCGCAGTCCCGACTGAGCCCGGCAGGATCGCTCTGCCTTTTCCGCAACATC